>JACEFZ010025250.1:0-2500 GCA_014155875.1 Cepaea nemoralis
GCTTTTTCCCCCTTTGGGGGAAAGCCCAAAACAGCCTTTTATATTTAAAAAACCCCCAAAAAAAAATTCTATAAACATAAAGATTCGCAAGTAATACACCTGGTATAAATGGAACAATCTAGATACTAAAAGCCAAATTGATTTATATTAACAAGAATAACAGAAAGAGAAATATATTAGATGCAAGAGCAGTGCCCAATTTCAGTATAAACACAGATCATAAAGCAGTCGTTGCCACAATAAGAACCATTAGAAGAAGAAAACAAAGAGCAGGAAATACATGCCATGCGAATCAGTAAACTTAAAAAACCTTAAAGACGAGGCAGTAAGGGAAAATTATGAGAAAGAACTAACTGAACTCTTTGTAAAATTACCTACGGAAAGAAAAACAGTGGAAGAAGAATGGAGATGTTCAAATCAAGCATTTTAAATACTGCAAAAATAACATGCGGAATCACGAAAAAACGCAAAACACGGATAAGAAAATAACAAGTTGGTGGAACGCAGAAGTAAAGAAAGCGGTAAAAGAAAAAAAGGAAAAATATAAAAAGTGGTTGAAGAGCAAACAGGAATGTGATTACAGAGAATACAGAATAGCGAGAAGACATGTGAGTAGAATAGTAAAGAGGGAAAAACAAAAAGACTGGGAAGAGTATGGAGAAACCCTAAATAAAAACAACAAGGAGGCAACCAGAAACTTCTACAAAAAGATAAGTGCAATGCGAACCAGAGGAGAACCCTTTGACCCAACTGAAATAATTAACAGCGAAAAAGGAGAACCAATAAGTGAACAAAAACAGATCCTAAGAAGATGGAAGCAGTATTTCGAACAACTTCTCAACATCCCATCAGATGTCACAGAATTCAAGAGACCTACACAAATGTCACCGAAGGAACTAGAACCAGACATACTAAAAGAAGAAATTATAGAAGCCATCAGATTAGCCCCATTAAACAAATCACCAGGACAGGATGAAATACCAAATGAACTATTAAAGCAGCAATGGAAGTAGGAACAGCTTGGCTACATAGACTATTCAACCATGTTTGGGTAGAACAACAGACACCACGAGACTGGGGAAACGCCATAATTATCCCAATTTGGAAAAAACAAAGGCAGCAAAAGAGATTGCACACAATACAGAGGCATTTCACTGTTGAGTCATACTGGGAAAATATTTTGCAAAATTCTTGAAAAAAGATTACGAACTACTTTAGAACCCCAGCTAAGCGAAACGCAGCTTGGATTTAGGAAAAAACAAAGGATGCACAGACGCCATTTTTGCTCTTAGACAACTTATAGAAAAATCAATTGAATTCAATGAAAACACTCTACTTAGCCTTTGTCGACCAAGAAAAGGCATTTGATAGGGTAGATAGAAACAAGCTGTGGGAAATCCTTAAACAATATGGAGTGAGTACACATCTAACAAACCTATGTAGAAGTTTATACAACAACAGTGAATGCATAGTGAGAGCAACTGGAGAACACTCAGAACCCTTCACCATAAGATCTGGAGTACGACAAGGTTGTGTCCTGTCCCCTCTCTTGTTCATAACATATATAGACAACATATGTAAAGAAACCAGCCAAGCAGAGACAGCAAGAATACCGCATGACGAGAACACAGAAGAACCATCTGCAAATCTAACCATTAGAGAACTCCTGTTTGCGGACGACCAAGCACTAATAGCAAAATCAGAAGCTGAATTACAAGACCACATGAATAGTCTAAACGAAATGTGTAGGGAACATAACATGAAAATTAGCATAAGCAAAACAGAGGTAATGACTATAACTAAAGAAGAACAAACAGCAACAATTCACCTAAACGAACATCCCTTGAAACAAGTAAAGAGCTTCAAGTACCTAGGAAGTATAATATCATCAAATGGCAGATCAGAAGACGAGATCGAAAATAGGTGCAATAAGGCAAATCAACTCATTGGACAAATGGCACCAATATTAAAGAACAAACATGTATCAATAACTACTAAGAAAGCACTTTACAACACAATCTTCCTACCAACTCTATGCTACCAATGCCAAAGCCTGGACAAGGACAGAAAAAGAGAAAAGAAAAATCACAACAACAGAAATGAGGTTCCTGAGAAGAATACTCAACGTATCAAGAAGAGATAAGATCAGAAATGAAGAAATCAGGACTAAAGTGGGGATTAAAGCTGCTCTAGATTTTATTAGAAAGCAGCAAGTCAAATGGTTTGGCCATGCAAGTAGGCTACCAGTCAACAGCATGCCACAACAAGCAATGATGTACAGACCAGATGGAAACAGAGGAAGAGGCCGACCACGTAAACGTTGGACGGAGGGAATAACAGAATCCATGGGAATGTCGATATACGAAGCCCATAACCGGGCACTCTCACGAAGTTTATACTTCACCTCGACACCGCAAGGTACAAGAGGAACATGATGAGATGAGATGTATACAACATTCATTTGACAATGTTTTTTTCCCCTATGTAAATGCATCATGAA
>JACEFZ010025250.1:5000-20000 GCA_014155875.1 Cepaea nemoralis
CCGTCCTTTTGCCTCTGTCCTCACAGAAATCAGCCGCAGATCATTCTTACGAAGATCTTCTTGCGTTGATTTCAGTGGTATGAGCGTCGGCAGTTCAGAAATCAATGGGAAACTAACGGACGTAACAATTGCCTAGTAAATCTAAACAGCCGTACAATGCTGGGCTTGATTGCGTTGTCTTACAAAGGACATGCAATTTAAAGACGTTTTCCAAGGTCACTTCCAAGACACAGGGATAACTCTGTAAGTTATCAAATATAATCTAATAAACCACAGCAGGGAAAATCTCGCAACAATGTACAAACCCCGTAGCACCGGCCAGAATTCAAATGTGTGTTTATACATATTCCTGCATCCATTTATCCAATGCGATAAATACATAAATGGATTAGCCAACAGGCACAATTGGAAACGGAACACGGACCGGAAGAGGGACTTTGGGTAAGAAAGGAAAATCATGATCGTCCACGTTTATTGACTTAGCGCATGATGATGGTGCTGAGGGAAATGATACTTCCCAATTAAAAAATTGTCAATATTTCAGCTTGGAATCTGTTCTCTCGTTTGGTTCCCGAAATAGCTCACATCACGCGAGAAATTTTCTGGATTCTGTTTCCTGCACGTGAGCAAACAACTTTAAATACCGCGGTGGAGTGACAAGATGACGTAACTCTAAGGGCGACACTCGTTTTTTGAGGACCTGGAGGGAGGAATCTGGGCGGAATTAGGGTCACGGAATTAGTCTCAAGTTCACTGTATCACATGCCAGACAGTGGCAAGTTCAGACGGGAATATAAGCACATTATTGTTCGATTTGGTGGGGGAGAGTACAGATTTGGATTGCAGAAGTTGCGCAAGTTGGGTTGCAGACGTTGTAAAAGTTGAGTTGTAGACGTTGTAAAAGTTGAGTTGTAGACGTTGTAAACGTTGAGTTGTAGACGTTGTAAAAGTTGAGTTGTAGACGTTGTAAAAGTTGGGTTGCAGACGTTGTAAAAGTTGAGTTGTAGACGTTGTAAAAGTTGAGTTGTAGACGTTGTAAAAGTTGAGTTGTAGACGTTGTAAAAGTTGAGTTGTAGACGTTGTAAAAGTTGGGTTGCAGACGTTGTAAAAGTTGAGTTGTAGACGTTGTAAAAGTTGAGTTGTAGACGTTGTAAAAGTTGAGTTGCAGACGTTGTAAAAGTTGAGTTGTAGACGTTGTAAAAGTTGAGTTGTAGACGTTGTAAAAGTTGAGTTGTAGACGTTGTAAAAGTTGAGTTGTAGACGTTGTAAACGTTGAGTTGGTAGACGTTGTAAAAGTTGAGTTGTAGACGTTGTAAAAGTTGAGTTGTAGACGTTGTAAAAGTTGAGTTGTAGACGTTGTAAAAGTTGAGTTGTAGACGTTGTAAAAGTTGAGTTGTAGACGTTGTAAACGTTGAGTTGTAGACGTTGTAAAAGTTGAGTTGTAGACGTTGTAAAAGTTGAGTTGTAGACGTTGTAAAAGTTGAGTTGTAGACGTTGTAAAAGTTGAGTTGTAGACGTTGTAAAAGTTGAGTTGTAGACGTTGTAAAAGTTGAGTTGTAGACGTTGTAAAAGTTGAGTTGTAGACGTTGTAAAAGTTGAGTTGTAGACGTTGTAAAAGTTGAGTTGTAGACGTTGTAAAAGTTGGGTTGCAGACGTAGTGAAAGATAGGTTGAAGATGTGAAAAATTGGTTCCAGGCGTAGTAAAAGATTGGCTGCAGGCGTAGTGAAAGATGAGTTGCAGATGTAGTGAAAGTTGGGTTTCAGACGTAGTGAAAGATAGGTTGAAGATGTGAAAGATGGGTTCCAACCGTAGTAAAAGATTGGTTGCAGGCGTAGGGAAAGATGGGTTGCAGACGTGAAAGATTGGTTGCAGATGTAAAAGATGGGTTGCAGACGTGAAAGATGGGTTGCAGATGTAAAAGATGGGTTGCAGATGTAAAAGATGGGTTGCAGATGTAAAAGATGGGTTGCAGATGTAAAAGATGGGTTGTAGACGTAGTGACAGATTGGTTGCAAGTCCTAATCCACACGCAGCTACAATCAAATTCTAATCCACATCCAACTACAATCAGATCCAAACCCACACCCAGCCACAGCCAGCTAGCACGTTCCTCCACTGTAGTTTGGCCAACATTGGGGCGGCATCGACAAGGCAGGCGTGTCGCATTTTAAATTATGTCTCTCTGAAGTCGGGTGTGTCGCACGGAAGACTCAAATATAATAACCAGGCGGAAATGGACTCAGTGTTATACGAAAATCCGTTTGTTTGTTTGAGAGAGAGAGAGAGAGAGAGAGAGAGAGAGAGAGAGAGAGAGAGAGAGAGAGAGAGAGAGAGAGAGAGAGAGTGAGAGAGAGAGAAATCCGTTTGTTTGAGAGAGAGAGAGAGAGAGAGAGAGAGAGAGAGAGAGAGAGAGAGAGGGGAATAGAGAGAGAAAGCAAGTGTGTGGGTGTGTGTGAGTGAATGAGTGTGTGCAGTTGAGTGTGTGAGTTTGTGTTTGTGTATGCGCTCGCGCGTGTGTGTGTGTGTGTGTGTGTGTGTGTGTGTGTGTGTGTGTGTGTGTGTGTTGTGCGTGTGTGTACAAATAAGAAATAGAAATTAATCGATTTGTACCTTTGCGGAAAAGCCAGACGTGAATGTAATATTGATACTAGAATTTAGAAAAGGATTTATTGCAAGTTAAAAGTCGCTTAAAAGTCGACAGGGTCGACTTCATCGGACCTAGTTTTATCCCATATGCCTCGGTCTCTTTCCGCAGCGCGGAAAGCGTCGCACAAAGCACGAACTCCGTAGCTCTGCGTCTGGCAAGTTACATAGAACCAGATCTAACATATGGCTGCGAATCCTGGACAATAAGCCATTACACATATGTATATATTTATACACATATACATATGTATATGTATATAGATATGCTCGCCTTTACGACATGCTCAAGAGGTCTGTAGTGTTACTATTAATGGCTTAACAACGGGTCATATCTAGACTTGTTTTTATATTTATTACATTATCATGTTTGTCTTTAGATCTGTCCGCTTCGTGGCGAAGGGGTTACAGGCGCAGTTTGTAATCCCGTATACCCGCGTTTGAAACACAGCTGCTGGCGAGTTGGCAGCAGACCGCCTTGTGTTGGTTTGTATGAAATGGTATGTGTGCAGGTCGTTCAGAAAGCAATGGCAAACTACTGAACGTAAACCTGCCAAGAGATCGCAACAGTAAATAGTGCTGGTGTTGACTGCGATGTCCTGTAAAGGATATGCAAATTTAGATCGTTCCTGAGGAAGTTATTATAATCGAAACGTCGATTCGTTATACCGTAGTACAGTGGTTCTCAACCTTTTTTGCAGAACGTCATCCCCCCCCCCCCCCATTCTTCGAATTTCCTCCCTATAACCTCCCCTCCCCCACTATTACACAGTATACAAAAACATGCAAGCTAAATTTAATAACACATACTAGAACAAGTCTAGACATCTACATAAAACGTGATTTGCGGGTCTACTTAGGTTATAAAACGAATTTCAGGGCGAGAAGTACAGAACCATAAAATTTAGAGGGAAACAGAATATCAAGTAACTGGTTCTTGTATTAATGCGATCTGGAAATAATCTTAATTCCCCCCCCCTCCCTGGAAACCCTAATATTCCCCCCCCCCCCCTTCCATGGAAACCCTAAAATTCCCCACCGGTTGAGAACCACTGCCGTAGTATACTTAATTTAATTTTATTATTATCATAACGTTTTTTTTTTTTTTGGGGGGGGGGGGGGATATTATCACTGAATGTCTCCATCCCCCACCCCTTTCCCCCGTGATTTATATTTGCCGTAGTGGAGTTCGTTGTGCAGTATGAACATTTAGTATCTCTCACTTATTCGCAAGAGTTTCACATACCTGCCTGCTTTTATTTCCTTTTGTTATATCCTCCCGCAGTTGTTCCTTCTCTTGTCTACTGAGTTAAGTGCTTTGTCCAATACTTAAAAAAAATGTTTGCATATCCTTTACAGGACATCGCTGTCAACATCAGCATCTTTCAGCTGATTGTTGATTTCATGGCAAGATTACGCTCAGTAGTTTGCCATTGCTTTCTGAGCGGCCGGCTCACATAACCCGTAAGTTACCGACGCGATTCGAACCACTGCTGATTCTCACCGTCGTCACGTTACTTACGAGAGTATACGAGATTACGGAGAAAAGTCGCTAACCTCTAGACCAGGAAGCCGATTGTCCAATGCTATGAACTGTGAATTTCTTTTCAAATGGTTTTGTTTATGTCCACGCTAGCTGTGTTTTGAAATGCCGCTTCAAAATATGGCTGACGGCTAATTGCCGACGCTAAGGCGGAAGCCGTAGCTTAGGCGATGATGCGTGTGCTGATACTTATTTGTCCGGACTGCATACTCAAATGAAGGGACGGCTTAATTATCGGTGCACTTGTGATTTGATCTTGTCGAAGCTACTGTTTCCTTCACGAGTTTACAGGGGACAATGATGAGCATTTCGTGTGGTTTTAGCGACGACGGGGAGGAGACGACTACTACTATACTTGTCCTGATACTGACACATTCCAACATTGCGACACGCTGCCAGGGCGGAGTCTTGTACGGCCTACACCGGCATGTCGTGGATTTTTTTAAAGCGCTTGTCTTTCACATAGAACCATCTATCGCTTCCTGCTGATCGAAAAGACTAAGCATCGAAGCCAAAACCCATTTGTCAGAGGAGCAGAGTTTTGACGTCAACTAACGTCCCTGAGAATATTGTCTTGACATGGATTCGAATCGAGTTCTTTTCGGATCAGAAGTGGACACCGTAGTCAAAGCCACTTCAATCACAGTATGTGTTGGCATTGGCGTGTTCGCGATAGATGGGAATCTATGTAATAGATATGAAATATGTGATACGTGTGTATGTATGTCTGTGGGTAAGTGAATGTAAATATGTGTACTCAAGGACACGCGTATGTGTGCGTGTATGCCTCTGCGCTATTGCGTGGGTAGGTATGCTTGAAACTGCTCACGTGTGTGTATATATGAATGTATGTACTCAAGTGTGTGTTTGTGCATGTATGTCTGTCCATCTGTCTGTCTGCCTGTACGTACTACATATGCACGCATGCATGCATGCACGCATCTATGGTAGGCAGGCATGCAGGCAGGCAGGCAGGCAGGCAGGTAGGTAGGTAGGTAGGTAGGTAGGTAGGTAGGTAGGTAGGTGGGTGTAGGTCTGTCTGTATGGATGAATGGATGGATAGATGGATGTATGTATTAGTGGATGGATGGATGAGTTGACGGATGTGTTAGTGGATGGATAGTCGCAGTAACCTCAGCAGAAACTTACCTCAAACATTAAACTCCATACGACATTCTCCATTTGTTTATGAATCCCTCACAACAGAGCGCACAAAGCGTACAACCTACATGTAAAGTGAATGACAAGGAACGGTGACCACCAATAGGAACATACCCACATGAGGTCATGAGCTTTAATCACCAGATCACGTTTCAAAATAAAGTGATACAAGCGCGAAGGAAAACATTTCACCACACAGCCGGTTACCGCACTCGTCATTCCGCCTCGAGCACTCGACACAGATCCGTTTCTCGTGAAGAGAGCAGACATTTTCTACTTGTGCCCGAGCCAGTTGACGTATCATCTTTACACCGACTGTGGAATATATTACTTCTAGATTTAATCTGCTGCATTTCAGAAAATGAAAATTATCTTGTACAGTACGCCATTATTATTGAATGTAAATACACGTAGGGGTGGGGTGGGGGTGGGGGAGGGGTGGGATGGGGGGGGGGGGTCGGGGTGACATTGTCAAATTAATGTTGTAAACATAAACAATGCATACTACCGTGTTATGAGAATCCGTTTTGCTATATGGCAGTGAATCTTGGAGTGTAACTGAATAAATTAGGAAAAACTTGGAAGCAACAGAGATGTGCTTCCTGAAACGAATATTGCGAATTCCTTGGACTGCCAGGGTAACTAACAACGATTGCATGAGGAAGGCTAGTGGAAGTAGAACATTTATTATATACAACCATAAGAAAGAGACAATTCGCATTTTTTGGTCATGTGGTGAGAAGACATGCATTGGAAAACATCGTGACAACTGGAAAGATCAAGGAGAAGAAGTACAGAGGCAGACATGGACAAAATGGTGCTGGATAGACTGAAACAGTCACATGGAGTAATATCATCAGTAGAGACGATACAGAACAACAAAGGCCGAGATCTATGGAGAGACATGAACGCCTACGCCAGCTGGCAGGGCACGTGGTGATGATAAAATGGGATCGTGTGTTACTGGAGCTCCAATGAGTAAGTAAAGAATAGAAACAATGTAGACCGCCAGAACATGTCGTAAGAGGCGACGAAGGAGGGTTGGTTTGAGACTGGTTATATCGTGAATGGGTCAGTTGTACTTGTCTGAACGGTAATCGTTGGCGGACACACCTCAACGCGGCTGTTTGTGTTGTACGTGGCATTGGGAGTTGAAATACACAAATGTACTGTTTTGTCAAGTGCTTCTGTAGGTTGCTCTACTGTATGATTTCAAGAGGAAGCGACATTATGCAAAACACTGACCCGTCACTCCACAGTATCAGAAATGATTGGCAGCAGACGAGACAAACTGTGTGCTACACGACATGGACTGTAAGAAGATTTGCAGCACACGAGACAGAAGGTTGTGGACAGACATGATCACCAACGTTACATGACATGGACTGTAAGGAAATTGGCAGCACACGAGACAGAAGGCTGTGGACAGACATGATCACCAACGCCACACGGCACGGACTGTAATAAGACGTTAACCCAACAACCGAAGTCAGAATACAAAAACCATTGAGATCAGTATGGCCGACTGGATTAGATCACTCAATCATAAACATCCGGTGTGCTGATACCGAGGTAGCGAGTTCAGCACCCTCACCGGTCAGTTGGACTAACATGTTGACTTCTTGTCCTTGAATTGGGGACGTAAATTACAAGTACCTCTGAAGCTAGAGTGGATTTGCCTAATGTCGAGAGACATCGGTAATAGGGAAAGCTAATCCACACGCAAAACTCAGTCCAGTGCTCTAAACGTAGTAGCACGTGTATGAACTACGCCTGAGTTTAAAACGAGCGAATAAAACCTACAAGCAAAAAATACATGGAATATGCATGTTTCCTGGTGCAGTATACGAGTACCAAACACAACGAACGAAGGCAGACTTGTAAACAGATGAAGAAGAAGATTACAGACATAGAGAAATATTACATTCAATGCATACAGAGAGCCGAAAGAGATAGCCAATGATAGCACGGCTTGGTGCGGATTGGTTTACACTTTACAGCCTAAGAAGCTTCATTTGGGAGATTTTAAAAAAGAAATAGAAATAGGTTTAAAGGCGAGAGGAACGGATTTCATGGCACCGGTTTTATCTCATATGGCTCATGATACCACAACATGTAGCTTAAGAATGGAGGTGGAGGCGGTCACTACAGCTTTCCGCTGGATCGAGAATACAATACACACACACTTCGTGATTGTAACTGACTCAGAAAGCATGCTGAGGATGGTGAGGACAGGCAAACTTCGGGCAGAATGGCTTGCTTCGCTTCGGAGGTCACGGGTGGCAAGCATCGTCTGGATCTTTTCTCCGGGGCATGCCGGTGTGCTGGGGAAGGAACAGGCGGACAGATTGGCTGGTTCTGCAAAACTTGGTGGAATATCGATGCATGACAAGGCAGACGTGGTTGCGGCCTTGTGGGAGCACGTGTACACCTCGGAGGAGCTAATGGATTACCATGGTCTGGCAAGCATGAGGCAGCGAGGAGTGACGAGGGGATCTGGCCGACGCTCGACGCTCAGAGGAAAGGCGAGACGGAAATATAATCAGATTGCTACTGGTACTATTGGTGTTGGAACTCTTCGCTGGCTGCTGATGATGGGGACGGAGCGCCTATGGGAATGCCCCGAATGCTGTGATGTCGGTTCCTAGATCAATCAATCAATCAATCAATCAATCTCATATGGCTCGGTCTCTTTCCGCAGAGCGGCCTGCCGAAAGCTACGCACAAAGCACGAACTCCGTGGCTCCAGCGACAAGACATCAGGAGTCTCTGAGAAAATGGTACTCGTGAGCTGAACGATGTAGAGCGGTATGAAACCTACAACCTTCGAAACGTGAGTCAGGTGATGTGACAACTCCGCCACGGAGTCTCCCTAGGTGTATACAGGAAAGACAAACAGATAGCACGGTTTGGCGCTGGTTGGTTTATGATTATGCTTCTTTGGAAGATTTTTCTAAAGGGGTTTTTAAGGCGAGATAATTGATTTCATTCCACCTGGTTTTATCCCATATGGCTCGATGTCTTCGCACAGAGCGGCCGCGAAAGCATCTCACACAGCACGAACTCCATAGCTCCAGCGACGAACCTCATGAAGTCTTCAAGAAACCTCACTCATTAACAGAATAACATAGCCGAAAGTTAACCTAAAACCTTCGCAGTCAACTTAACCACTGCGCCACGGAGATCCCCTTGGCAAGTAAAAGACAGAAGAGGAAAACAGATACCCAACTATTCACGTTAACATCCAGTTTTCTTTTTCTGTTTATCAAGACAAGAACAAAGAAACTCCCTTTTTGTCTATGTAGTTGGTTTTGTTGTTTTTTCTTCTCCCAGAAGCAGTCTTTGTTTGACTGCGGTCACGCGTGATTTAAATACGGCCACGCATGAGCGAATCCAGGCGAATACAAAAGGTGCAATTTTGTCAGGATCAGCGAAGCGATGACCTGTATCAGTGGTGACAAATTTTTAATAAATATCCCGCAGGTATTTGTTGGATCACTTCAACTTGGTGAATTGTTGGGAGATTCTACATAATTGATCACCAGCGCCTTTGCGCAGTTTGTCATTGATTCAGCCGTGAGATGATCTCCTGGAATTATATGTTCAACAGCATTAAACGGAAGAGGCAAGGGGAAAGGATCATTGCAAGCGCAGACATTATAGATTGATTATGCTTGTGATAGTCATCATGGCAACCTAGTAGATGCTAATTTGGTGATATACATGATAATTTGATGACAGAAATGATAGTTTGATATTATACACGTTAATTTGATTATATACATGATAGTTTGATATTATACATCATACCTTTTAAATATAATGATAGTTTGATTACATACATGATAGTTTGCTGATATATATGATAGATTGACGATATAAATGACAGTTTACTTATATAGATAATGGCTCAATAATATACATGATAGTTTAATTATATATGTGATAGTTTGATGATATGCATGCTATTTTAATTATATTAATGATAGTTTTATGATATAAATGATAGCTTAATGATATAAATTATAGTTTATGATATATATGATAGTTTAATTATATACATGATAGTTTGATGACCTACGTGATAGTTTAATGATATATATGATAGTTTATGATATGCATGATAGTTAATTATATAATGATAGTGTTTGATGATATACATGATAGTCTAATGATATACATGATAGTTTGATTATATACATGATAGTTTGATTATATACAGGATAGTTTGATGATATACACGATACCTTTTAGACATATATGATTTGTTGATGATATACATGCTAGTTTTTATTATACACGTGATGATTTAATTATATATGATAGTTTGATGACATGTATCATAGTTTGATGATATATGATAGTTTGACTATATACATGGCATCACCTCACCTAAAGATAGAATTAAAGGGCTGCAACTCTAGCCCAAGAGAGACAACCGAGTTGCCTCTGACTAAGAAAAGTCCAGAACCTTATCGAAGGTCAACCCTCGAGTTCATGGGTCCGTGGACACTAATGTGGCCCGCCTGAAGCGGGGTCCACGAGGAACTCGAACAGGGTTACCGCCCGTCGAATAGCGACACGCGGAAAACCATCAGAGGACAAATGGACTGAGACCAGGCAACAAGTGTCTGCCTGAGAGGGACTCGTTAGCTCTTTGTATCGAGATAGAACATAGGCTAGATAGTGTGCTAGTTTGTTATATGAAATGTTTGAGGTTCTATAATCTGTGATATGATGATGATGTAAAGCGCGGGCTGTTTAACCCACTGCGCCAACTGTAGATTGCCACAATAAATCGGCTATATCATAGCGAACGTATTTATTGTTTGTATTAATTAACACCTGTGTGAACCCATTAAGTTACCTAGACAAAGTAAGACGTCAACAGGTTTTTGGGGGCTAGTACCGGTTTTGACATAATATGTTATGAAATAACTGTGAAATGTCATGTAAAATTATTTATTCATATCACATTGTTTGGTTACAATAGAAGAAAATTGTTAACCATAAATTGTTCAACATATTTAGTAGCTATCTAGCAATAGAATAAGCAGAGTCCCTCAACAGTCTCAAAACAAAGTCCATACCTTATACCACAATATTAGTGGTCTGTTAACGATGTATAACTGTTTAACATAACTATGACATTTTTGTTTTTTTTTCGTTGACCGTGACTAATGTTTCTTGCTCTACGAGCAGATTGTGCCGCAAAGAATACCGTGGGCAACACATGTGATTTTTTTCAAGCCACTAAGTTGTGTGACAGAGAGGACCGCGTGCAACGCAGTGTAACTTTTCCCAGCAGAGACGAAAGAACGACAACATCGAGCGCTACTATTCAGAGCTAAGTTTCAGATCATACTCATTGTAAAGTCTAAGCTGTGCTTCCCATTTTCATTATCATCAATATATTATTGTATTTCATATTTATTTGTTCGGATATTCATGACCTTGCCACCATTATAACTTTGCATTTTGAGTTACACATTAATAAACAAGGTAGGCAACCAAATTTTTCCAGACACCAAAGTTTTTGATAAGGGAAATAACTCTATAAACATTACTAATAAATAAAATCCAAAATGTCAAGCTTAGATAAATGCATTGAGCAGGGAATAAAATTAGGCTATAAAGATGAGAAACTGTCAGAATGGGCACAGAAACACATGCAGATAACATTGCCCGTGAGGAAAGAGCAATTGAACGAGAGGAAAAGAAACTGCGAGAGGAAAGAGAAGCAGAGGAAAGAAAATTGCAACAAGAAAGAGAAGCAGAGGAAAGAAAATTGCAACAAGAAAGAGAGACCGAAGAAAGAAGATTGCAAAGAGAAGCAGAGGAAAGAAAATTGCAACAAGAAAGAGAGACCGAAGAAAGAAGATTGCAAAGAGAAGCAGAGGAAAGAAAATTGCAACAAGAAGCAGCGGAAAAGAAATTGCAAATGGAGCTCGACGCAGCGGCCAAACAGGCCCAATTGAACGCTGATACACAGTTGAAATTGAAACAGATGGAAATAGAGTCCAACACAGAGATATCAATAAACAAATTAAGAAATAAAGAAGAGGAACAGAAATATAGTAAATATAAAGGTCTCGTTAAGGCTTTCTGTGCAGGAGATTCCATCTCCGCCTATTTAGAAAATTTCGAATGTCTCATGGCCTACCATAAAAATCATTAAGGCAGATTGGGCTTTTATACTCATGAGAAATCTGGCTCTCGAGCCGCTTAAAGTAATAGAAACAGTACCACAAGAGATGCGAAAAGACTACGAATACCTCAAACAACGCATTCTCCAACATTTTTCGTTAGACACTGCAGGGTACCAACAACAATTTGCAAAATTAGCTCCCCAACCAAACCAAACATTCATAGATTATGTTAGTACAGTACAAGACATATGCACTAAATGGATAAACTCGGCGAAAACCAACAATAGCCACGATAAACTTAAAGAACTAATCATCATAGATAAAATTGTGAGCACCATCCCCACACCGTTTGCAAAATTTTTAAAACAGATGGATTGCAAAACCATCCAAGAAATTGAATCCAAAGGCAATGCATTCTACACAGCAAACAGGGATATATTTCAACTCAACATTAGCCACAATGACACAGCAGCTGCAGTAATAAATACTAAGTACTCCAAGCAAACACAAGGCAATTTAAACCGCGATCCAACAGTGATAAAGTAGCAAAATGCCAGTATTGCAGTTTGACACACAACGCTTACGAAATGTGCGACAAGTCACCGAACTATCCCCACCACCTAAAAATGATGGTGGATAAACAGAAAGCAAAACGTAACGCGTACCAAAAGGCTGTGAAATGTTACTTTTGCAGAAGCTGGGGACATTATTCACGATACTGTGAAGGTCGTAAGTTACTGAAGCAAGCTAACGCTGCATTAGTAGCAAACGTCTTCTGATGATGAGACGGATTCACTGATTGAAGGTTATAATCAGCATGACAATGAAAGCGAGCTTGGTAATGCTGTACATATAGTTAACACCATTGTAGATGAAACATGTAACGCTTGCACGAAATTCCAACTAGATCCATCATTACCATGTGGCCACACGATACCTATTGCAAATGAGACAGCCAACGCTGCTTTGTCAGCCACAGGGAAGCTAACATTTTTGACAGGCTTCGTGAACAAGAAAAAGTGCTCATTAATCCGCGATACCGGGGCAACGCTCTGTGGGGTAAAGAAAACATTAGTCAACACCACAGACTACACAGACAGACATGTTAACTGTCGCACATTTTCAGGTACGATAGAAAGATACCCCCTTGCGATGGTCGAAATTCAAACACCATATATATCAGGACAACTTTTGTGCGCTGTCCTTGAAGACCCAATCGCAGATATCATACTTGGGAATTTACCTAACATCCATCCATGCTCTGACAAAGAAATTAAAGACTGGGAAGAAAAACACGGTATCCACCACACAAATACCGATATTAAAGAGAAACACCATGTTAATTTGTCTCAAACTGCCAAAATACCAAGGGAGACAAACACTGAGATTATTCAAAAAGAATTCACCGAAGTGCACAACGCAGGGGCGGTCGAATCGTTTAACGAGACGACCGAATTAAAACCTCGAATTGAGGTCACTCCCATACTACAAAATACCAAACCTGTAAATGTGCTACAAAACACACACGACACAAACGCCATTACACGACAGACAACCCACAAAACCAACACGGACCAACTACAAGAATCACTAGAAACAGCAGCGCCGAACACCACTAACATCAATTTCGGAAAACGAACAGAAAAATGATCCTACACTGACACCATATTTCAGATTAGTAGGAATAAAACCTAAGGTAACGAAAACGCATCGTGGGTATTTAGGCTACAAAATAACATCCTTACTAGATATTACACTACAAAACAAACCACGACACAACAAATAGTGTTACCATTAGCACATCGAAACAACGTTCTAAAATTAGCCCATGACTCACCTTTTGGAGGTCATATGGGGTATGAAAAGACAGAGCCAGAGTACTGACACAATTTTATTGGCCGAAGTTTGCCATGATATAAAGACTTTCTGTAAATCTTGTGAAGTATGTCAAAAACTGGGTAAAAAGGGAAAGAACCCTACAGCAGAAGTGCAATCAACGACAACTGCCTCGAGGCCTTTTCAAATCGTGCAGTTGATCTTGTGGGTCCTTTAAATCACATTTCGAACAAGGGCAACAGATATATTTTTACTCTTGTTGATTTATGTACAAGATGGCCCGAAATGTTACCACTAAGATCTATCTCCTCTAAGGATGTAACGGACATATTACTGAATATTTTCTCCCGTTTTGGCTTTCCGGAGAAAATAATTTCTGATAGGGGAACCCAGTTCATCTCAAATGCCACCCAATCAGTAACAAAGTTACTGGGCATCAAGCAGTGCTTCACAAGTCCATACAGACCAGCCGCAAATGGCATCTGCGAAAAATTAAATGGAGACTTGAAGCACATGCTTGCCAAAGTGACAGCTGAAATCCAGCCGATTGGGACGTACTTCTCCCAACGGTGCTGTTCGCATATAGAGAAGTCCCACAATCAAGTACAGGGTTCTCTCCCTTCGAATTGATGTATGGAGCGAACCCAAGAGGACCTCTCACCATCTATAAAGACATAATATCACAACCTGTAGATATCCACCTTCCCATTTCTACATATGATTTGGTCACTGACACCAGAGACAAAATCATACGTTCCTGTATAATGGCCAGAACATCACTACAGGAGAAAGGTTTTAAATACAGGCAATACGCCAATAAAGGTGCAAAGACTGTTGTGCTATATCCAGGTCAGGACATTTTGCTACTCTTACCTGACAAAAGAGATCTACTGTCAACGTCATGGCAGGGACCTTTTAAGGTCATTAGAAGGATTTCAGAAGTAGACTACGAAATCTCAATAAATGGAAAACTTAAAATATTCCATATAAATATGCTAAAACCGTATTTTCTAAGACAAGACAATGACACGGATAAAGGGACGCAACCAGATAACATGCAGGAAACGACAATTCCCCGACAGAATGACACGTCGACAAACGAAGCATCATTAACGACTTACGCTTACGACAACGAAAACGACGAAGAACTATGGACATTACCGACACTCTGTGATAGCGACAATGACGACAAAATTAACGACTTATTGACTATTGACCTTGACGACGACGACAACGACATTGAAAACAACTTACAAACAGTAGCATCTGTGATAAATCAGACAGACATAGACAACACGGAAGTCCCTGTACCAATCATGACTAACGACGGGAGCATTGACGACATCCATATCAGTGACGCATTAACGCAGCAACAGCGACAAGACATTTGGAATATCCTGAACGACTACAACAAATCTTTTCTAACAAACCTGGACGCACTGATAAAATAACCCATTCAATTGTACTGACGGATCTAAGACCAGTCAAGTGTAGACCATACTCGATTCCTCTCCATTACAGATCTAATTTAGATAAGAAATTTTAGAATTAGAGAGGAATGGCATTATTCAAAAATCAATGTCACAATATTCATCACCTATTGTCCTGGTTAAGAAAAAGGACCAGACCATTCGCTTGTGCATTGACTATAGAATTTTAAATACGAG
>JACEFZ010025250.1:25000-26375 GCA_014155875.1 Cepaea nemoralis
CCCCGGGGTTCAAATTCTATAAGACACCGCTAATGGCAGAACTCGACTTTCCTGGCGGCTTAATTCCAAGACAAATCTGAGTTTTACGTCAGAGCCGTAATGCGCCTAATGTAATCCCGCGCTGAATACCACTTCTACACTGCTCTTGTCTCTTTCAGTTCAGGCGTGGTTGTGGGCCTCTAAAAAGGTCATTTGATGGCGTGACTGCAGTTTTTCCATTTTAATACCAACGGCACTTGAAACAGTGCGCTATTTCGCTTAGTTACACTTCTAAGTATGTGTATGTTTTATTTTGTAATGCTTTCTTTTTTCTTCTCAGTCCTTTCCGTTACTCCATCATTACTTCTTCTTTTCTTTTACTTCTGATATTCTCTTTCTTTCACTCTTCTCATTTCAATCTCCGTCTTTCTTTCTTCCTTGAGCCCTTTACTTCTACTACATTCGTCGTCTTCTTTGTCTCCTCCTCTATTGTCTCCTCCTTCTTCTTTTTCCTCGTCGTCGTCGTCGTTTTTTTGTCAGACTTCCTTATTCCTTTTAGTTCCTTCCTCTTCTTCGTGCCTTCTTCTGTTTCTAACTTTGTTTTTTCATTCTCTCTTCTTTTATCCGCCGTCTTTGTTCGCTTTTCTTTCTCCTCATCTTCTAACCTTGAGTAAAAGCTACGGAGTTCGTGCTTTGTGCGACGCTTTCCGTGCTACGGAAAGAGACCGAGCCATATGGGATAAAACCCGGTGCAATGAAGTCGACCCTGTCGACTTTTAAGCGACTTTTCTAACCAAGACCCAGATCATGGAAACATATCAAAGTAAAAGCTGCCGACACTGGACTCAGGGATAGAACTGTCGTAACTGTCATTTACTGCCAATATAGTACCTTGAGGTGTATGGCAGGAGGGGTCTTTGAGCCTGAGGAATTAAGGCCGCCTGGCTAGTGCAGTCGCCGCGAACTGTGCAGGTTAGGGTTTTATTTTTGCCCCCGACAGAAAAAAAAAATCCCACACGTTACCGAGAGATCGAACCCGGTTCTCCCGAAGGAGAGTCCGGCGTTGTAGCGACTCGGCCATGGAACCGCTCAATTTCTGGAGGGCATCAAGATCCCACATCTACGGAGTGTATCCTGTGTGATCCCCGGGGGCGGGGATGCATGGTGGTTCCGTACAAGGTCGTGTAGCCTTTTAAACGCCCTAAGCCTCATTGGACATATGGTTTTACCCTCACAATTTTATCAATCCAAAGGTGATTGTTGTCCACACAGGATTATTAATCTGAGCCAGTGATGGGCCCTACTATAACTTCTCCTTGAGGTTGAACGGGGTAGGGGTAATGGTGAAATCGAAGAAGTTATTGGACATATGGTGTATTTTTTAAAGAAAACCCCA
>JACEFZ010025251.1:0-47895 GCA_014155875.1 Cepaea nemoralis
TAGCAAAGTGCCACTGTCTGCTACCATATTAACAACTCTTAGGTCATAACCGTGACCCACTCATTCTTCCCATTTTCCGCCATCCATTTTTGTTTGGTCCAAACTTATCTGTTGTTTAGCATTGAATCTGTTAAGTCCAGGATTTGTATTGTCTTAGCCAAAGTTTTCCATAAAACTACTTCTATGGCACTAGCCACAATCCATCTGTGCTACTATTCTTATATACTGGATGAAGTAAACCACGATGTGTAGTGTACACTCCACAAAGGATACATATCTAAACAGTTAAACAGGGGTGTTTGGCTTCTGCTACTATAGGGTGTATTTTTAATGACTGTGCAGTGTTCGAAAATATTGCCGGTCCAAGTTTTGTATTCACCCTCTGTAATGTACATGCAACATAATAGGTAAATACAAAACTTGGACCGGCAATATTTTCGAACACTGCACAGTCATTAAAAATACATCCTGTACAACATCTAGCACAAGAATGGAAGTTGAGGCTGTCACGATATCCTTCTTAAAGCTGGAGGACAGCACAGCCAGACATGTGTTTGTGGCGTACTCACAGAGTGCTTCGGGAAATGGACACTGGCGTGCGTGTATGTTCTGGTGGAGTGGCTAGCATCGCTCGACAGGACGTAAGTTTAGAGCACATTATGAACGCTCTGACCAGGGCGCACGGGTGTGCGGGGCAAAGACGTGACTGATAGATTAGCTGCTGCTGCCCTTTGTGGGTGGAGAGCTACTTTATGATACAGGTGATTTAACCAGAACTATGGGATCGAGTGGACAGTGCAGCTGAACAGATGGAGTATCCGTATCTAGAAAGACTGGCTCCGAGGGAAGTGAGTAGAGGGTCGTCTGAACCATACTCGACGCGTAGAGGAAAGGCCAGGCGGACTTTTACTGAAGTTGCTACTGGAATAATCAGCATGGGCACTCCTTGGTGGCCTTTGAACAGGGTGACGTGGCACGTTTAGGGATGTCCCGGGTGCAGTGATGTGGATTCTTACATTCAGTATTAAGTTTTACTGTTACATTCACAATTTATTACTGAATGTATAGTGAAACCGCGTTCGAAACACAGCTGCGTTGGTTTTTTTATGAAATGGTATGCGTGCAGGTCGTTCAGAAAGCAATGGCAAACTACTGAATGTAAAATTGTCTAGAAATCACGAACAGCCAAATAATGTTGGGGTTGACTGCTACAGACGTAAAGAATATGCAACTAACAGATAGTGAAATGCAGGGTTCACAGTTCCTCGACATACCAGGTTGACGATTCGAAACCATCAGCTTGCCATCTGGAAACGTCCATTGATTTCGATGGTATGAAGTGTCGATCGTTCAGAAAGCAATGGCAAACTACTGAACATAAGATTGCTTTGTAAATCACAGGCAGCCAATAAATCTGGGGTTGGTTGCAACGCCCTGTAAATGACATGCAACTAGCTTATCGTGCTTGCAAGTTTGTCCTATTCCAGTTATAATTATGTCATTTTACTTTCAGTCTTGAAAAACTAAACATTACCTAAGAATATCTAACGCTCACTTTCAGGAAGATATGAGATTTGCTAGCATGTCCTTGACCAGCATCAGTGCACGCTACAGACGGACAAACGAGTCGGGGGTGCCAGGAATCGGGCCTCAAGTCTTCTGTGGAGTCGGTAAAAGATACATGGTCCTGTCCTGTCAGATGGGCACAGAAGCTTCCAGTACATTTTTGTGCACAGGAGAAGGTATGTGCTGAAGCTTCAAATAGCATGCCGTTGATCTCATAGTTGTCTACGTTTGTGTGAGTGCATATCATCTGGGAGTATAGCTCTTGACTAATATCCTATATGGGTGTTGGTGGTTGCAGTGATATTCAAAAGCGAAGGGCCACATAATATATACAGGTGTTTAAAAATTATTCTATAGCTCGCCGTAATGTGTTCGAAATCCCCATAAATCCAAATTATAAATTAACATGGGGTTAAAGTTAGTTGCATATCATTTACAGGACGGAGCAGTCAACCCCAGCATGCTTTGGCTGTTCGTGATTCCTGGGCAAGTTTACGTTCAGTAGTTTGCCATTGCTTTCTGAACGACCGGTATCCATACCATTCATTAAAAATCCAACGCAAGGCGGTCTGCTGTCAAACCGCCCGCAGCTGTGTTTTGAACGTGGTATGTGGGATTGTGAACTGCGTCAGTAACCCCTTCTCGACCTAACCTGGGGTAGCCATCGTGGAGTGAGAGTGAGGAAATATCTTGGGAAATAAAGTCGACTGGTCTAATATTGACCACATAAACAAAGGAGCGCCGATTGGACTGTTAAAATATGGTGCTAGCACTATACATCTAATAGGTCTCAATGCGTGTTAAAGGGTTTTTAGTTTCCTTTCATATCCATTCATGTTTAGAAGATGATTTTAGCCGTTTGCCGATGCTCTTATCATCTCTCCTTAGAATATCAGGAAGAGAACTGTACCATCCCCTGCCCTGTGGACTGTCAGACAACAGCCTGGAGCTCCTGGAGCCTGTGCAGTTCTTCGTGTGGAGCCGGGCTGCAGCAGCGGGAGCGAAGAGTGGTGCTGCTTCCAGAGCATGGCGGACGGAGATGCCCTTCATTGTATGCCCACAATAAGGTATAGAGTAGCATCTTAACGATGTATTCCCCTGGTGAATTTAAGCACAGAAGTCGTAAACAATATGTTGCACAATTTATTGCAAACATTTCGGACGAACGAAGAAGAAGAAGAAAAATAAGAAAAAGCAGACGAAGAAGAGGAATAAGAACAAGAACCCTCGTAGACAGCGCTCATGACATTATCAGCGTAGTCCCATATCACATTCGCTAATGAGCCTGCCATTTTCTTGGTTAGTACTTGTGAAATGGTGCATGATTTACGTATCTATGTTGCAACAAGAAATATGCAAGCCTGTTATTTCACGTGTAATTATCTACCTAGTTTTGGACCATTCAGTCATGCCGTCACACGTGTCTAATCTATTATTGAGCAGTAACCATTTCTGTTAATTAAAAATCCAAGGTATGTTAATATTTGTGAAAACATATGCATCATAATCACCTTCCATTTTTGTGGTCAGGCACTCGTGGGGAGAAATAGTTGACGCTCCAGCGCCCGATGGGTGGCATTGGATAGTGTCATCTCGTGTATTGACATATACTAAATAATATACAGTGGCTCGCACTTATAGCGAAAACGAATGTTCTACCACTGTCAACTGTCATTTACTGCCAATATAGTACCTTGCGGTGTATGGCAGAGGGGTCTTTGAGCCTGAGGAATTAAGGCCGCCTGGCTAGTGCAGTCGCCGCGAACTGTGCAGGTTAGGATTTTCTTTTTGCCCCCGACAGAAAAAAATCCAACACCTTACCGACGGATCGAACCCGGGTCTCCCGAATGAGAGTCCGGCGTTCTAGCCACTCGGCCAGCCGCTAGTATAATGTATTGGTTCTGATTGTTGTGTTCGAATGCTTCATGTAGAATTGCTACTTACGGAAACATATATCTGGAGCAGTTAGACACTTCAGTGTTTGTGCTTCCATAGTTACTATCACCAGGTGAAAACCAAACACTAGTATGCAAAGGTATTATTTCTCTGAGTTACGTAAGTAACACTTTGACATACCAAGTCATAATTACTTTTAGTTAGAGAATAACCGTTTGCCAGTCATGACTTACATGTGTGTGTGTGTGTGTGTGTGTGTGTGTGTGGCTGTATGAATATGTACGTGTGTGTAAGTATTTGTGTATGTGTGCGTATGTGTGTATGGGTGTGTATTGTGTATATGTGTGTGTGTGGGTGTGTGTGTATGTGTCTTCACATATGTAAATGTGTCCATGTGTGTGTATGTTCGTGTATGTATGTGTACATGCATGTGTGTGTATGTGCGTGTATGTTCGTGTATGTGTTTGCATGTGTGTGTATGTGTATGCATGAGTGTCTATGTGTGTGTATGTGTTTATGTTCGTGTGTATGTATGTGTATGTGTTTATGTTCGTGTGTATGTGTGTATGTATATGTATGTGTGTATATGTGTATGTGTGTACATGTGTATGTGCGTGTGTGTTTGTGTGTATGTGTGCATGTGAGTATGCGCGTGTATGTTTGTTTATGTGTGTACATGTGTGTATGTATGAGTGTGTGTATGTGTGCGTATGTTTGTGTGCTTGTGCGTGTGTGTGTGTGTGCGGGTGTGTAAGTGTGTGTATGTATGTGTGTGTACGTGTGGGTATGTGTGTATGTGCATGTGTGTATGTGTGTATATGTGTATGTTCGTGCATGTATGCGTATATGTTTGTGTGTGCATGTATGCATGCATGCATTGTATGCGAGGGAGTGTGTATTTGTATGTTATTGAGTGTGTGCATAACTGTGAGAGCTTGTGCAAATGATGTAAGTATGCATGCAGGTATGTATGTGTGCGTGTGTGTTTATGGATGTGCGTGTGTACGTGTGTCTGCCTGTCTCATAACATGGTAATATGCATTGTTTATGTTTACAACATCCAATTGACAATGTTGTTTTCCTATGTGAATGTAACATGCACAATTAATGAACGAAAGATTAGTGATTGGAAGGGCCGAATGTAAGATGGGCCTGCGTAACCCTTTGAAAATAAAGTTTGATTGCTTGATTGATTGATTACTTGAGTTGAGGAAGCCATACTTTGAAATACCACGCCATGACTTATTTGAGTTGGGGAAGTAATACTCTTACCATCTGACCTCTGTGAGCTGGTGAAGTAATACTTTGACATACCAAATAATAATATATACGAGTTAGCGACATATCACATTGACATACCAACTCATAACAACAATCCTTACTTCTGTCTAGGTTGGGCCAGCTATTGACTGTTGGTCTATTTTTAATATAAACCGGGGGCTGCGTGGTCTCGAGGTATGGTGTCCGCCTCGAGTGCTGGAGGTCCCGGGTTCAAGCCCCGGTGTGGACCGGGATCTTTTCACGTGGACTTCTAGTAATAAAATTTCCCCTGGTCTCTGGGTAGTGAGATCGGACGCCCGTGTGTATTGTTGCGCACGTAAAAAATCCCTTGGCAGTTGGAAATCGAAAAAGAGTAGCCTAATGGCGCTGCCCGGGCAAAATTTTGAGTTAAACATCTACCCAAAGTATTTCAGGATCCTCGTCGTGCTACGGAGTTCGTGCATTGAGCTAAGTTTCTCCAAACTCAGGTTTGAGTTAGGAGAAGAACGTTGCATTTATAGGTTACACCCGTGTGCCGTGATGTTGATCCGTCGACTAAACTAAACTAAACTAAACTTAATATAAACATTGAGACGAAAACCCCTATCCCCTAGATGACAAACCACATACTTAAGACTCCTATCTCCATGCTGACAAACCACATACTTAATACTCATATCTCCATGCTGACAAACCACATACATAAGCCTCCCATCTCCTGAATGACAAATCACATACATAAACCACCCATCTTCTGAATGACAAACCACATACATAAGCTTCCCATCTCCTGAATGACAAATCACATACATAAGCCACCCATCTCCTGAATGACAAACCACATACATAAGCCACCCATCTCCTAAATGACAAACCACATACATAAGCCACCTATCTCCTGAATGACAAACCATATACATAAGTCACCCATCTCCTGAATGACAAACCACATGCATAAGCCCCCCATCTCCTGAATGACAAACCACATACATAAGTCACCCATCTCCTGAATGACAAACCACATGCATAAGCCACCCATCTCCTGAATGACAAACCACATACATAAGTCTCCCTTCTCCTGAATGACAAACCACATACATAAGCCTCCGTTCCTCTGCGTGACAAATCACATACATAAGTCTCCCACTCACACATGTGTTATTTATTGCTGGTGTGATCAGACACGTATTCGCAACCAGGAAACTCAAACGAAAGTCTGCAGTGTGGAATGTAACTACCATATCTGGAGGATCGAGGATTGGTGCCAGTGCATACCAAACGGAGCTAGAGCTTGCGGGGAAGGAACACACAACAGAACTGTCAGGTAAGAGATCTGTGAGCTTCCAGCGCAGTCAAGTAGTTTTATTTTTAGGTTATTCTACTTGTACGGAAGCTAATCATGGACAGTTAGTCGGCGTGTGAGGAATTGTGTGGAAGCTGCGTGGTATGGCATGTCACGAGAACGGGAAAGCTAGAGTATGTCATCATAAAGGGACAGTTGGGGGTGGGGGAAGATACTAGACAGTTTGACATCATTGTATGGAGGAAAATCAGTGTCAGAAATGATTGGCAGTACATGAGATAAAGGGCTGTGGACTGACATGATGTGGGATGTGGATTTTAATTTATGATAATATTAAGTTAAGTTTGTCTAGGGGATTTAGTTGATTCTCTGGTCACTGCTAGAATGCAATGTGATCATGGAATTCTACCATAAACACAAGAAGGAAATACTTCGCTCCTGTTCATAACTGTATTTGTGTGTAATTCTTCATTCCCACTTATCACCTTATAAATTTACTATAGTGTTAGAGGATATTGATTGTTTACAACATATAAAACAACCACGGTTGAAAAACCATCAACACTGGACTTGACGTAAACGTCAACAATTTTGGAGAAACAGTTCAGGCATTAAATCAAGACTTGTAGTAACATACATGAAAATTGTAATGGCCACACTGAATTTCCAGAAAAAGCATGGGAATGATTTTCAATATGAAAAAAAAAAACACATTATCCACATTGTCCCCAGAAAAAAAAACAATGTTATTACAAACAACACAACAACCACTAATTCGTTCTACATCTTTGACCCACTGTACATCAGTAAAGTAAACAATGGTCTAAGTTCATAAAAACCAACATATACAACAATTGTTTCTAACACCAGTTACAACTCTCATATTTAAAAATTAAAGAGAACCATATCCGATTAAAAGGATGTCGACCTTTCAGCGTCTCGGCTTCTAATACCCGAATCCCAATTATGTTCCCACAGATTTTCCACCCACCTAGTCACCAGTCTATAACCTATTCCACAGTTGATGGTACTTAAGACATGGGACCAGCAAAGAGTTCTGATTCAGTATTTTCACTTCAGTGTAGACATACAATGCTGCTAGTTATTCATTTGTTTCATCTGGCAATATTTCCAGGATTAATCTGCTGCAGGCATGGGACTGAAGAATATTACTTCCAACACATAAACTGGGAGTTTCAATCTGTCAGATGATTCTTTGTGGTGCATGCATAGAGGCATTTACTCCGCTAGCTTCTTTCATATGGCATTTCTGATGGTGTTTCGGTTCTGAGATCTCGAGTGGATCTGGCTTATTTCATGGTATTGCAGAATTGAACCTTGAGGTAATCTGGTTTCGTAGTTATGTTTCAGAGGATCTTAAGTTGGTATACAGTTGGTACCTTGGTTGTACTGGCTTATGTTGTTTCAGTGTCTCTTCCCATTTGGTGTTTTATTGTCTTGAACCTTATGTTTGACTTTTGCTGCTGTGTGACTATCTTTCGAAGACTTATCCATTGTTGGATATGAACTTGGGAATCCAACCGACAGTTGAAGGGTTCTTACTGTTGTTAGTTTTATTAAACTTGTAGGATTTTCCCAAAGTTTCACTGATTTTGCTGAGTGATGAGGCTTCAGGTGGTACTTCTCAGAAGTAAAGCAGACGATGCACTGTTGTCTGTTACTCTGTAGATCTTCATCTTTGTCGATTTGTAGATACTGAAGTCCATCCTGGATTATTCCTACTAAAGTAAGACTTCATCAATCACGCAGTCAGTCGTCTTCGAAATTGTCTGCTGCTGGCTATGGCAGCGAATAAGTGCAGCAGTAAACATTGTTGTGTTGGCCCAGACTTTGTTTAGGACAGGTTGCCATTTATCACTTTTTACTGGCTTTTTACCCAGTTTCCAGTTTATAGTGATGCAGTCCAACAAAACAAAACCACCACTTGTTACTATCTATATAAATGGATGACAAAGAATACAACACGAGCATTAACCTACTGTGGTATGGTAAAATGTTTACAACACAATTACAAACAACAAAAGAAGAAGGAGAAAGGAGTGGGTTTCCACGTTCCACTGTCTCTCGTCGCTTGGTCTCTTATGGAGAGTAAGGTATTTTCTCACTCATTATTATACTCTATGTTGTTACTGGGACTATTAGATGAGTGAAGCCATTCTTTCCATCCAAACATGTTGATATTGCCTCTCTCGTACTTGAAGAGAATAACCTATACATAATCTCTGTTGTTTCTAATGCCTCGTCTTCCTTCCGTCGCTATAATCAGCATTAGGCCAAGGCTATTCAACATTGTCTTCTTATGTACTGACATGCACAAGGATTCTTACATCAACATCATCATGTCCCCAGGGGTAACATTAAAATGTATATTTCCCACAGTAAAGAGTAACAATCAGGACAGAATATAATTCTCATAACAGAGAAAAGCAAACATGTACATTTCTCTGATATTAAGTACATGATAATCATACATAATAATTAATCATAATGATAATGCAAGGAGCCTATGTTTTTGGATTTCCTCATTGGCTAATCCATAAAACTATAACATAAATTGTTTTCCCCCACTGCTTACAGCAGCATGGGGTTAGTGAACGCTGTGATATATTTGCCAAATGCTGATATTTGTAAGAAAATTTCCTATTTATTAGAAATGGTTTATGCAGCCTGATAAGTGTTCGGAGCATATAATATTATTTCAGTTGTCCACCACCTTTGGTGTGGTGTGGCTAAAGGCTTGGTTATATCATGCGTTTTCTTTTTTTCCATTGGATTATATTCTCCCACAGGGCATTTCCCTAGCAATATTTTATGAAATGATTACATGTCCATCACCCATATTGAGTGGTTACTAATATGTTAACAAGAAGATTGTACCAAAATTTAGCACGATAGTTTCAAGTTACAGATCAGCAATTTAGGAAATTAATTTCTCCAACATGAAACCGTGTCTATCAGATAAGATGCGTTATCAATATGTTGCGTCCGCATGGTGAAAAAGTTTTTAAAATGTGCTTCTGAAATGAGTTGAATCCTCTACAATACACATAATATGTATAGATTATAAGCATTGCTAATGAGATATAGGTTCACTATGCATATAAGGGATTTTAACATAGGGATTTGAAATTGTAAAAGCATAGGAAAAATTTGACAGCGTGGTACAAACATGGCCCTTAGTAGTAAAAATCAATCAGGCTCTAGTTTACAAGAATCATTGATTTAACATCTTAATAATTCTTATATTAACACAATGGTCTATGTACCTTATCAAAATAAATAAATATGCACTAATAATGTAGATTTAACATATCAATTGCTGCAGAGAATGACATATTTTAGGGCTAACTCGCCCGCCCCAGCCGGGGAGAGGCTTCATGCGCCTTCTCTTTGTGCTGCACTGACCAAAAATGGACACTATAATCCCTTTGTCTTACAGTTAGTCCCGGTATTGCCAGGTACGTGAACCAATTTAAGGCCAAATTTTAAACTAATGCCAATTAAATTTGGCTGTGCCACGGTCAGTCTAACGCTGTTTTTATTCCCCCAAATTATGGTATTTAAACAGTAATTATTAGGGATTGGTATTTTTAAAGCGTCACTAGAAGGATGTTGGTAGAGAAGTTTTAATATATCACACATGATCACCAACAATACACGGCATCAACTGTACGAAAACATAAATTATATATATATAGTTATGAATGCACATCTACAACTGAACTATTTACTTGCAAATCCATCCATCCTTCCATCCATCCATCCATCCATCCTACCATCATGTGCCATTCCATTAAGCGTGGTCGGTCTTGTTCTGCCATCTCACTCGATCACCAGATTCGTGGATCAGCTCTGTGTTCCTGTCTCGACCATACCACGTGGCAAAGCCATTCAGGTATTTACTTCTCGGTCTTCCCCTTGGTCTTTTCCCTTCGATCTTGCCAGTTGTCACCAAGTTCTCCAATTCATTTCATCTCATAACATGCCCCAAAAATTATGACTGTTTACGTCTAATCTCTCTAATCATTTTACGGTCTTCATTTGTTTCTTGAAGGACTTGTTCACTTTGTTTTTCTGTCTGTCCATGGTATTCTTTGCATTTTCCCCAGAAACTATATGTCCCCAGCCAACAGCTGTTTTTCAGCTTGACTGCTTATAGTCAACGCTTCACATCCATACAAAAGTATAGGTGATATGTAGCACTTCAATACTCTTTTTCTCGTTTCAATTGATATCTTTTTATTGGTTAGTATGTTTTTCACCTTGCAAAACATTACCATCGCAATGGCAAGTCTTGTTCTAATCTTTTCAAGGCATCTCCAATCAGATCTTATGACTGTTCCGAGATAACTGTATCGATTCACTTGCTTAAGAATATTCCCATTTAGTCTAGTTTAGTTTAGTTTAGTTTAGTCGATGGATCAACATCACGGCACACGGGTGCAACCCATAAGTGCTCCGTTCTCCTCCTAACTCAAACCTGAGTCTGGATAAACTCAGCTCAGTGCACTAACTCCGTAGCACCGGCGAGGATCCTGAAATACTTTGGGTAGATTTTTAACTCGAAATTTTGCCCGGGCAGCGCCGTTAGGCTATTCTTTTTCGATTTCCAACTGCCAAGGGATTTTTTACGTGTGCAATAATACACACGGGCCAGAGACCAGGGGAAATTTATTACTAGAAGTCCACGAGAAAAGATCCCGGCATCACCGGGGCTTGAACCCGGGACCTCCAGCACTCAAGGCGGACACCATACCTAGAGACCACGCAGCCCCCTTACTGCCCATTTACATGCTCATTTACTCGTATATCACATTGTGGTATTTCCTTCTTCCCAGTGACGGCCATAATCTGTATCTTCTTAATATTCAATTCTAACCTAGTTGTTCACTGTGTGCATCTACTAAAATCTACTAAATTTTGCAGGTCCCTTTCATTGTCTGCAATCAAGAATGTATCATCTGCATATCTAATGATATTGATGTATCGTCCCCCAGTGTTGATTCCTTCCATATCTTCTATATTTCTGAAAATATTTTCACTGTACAGGAAAAAAAGATCTGGAGACATTACACATCACTGTCTCACATCTCTCGTAATAGACTGATATTGATCTACAAAATTATCAATTCTGATGGCAGCTTGTTGTTTCCAATATATGCTTTTTACAAGTCTATGTCTTTTCCATCAATTTGTAGATATTCCAGCATCCTTGTCATGTCGACATGTCTCACTTTATCGAAAGCCTTTGTGTATGTCAATAAAGCAAAGATATAGATCTTTGTTTACTTCTATAGAACGTTCAATTTACTTGCAAAGTGAGGGTTTTATTGTTTCGTTGCTACAAGTATAACAAACATTAGGTGGGAGTTTTTGAATACTTCCATGGCTTTTCCTCTAAATATGTCTCTCTGTGAATCTCTCTCTCTCTCTCTCTCTCTCTCTCTCTCTCTCTCTCTCTCTCTCTCCTCTCTCTCTCTCTCTCTCTCGCTTTCTGTCTGACTGTCTGTCTCTCTCTCTCTTCTCTACTTGCATAGATCTCCCTGTGTATGTCTCTTGTCTCTCTCTCCCTCTCTCTCTGTCTCTTTATATATATATATATATATATATATATATATATATATATATATATATATATATATATATATATATATATATATATATATATATATATATCCCTCATATTGCTTTCTTTTCTCTCTGTCAAGGTCTCACATCCGAGGTTGCGACGCGTTGTCTGTACCAACGCCAGACACCATAACAACACGCAACCCTGAGTAATGTTAAACACGGCAGAGAGAACGCGGCGTCTTTACCGACGCCTGGATAAGCAGCCACGCACAGCAATTGAGTTCACCCCGTGAACCGTGCAGGGGACACCAGCTGACGTGAGCGTGTAGCGTGTAGGACGCCAGAACTGGCAGACAGGGCTTAGATCGTTGAACGGACAGGTCGTCAAGGGAATGCGAGTTGAGTTTGAATCTGCCTTGAGAGCTAGCCTGTACGACAGTGGGAGACTGGTTCGAACGCTTGTATAGTTTGACTGTAAGTGAGATGTTTATTGCTTGCATGTATTATTATGTATTGTAGTGATATTGTTCATGCTGTAATGATTGTTATGGATTGTCAGTGCGCGATGTTTGTGCGATGATAAATGCAGCGCGTCAATAAAACGTGTGAATAATACTTTCGGATATTCACTTCGTGTGATTTGATAGTTTGATATTACTTCACACTTGCCAGAAAACGAGCTACTTGTCTTGTGTTATGCAAGACTCTGACAAGTGCGAATGTGGTGGCTTTCGTCCGGGTGTTGAATCAAATGCGAACGTGGACATTTTTTTGTCCGAGTTTGAAGCGAATGTGAACATGCCGATAGAAGTACGCAAGTCATAGATTAAGGTAAAGTAACGAATTAATAGAGTTGATTTAATTAAATTATAAGTGTGAAGATATTATTAGAAGCCAACCGAGGCGTCTTCAGACGTATCACTAAATTCAACAAATTTTGTACCTAACATCCAAAATGGCGGTCGTGCCCTTGAATGTCATTGAGTAGGGTTAGCGTGAGCGTGAAAGTTGTTGATTGTGGTAACGACTAACAATAATACTTGACAGCATACAAACCTTTACAGACTTCAGTGACATTACACACACCATACATTTACAAACGGTCTAATTTCGTTTAGTTTAAATAGTACAGGGATTTGTGTCAACTTTACCTGAGTCTGGTGAACTTCAAAAAAAAAATTTTTGTGCGTCAACCTGAAAGACGTTCCAGTGTGATTTCGAGCACCACTGAACAGCACATTACCCAAGGATTACTTGAGTATAAAAATTTTTCCATTCCTCTTTATACTTTTGTTAGTCTGGCTTTAGACATTAACTGTGCTATATATATATACTTGTAACTTACTAACATAATAAGTAATTTTGGTTATATTTATTCCATCATACCTATTGGTCATCATGTCTTCTTTAAACGATTTCATTGAAATGGGTTTAACATTGAATATGTCTGGTGAGGAATTGAGAGCCTGGAGTGAGAATAAATATGCAGAATATCTTCTGGTTCAAGAAGAAGAGTGGGAACGTGAGGATAGAGCTGCCGAAGAGGCTTTCAAACAGTTTGAATTAGAATTGGCTGTTAAACAGGCAGAATCAGAAGCTGCTTTAAAGCTTCAACAGGCACAAGCAGAAGCTGCTCTGAAAAATAAAGAAGCAGACTCAGAAGCTGCTGTAAAGCTTCAACAAGCACAATCAGAAGCTGCTTTAAAGCTTCAACAAGCACAATCAGATGCTGCTCTAAAACAGTCAGAAGCTGCAGTGAGACAAGCCGAGATATTAGCCCAAAGTAAGAGAGAAGAGCAAGAAATGCAACTAAAAATTGAACAGCTAAAAGCTGAATGTTCTAAAGATAAAGTGAATAGAGAAACAGACAAAGATCAACCTCATAAGAAGTATCAAGGTCTGATCAGAAGTTACAACACAGGTGATTGCATAGCAGCATTCACCCAAAATTTTGAATTTGTTATGGATCATTACAAAATCCCAAAACCTGAATGGGGGATAGTATATGTAAGAAGTCTTTCTGGAGAACCTCTTAAAGTCATAGAGTCGATCCCAAATGACCTGAAAGAAGATTATCTTTACATTAAAGCAAAAATTATGTCACACTTTTTGCTAGATGAATCAGGTTATAGAGAACAGTTTAGGAAGTTGTCTCCTAAGCTAACACACACGTTCTCAGATTACATCTCAGAAATTCAAAATATATTTTCTAAATGGCTGTCAGCAGCCAAAGTAAATGGAAGTTATGACAAATTAGTTGATCTTATGTTGAGAGATAAGATTATCGCATCTCTCCCAGCTCCCTTTTCAAAATTTTTGTTGGAATGTCAGTATGAAAGTGTTCAACAGATTGAAAGTCGTGGCTCTGGTTATTTTGCAGCCAATAAACAATGTTTCGCTAGTGGGTTGACTAGTACAGATTTTGTAGCATCAGCTACATATGGTAAATCAAAGTCAGTGCCCCACAATAAACAGAGACCATACAAGCAAAATACTGAGAAATACTATCAGTGTAAATATTGCCAGTTTTCACACAAGGAAAATGATATGTGTGACAAACACCCTGGGTACCTCACTTACTTGCAGAATTACTTAAGCAAGCAAAATAGGGTGAGAAAGAGCTACAAACGCCTCACAAAATGCTTCCTTTGTAAAGCTTATGGCCATTGGCGCCACTCTTGTAAAGGCAAGCAAATGATTGCAAAGACTAATTCAGCCATGAGTGATAGCTCTTCCTCAGACGAAGAAATTGTGAAACATCATTTTGTAAATGCAGCACATGCCATTGAGGTGGTTCACCTTAATAGATGTACCATCTGTAATTCTTTTCATGAGGATGGCAGTTTAACATGCAGCCATTCCATACCAAATATAAATGAGGAGACCAATTTAAGAATTAACTCCCAAGGTAAATTGAATATCCACCATGGGTATGTTAATGGTAAAGCTGCTACCGTCTTAAGAGACAGCGGATGTACCCTCATTGGTCTAAAGAGAGACTATATTTTACCATCACAATATAGTGGTAAATATGTCACATGCAGGACATTCTCAGGGAACATAGAGAAATATCCACTTGCATGGGCATATATAACTACACCATTCCTTACAGGAAAGGTTAAATGCGCAGCATTAACCAATCCTTGCTGCGATATTATCATTGGAAACCTTCCTGAAGTGAATGACATACCACAGGACAGCAGTACATCATCTGTCAGTTGTAATATTGATACTACCATTTCACCTTCATCACCAATCACCATTCATGATGTATTACCACCTGTAAATGAATGTACAAATACCAACCTGGCTATGCCAGAACATACATGTAATTGTGTGAATGTAACATCAATGTGTGATGAGAATGACCGTTGCGATATTACAAATGCAGTAAGCAGATCTACTGCCCAAATGCAAGATCGAATCGATCAAACAGAGGCTTTACGACAAATAAGTCCAGTTGTGACATCTCCTGAAACAACCAGGGAGAAGTTTATAACAGCCCAGAAAACCGATCGATCTTTGCAGAAGTATTTTAAACTTATAGGCCAAAAGCCACGAGTAGCAAAGAATGCTAAATGGTATTTTGCTCTGAAAACGGAATTCTGACACGGTACTATAACAAAGGTTCTAGCACTACAGAACAAACGGTGCTACCTGCAGAAAACCGCAATCAAGCATTAAAGCTAGCACATGACATACCCTTCGCAGGGCATATAGCTGCTGCTAAAACAAGAGCAAGATTACTTACTCAATTCTATTGGCCTAAGTGTCGCAGTGATACCAAACAGTATTGCAGAAGTTGTGACATCTGCCATAAGCTTGTGAAACAGAAGAAACACTCGCAAGCTGAACTGCAATTAACAGAGTCAACAAGCAGACCTTTCAAAAATATCTCTGTCGACAGAATTGGTCCTCTTGACCACATAACATCAAGAGGTACTAAATTTCGCCAGAAGCGAGTCCTTCTAAAACCATAACTTCCAAAGACATCAGGGAAGTCTGTTCCCATATTAGAACTAAGTTAGGGAGTCATAATACCAAGTTCACTCACTCCTCATTAGTAATGTACCAATCTATGTTGACTAAAAGAACAACTTTGTCTATACCCATTTCACCATATGAAATCATGTATATTAGCCAAAGAAGCTCTCCAAAAATCAGGAGCTATTTGCCGACAATATGCTAACAGAGGAAATAGAACTATTACACTGACGCCAGGACAGGACGTTCTTCTTCTTTTGCCAAGTGATAGACATCTCCTAACTGACTCATGGCAAGGACCGTTCAAAGTGCTATGACAAATTTCGACGGTAGATTACGAGATTGCAGTTAGGGACAAACATAAAATTTTCCATATTAACATGCTCAAACCTTATCACCACAGGCAAGACGAAAAAGTAGAGACTGCAGCAAGCACCTCCATTGTGGACCAGACGGACGACAACGACACTGACGAGATACCGACACCAGGTCTTGACACGACGACCAACTTACAGGACATGATAAATCACATAACAGCACTACAGCAGACATTTGACAGAATTAGACATCATGGACTGACTGTAAAACCTTCCAAAGTTGATATAGCCTTTCAGAAAATTTCATTTTTGGGCTATAAGATCTCAGATGGTTTTATATCAACTCACGATAACATCATGTCCAGAATTTTGAAATTGTCGCTTCCGACAACTAAGAAACAGTTGCGAAGTGTGTTAGGACTTTTAAACTATTATAGACAGTTTATTCCTCAGTTTGCTGAATTGACCAAATGTTTCACTGATCTACTAACAAATAAACACCCCAATGTGATTGTAAACAGTGAATGTTTAAGGCCAGCATTTACGAAAATTCTTTCATATTTTTCTAAATCACCTATTCTGAAATTCAAAAGTTTGAATATTACTTTTAGATTAAGATGTGATGCGAGCTCCGTAGCCATTGGAGGTGTGCTTCTCCAAGAACACTACCAAATATTGTACCCAGTATACTACGTCTCTCGAAAATTGAACACCAGCGAACGAAATTACAGTACACCGGAACTCGAGGCCCTTGCCATGGTATTTTCGGTACGTAAACTTTCTAGATTTTTGTTAGGCAAACATTTCATTATTGAAACAGATAATACTTCGCTGACAATTGTTACCAGAGGAACGCCTAGTAACAGCAGGATGGCAAGATGGTCACTTCTTCTGCAGGACTATAGCTATGAGGTTAACCACATAAAGGGTTCACAAGACTGTCTTGCAGACCTTTTGTCGAGATGTCCATACAACGAACCTAATACCCAGTCGACACCAGAGCACAGTGCAGAGGGTGTATAAAACTGCAACGTAGATAGTGCTCAGTACCACAGCCAATTGTGACAATGTGTCAGTAACGCTGTGTACACCATTGTGATGGGGATGATTGTATCTCCCAATGTATATAACTTATGTACATATTGTAATTCTTATTATTATCATGCGAATGAATGCGTGTATAATTGTGAGATATGTGAAAGAATGGAATCAGTATTATGTAAACTAATGTGTTGTATAACTGTGAGATATGAGAAAGAATGTAATTATTATTGTAAATAAATATTATAACAACCAGACACTACAGAGAAGTGTCACGGCACAACACTACAGAATCCAAGAAGTTACCAAGCCACTAAAACGTGAGGTAATCCTAAAGTATCCAGACCGAGGTGCCCAAGACGTTTTAACAAGGTACGAAAGATGACTGCGACAGTACAATCCGAGCAGAAGGCGGAAGAGATGATCCAACAGCTGATAGTAACAACTACTACTCCGTTTATAGAAGATCCATCCAGAACGGACCAGCGTTGTTTGAATGACATCACAACACATGTAATAGTACAGCTGTATACTTCCGATTTTTTGCATAGTAATATTAAAAGTATATAAATGTATGACAAATGTATTAAAATGTGATTTAAAATATTTCCATATACGGAATTGTATATGTTGATTTGTATATGATGTAATATCAGCATCATAACTTGATTGCTTCTTTACAAACGTGACTTTTTGTGCACATTTGTCAATAAGGATCAAATTATGACACTAAGAAATGAGTTTGCAATTGTAATTTATGTCTTGTAAACGACGATAAATTATTGTTCCTAAATTTTCTGTATAATAACCAGGGGACATTATTCTAAATTGTTGGTGATATGCAAATATGTATTGTAACCATTAACATGTGTGCTTGATAAATAACATGTCAATGTAACATCGTTTAGATATGGACAGTATATTGCCAAAACTGTTGACCTTCATTAGAAACTCTAAATAGAGGTCTGATGGAGGGGTCATCTCAGATGGAGATGCTCACGGCTTGACCTGATTATTTTAGTGTTTTTGCTCTTGGTTGTGAGGTAGGGGCCAGTTTAGTCGATACCTACCGGACTAGCTGGGTCACAGCGAGGTAATGGCCATTAAATAGATTGTACTTGACTGTTGTACTTCATAGTCCAACATAAGTGGTGTATACATATTGTTGACTATTCACCTGTATATATTTATGATAATTGTTAATGTATAATGTTCGACTTTGACATGTTTAAGAACACCTAGAGATATATTATACATGTAAGGAAATCCTTTCATGAAAAAGGGGTGTGGAGAGTGTCAAGGTCTCACATCCGACGTTGCGACGCGTTGTCTGTACCAACGCCAGACACCATAACAACACGCAACCCTGAGTAATGTTAAACACGGCAGAGAGAACGCGGCGTCTTTACCGACGCCTGGATAAGCAGCCACGCACAGCAATTGAGTTCACCCCGTGAACCGTGCAGGAGACACCAGCTGACGTGAGCGTGTAGCGTGTAGGACGCCAGAACTGGCAGACGGGCTTAGATCGTTGAACGGACAGGTCGCAAGGGAATGCGAGTTGAGTTTGAATCTGCCTTGAGAGCTAGCCTGTACGACAGTGGGAGACTGGTTCGAACGCTTGTATAGTTTGACTGTAAGTGAGATGTTTATTGCTTGCATGTATTATTATGTATTGTAGTGATATTGTTCATGTTGTAATGATTGTTATGGATTGTCAGTGTGCGATGTTTGTGCGATGATAAATGCAGCGCGTCAATAAAACGTGTGAATAATACTTTCGGATATTCACTTCGTGTGATTTGATAGTTTGATATTACTTCACACTTGCCAGAAAACGAGCTACTTGTCTTGTGTTATGCAAGACTCTGACACTCTCCCTCTGTCTACTTCTATGTCTCTCCCCCTATCTCTGCCTCAGTGTCCATATAGCTATGTTTTTTTTTGCATATCCTTTACAGGACTTAGCTGTCAACACCAGCATCTTTCAGCTGTATGTTGATCTCTTGGCAAGATTACGCTCAGTAGTTTGCCATTGCTTTCTGAGCCGCCGGCTCACATACCCCGTAAGTTACCGATGCGATTCGAACCACTGCTGATTTGAACTGTCATCACGTTACCGACGAGAGTATACGAGATTACGGAGAAAAGTCATAACCTCTAAGCCACGAAGCCGGCATAGCTATGTTACTCACACATATACATGCATTGCATTGTGTTTCCCTCTATCTCTGTCTGTCTCAGAGACTATGTATATATATATATATATATATATATATATATATATATATATATATATATATATATATATATTTGTGTGTGTGTGTGTGTGTGTGTGTATGCGTGTATGTGTGTGTGGTAGTGTTACTCACACATAATATAATGTGTTTCCCCCTATCTCCACGAGACTCCTCTTGCCTCGGTGTCTCTATATCCATGCTACACACACACACACACACACACACACACACACACACACACCACACACACACACATACACACATTGTGTTTCCCTCTTCATCATTTGCCCTTCCCAGGTGTGTGTCAGTCAGCAGTGAGGGCTCCGAGATGACAGTGGACGAAAGCTACTGTAGCTACGATGACCTACCCCAGGCGGTCAAGCAGTGCTCGCTGCCCTGTCCCGGAGAATGCGTCATGTCCGAGTGGTCAGACTGGTCACTGTGCAGACAGGTAAGCCCATGATACCAGGTCTATGAGAGAAAGTATAAATCATGCCCCGTCTGGTATCTCTGAACCACACAACTTTGAAGAGAGTCTCATATCAACCCATCCCATCTCATTCCCCCTGTACCTTGCGGTGTCGAGGTTAAGCATAAACAGCGGGAGAGTGTCCGTTTATGGGTTTCATGTATACAGGCAATATCATGGTTGAAGATACTCTGTCTCCGGAATTCGTGCAGCGCTCAAACAAACTCCAAATCCTGTCCTAGAAGACTGTCCTGTCTTGTTCTAACTGAGCGAGGTATTCTGGCAGACTGGAGCGACCCTTCGTGGCGAGGTATTCTGGCAGACTGGAGCGATCCTTCGTGGCGAGGTATTCTGGCAGACCTTCGTAGACCTGTGAAGACTTCAAGCGACCATCCTGTCTGTGACCCATGCTGGAATTGATTGATTGATTGATTGATTGATTGAATCATTGATTGATTGATTGATTGATTGATTGAGATTTATTTTATAAGGGTTACAAATTGGGCACGAAAGCCCGTCTTACGTTCGGCTCTTCCAGTCACTCATCTTTCGTTCATCAATAGTGCATGATGCATTTACATAGGAAAAAAAACATTGTCAAATGAATGTTGTAAACATAAACAATGCATATTACCATGTTATGAGACATATTCCAAACTCACCCACCCACCACACACACACACATACCCTACCCACACAACCCTCCAACCACGAACACACCCCAGACATACATATATGACCCACCCACCCATCATCCACCCACTCAGCCAAACATACATCCCCAACCACACATTCCCCTACCCACACAATCATCCCCTGCCAACCCACACATCATGCACCCACCCACACACACCCCATCCACACTCCATCAAGAACAATCTCCCCCAACCCACACATACATCCCACACCCACCCCTAAACACATCCCCAACCCACACACAACCCCACCCACACAATCTCCCCACCCACACACATGCCACACCCATCCCCCATCCAACACACACATCCACCAACTCATCCTCTACACATCCTCCACCCATCCACTTACACACCCCCAATCACTCATCCCCCATCCACTCATCCCTCAACCACACATCCCCCACCCCCACACACATCCCCTCACCAACTCACACATACAACGCCCACACACACCATCCACCCATACACAATCCCCCACTCATACACACATGCCACACACATCCCTCACCCACGTACTCATCGCTCAACCACTCACACCCACACATCCCGCACCCACACATCCCGCACCCACACATCAACACATACCTCTCCAACCTACCCACCCACACTCACACACCCCAACCACCCAGCCAAACTCACATCCCCCAACCTCTCACATCCCTCACCCACCAGCACATCCCACTCTTAACCACGGCTCCCCCATCCACCTACCCACCCACACATCTTCCACCCACCCACCCACACTTACCCCACCCACACACCCCCACGCACACAGACATATCCCCCACCCACATACACATCCCCACACTCATCCCCACACCTATCACACACCAATCCGCCAAATCACACACATCCTCCACACCCACACATCCCTTACCCACCCACACACACATTCCCCACCCACACAACCCCCCACCCACCAACAGCCACACACTTCCAACCATCCCACACCTACACACAAATCCCACACCCGCACACACATCCTTTACCCACCCACACACACATCCTTTATCCACCCACACACATCCCCCACACACAACCAATCCACATATACACCCCCACAGACACCCCACATACACAAACATGACCCACATACGTATTCACACACACACACACACACACATCCTCACATCTAGACACACACGTGATGCCCCATATAATCACTGAAACTAGTATGAACAAACTCCCACACTTTACACACACATGCAATGACGATTGTCGTGAGCATTCTAGCAAATCTGTAAAAAATGGAGAAAAAATTGTACATATACATTTTGTAACGTAAAAATTTGAGATGCAATTCAACTCTCTCTCTCTCTCTCTCTCTCTCTCTCTCTCTCTCTCTCTCTCTCTCTCTCTCTCTCTCTCTCTCTCTCTCTCTCTCTCTCTCTCTCTCTCTATTTCTTACACCCTTCCACACACACACACACACACACACTCCCTCACTCACACTCACTAACTCTCTCACTCACTCTACAATAATGTGCATGTGTTAATATTATACATGATAAACTCAAGTGGCATACAAAATTATATCTCGTAATATGAAAGATGAGAATACATAAAAAAAAATTGGAATAGCATGTTACATGACATGCGTGCGCTCAACTAACTCTCTCTCTCTCTCTCTCTCTCTCTCTCTCTCTCTCTCTCTCTCTCTCTCTCTCTCTCTCTCTCTCTCTTTAGTACAGGAGAGCCTGGTGTATTGTATGATATCACGATATCTAGGGTGAGAAAAGAGATGGATGCAATCACAGTGGCAATTACGCTGGCTGGAGGACAAACAGCACACAGCTGTCGTGATTGTAACGGACTCAGAGAGCATGCTAAGAAATGTGAAGAAATGCATGCTTCGTGATGAGTGCATGCTTCAATTTTGTGGTAAAAAGGCAGTGATAGGGAGCATCTGTTGAATCTTTCCCCTAGACATATTGGTGTGATGGGGAATGAGTATTGTTTGGGTGTGCAGTTTTGGGTGGGATATGGTGCGCAATAAATCAGACGTGGTCAGGGTAATTTGGGATGGTTCTTGTAGTGTGGAAGAACAGATCAATCATCATGGCTTGGGGAGAATGGTGTTCCAGGGAGTGACCAGAGGATCAGTACTCCGAGGAAAGGCCAGATGGACACAGACTGCTACTGGTGCCTTTAGCATTGGGGCTCTTCGCTGTCTGTTGAGTACGGAGCACGTATGGGAATGTCCAAGCTGCTATGTTGTCGGTGGTTCTTGACTCATTTCAACACAGGAAAACAAATGGTCTATTACCGACAAGTGCAGGTATTACTAGATATCTTTGCAAAAGCATAAGAGCCGTCAAATGAAATGGATGAGGCAAATCAACAGAAAGGATGTCAAAAAAAAATTATGAGACATGTAAACAGAAGAGAAGTCAAATACAATAAATGGGTCGTATCAACAGTAAAATAAAAGCCAAATTAACTATCTGAGACATATCAACAGAAGAAAAGGAATAGAGAGATGAACATTACAATGTAAAATAAGACCGTGAACTAGACAGCAAAGCAGACATTACAATGGTGAACTAGGCAGTCCTGCAGTCATTACAATGGTGAACTAGACAGTACGGCAGTCATTGCAATGGTGAACTAGACAATACTGCAGACATTACAATGATAAATTAGACAATACTGCAGACATTACAATGATAAACTAGACAATACTGCAGACATTACAATGATAAACTAGACAATACTGCAGACATTACAATGATAAACTAGACAATACTGCAGACATTACAATGATAAACTAGACAATACTGCAGACATTACAATGATAAACTAGACAATACTGCAGACATTACAATGATAAACTAGACAATACTGCAGACATTACAATGATAAACTAGACAATACTGCAGACATTACAATGATAAACTAGACAATACTGCAGACATTACAATGATAAACTAGACAATACTGCAGACATTACAATGGTGAACTAGACAATACTGCAGACATTACAATGATAAACTAGACAATACTGCAGACATTACAATGATAAACTAGACAATACTGCAGACATTACAATGGTGAACTAGACAATACTGCAGACATTACAATGATAAACTAGACAATACTGCAGACATTACAATGATGAACTAGACAATACTGCAGACATTACAATGGATAACTAGACAATACTGCAGACATTACAATGATGAACTAGACAATACTGCAGACATTACAATGGTAAACTAGACAAGTACTGCAGACATTACAATGGATGAACCTAGACAGTACTGCAGACATTACAATGGTGAACCAGACAGCTACTGCAGACGTCACTGAATCAAACATTTATCCGGCTTATATCTAGTTGCAGAAACGTTCTACACAAATCCCGAGAATGTTATAGCTCTGCTCCTACATGAGCCCTGGGTAGTGGAGCAGACGTCTAGCCATTTTTTGGTTAATGACGATAACATAAGTGGTAACTTTTGCACGGTGCGCACATTAAAATTCCCTTTAGAGTGGTGATGTTGGTTTCACAGAGTGTCCATATGGGTCCCACAGAGTGTTGATGTTGGTTTTACAGAGTGTCCATATGGGTCCCACAGAGTGTTGATGATGGTTTTACAGAGTGTCCATATGGGTCCCACAGAGTGTTGATGTTGGTTTTACAGTGTCCATATGGGTCCCACATAGTGTTGATGTTGGTTTCACAGAGTGTTCATATTGGTTTCGCATAGTGTTGATGTTGGCCCCACAGAGTGTTGATGCTAGCCCCATAGAGTGTTGATGTTGGCCCCACAGAGTGTTGTTGTTGGTCCCACAGAGTGTTGATGTTGGTCCCACAGAGTGTTAATGTTGGTTTCACAGAGTGTTGATGTTGGCCCCACAGAGTGTTGATGTTGCGTCCACAGAGTCATGATGTTGGCGTCACATAGTCATGATGTTGGTTTCACAGAGTGTTAATGTTGGTTTCACAGAGTGTTGATGTTGGCCCCACAGAGTGTTGATGTTGGCCCCACAGAGTGTTGATGTTGGCGCCACAGAATGTTGATATTTGTTTCGCTGAGTCTTGATGTTGGTTTCACAGGATGTTGATGTTGGTCCCACATAGGCTTGATGTTGGTGCCATTAAATTACAATATGACTCACATTTGTTTAGGTGTGGCTTGTCGTTAATGATCTCTCTCATTGCACCCAGACAACAAATACTATAATCATTCGTTTTGTGGGTATGTTTCCTAATCTTGAAGCGGCCTGCCCTATTCCACTGCTAATTGCCGGGGGATTTGTCAAGTGCGCTAGGTTTACGTGGTTCTTTTAGTTTTTCGCACAGAACATTATAAAAAAGTATACAGGTATTTTCAAGTTTTGAAATATAGTGTATAGTTTTGCAACTCTGTCCAGATTGCACACCGTAGTGGTGTGAAACCTGGTCTATGGCATAGTACCTGTCATGGTCCACATCCGCGGATGTACGAAGGAAAATGAGATCGCAAAGTCGAATACAGGGAAACCACACATCGCCATCCAATGGCTTGCCCTATTCAGGATGTTTGCCCCATAAGGCGTTTTGACATTTCGTTCTATCAAAAGCCAGACGTCCTTCATCTGTTGCTGTTATGTGTATGTTATCTTCCTCGGTACTGCTCCAGCCATGGTTATCTTTTCCAGACATTCGTGTCTTACTATGTGCTCAAAAATATATCATTTTCCTCAATGTTGGTTGTCTTAATAACAAATTGTCTCCACTGTTTAGTTCTTGTTGTTGGTTATATCTGTTTGTTTAATTTGTCGTGCAATGTACAAGGGGACTTCAAATGAGAACCTTAAATGTTTGGTTTGTGTGTGTGTGTGAATATATTCTGAAAAGGTAAAGAATGAATGTATCATTTTTCGATGAAGTCACCACTGCGTTCAATGCAAGTCCTCAAGCGCCGATACAGTGTTTGGATTCCTGTAGAAAAACATTCTCTTGGTCATGTGTGTAACCACTCTGGGGTCACTACTCGGTGTGCCTGACAGAAGTCACGCCATTTTGAAACTTCCTACACCACTCATACACTTGCTGGACTGGCAGGCATGCATCGCCATACTGAACCTTCATTTATATAGATTTCATCCCTTCACTGATCAAAAACGGATAACAGAACGCTGCTCCTCTTTGGTGCATGTCAAAAGTGGGAGGGAAGGTCATCTTTAAACTGACCTTATGACGTCACCGTGTTCGTGTGCACTGTGATGTCACCTGCTTAACGCTTTACATCCTGAACAATAATATTGACATGTTACGTGACTATGGCGTGGTTATTGTAATTTCTATCACACTTTTAAGGTTTCACGTGAAGCCCCCTCATATTTTAATAATCTTCTTATATTCAAAGACGCGTATATGCTTGCAGCCGATTCCTTAAATGTCCAAGTTTAACACGGATATGTTGCCAAAGGAAAAACTATCCAGAGGTAGTTCTTGGTTATGGCCTCAAGTTCGTGACGGTAGGCAGAGGATCTCTTTATAGAGACACGGATAAAACTAAGAGTATCCAGCTTCAATTCAACAATCACAACTAGAGAGCATATGTTGGATTTTCCTCCCAGGACATGCTGGATGTGGTGGGAAACGAGCAGGTGGACAGATTGGCTGGGTCTGCTCCGATGGGTCGGGTATTGTTACACGATATGGCAGACGTAGTCGGGGTCCTTTGGGATCGCGTGCTATAGTGCTGAAGAACGGGTAGATTAACACGGCCTGGAGAGAATGATGCTGAAAGCGAGTGACCAGAGGATCTGGTCGACACTCTGACTCTGAGGAAAGGCCAGACGGACACATTATTAGACTACTACTGGTACCATTAGTATTGGGACTCTTCGCTGGCTGTTGAAGATGAGGACGGAGCATTAAGGGAATGTTCCGAGTGCTATGACATCGGTTCTTGACACAACTCAACTCTTTATAGAAGCAACGGCTACCTACAGTCGTCGACCAGCATGGTCACTGCCAAGAATGAATGCAATGACAAGCTGGCCTATGTACATATGCCTAGAAAAATATAGCAGTCAAATAATTTATGGAGACCATAGAAATAGGAAACAAGATTCACTGGAGGAGTCCCCAGGACCCTATAAACACAATAGGGAAGACCGCACATTTGAACAAAACCACAAGCGGAACAAAAATCTACATTTCGAAAGGATTTTAAATTGTCTTGCTGGAATGAATTGAAGCGTATTTTGTCTGTCAAAATATTTGTTTCGCTAGCTCGCATTGAACTCAAGCGTAGTCCACACTGGACTGATTTTTGAGTGTGGGTTAGCTTTCCCTATTACCAGTGTCCACTCCGACTTCAGAGGTACTTGTAATTTACATCCCCAATTCAAGGGACGAGAAGTCAAAATTTTAGTCAAAATGACCAATGTAAGGTTTGAACCCGCTACCTTGCCATCAATACACCGGAAGTGTAAGAGCGAGCTCTCTTATCCATTCGGCCATGCTGACCTCGTCAACGTTGATGTTTATTGTTTCCTTCTGTTTTTACAGCAGTAATGGCAACCATGTGAATCTTTGAAACAGCGGTAATTATTCATTAAAGTTCACATGTTATTGCAGCTGTTTGGTCCCGTCACCGAGCCCATGGTCGTGTCGTGTGAGATACCGTGTGATATTGATTGTCTGTTGTCAGACTGGTCGGACTGGAGTGCCTGCAGTAAAACTTGTGGATTAGGTCAGTGGTTATGTTATGTGTAAATGGTTACTCTGTGTTTAAGATAATGTATCTTATATTGTTGCTTTGTTTGTTACATTGTTGCGTTATTATACATATCCATCTTTAAAGGTTGATTTGTGTGTGAAACCTGTGGACAGATTTTCACTCTTAACTCGTAACAACAGAAGAAAAAGAATAGAGAGAAAAACATTAGAATGGAAAATAATATTGTGAACTAGACAATACTGCAGACACTGCAATGGTGAACTAGACAGTACTGCAGACATTACAGTGGTAAACTAGGTTGTACGGCAGACATTGCAGTGGTGAACTAGCGAGTACTGCAAACAGTACAATGATGAACTAGAGAGCACTTCAATTCAAAAATCACATCCTGTACATCGGTGTTTGTCATTTGCTCCCTGAAAAAGCTTTCATTTATCCGGGTGGGGTTGGCGTGGGGATCTCCGCCCAATCCGGTACTGAAGTACATTCTCCGTGGGGATTATGATACAGAGCTTTCCATCCTCTCCCCGTGCCCATAAATCAACGGGGTGTGTAAGACTGGCACTGACACTTCCCATCTACAGAGAGGCATAGTAAAATACAACCAGGTTATGGTTCTGCACAGCACAGGCGGACTGGCTGTGAGTAGGACCACGATGGTCGTGTTTCCTCCACAGGTTTTGGGTGTTTCAGTGCCAGTATACTCCACCGCAATGTAATATACAAGTAAAAAGGAATATTCTTGAACAAGTGAATAGGTACAATTATCTTGGAACAGTAATAACATCTGATGGGAGATGCCTTGAAGAGATTAGAACAAGAATCGCCATGGCAAAAGTAGCCTTTAGCAAGATGAAAAACATACTGACCAATAAAATGATGTCAATTGAAACGAGAAAAAGATTGTTGAGATGCTACATAGAACCTGTACTTTTATATGTATGTGAAGCTTGAACAATGAGAAGTCTGGCTGAAAAACATCTGATGGCGGTAGAAATGTGGTTTCTGAGGAAAATGCAAAGAATACCATGTTCAGCCAGAAAGACCGATGAACAAGTCCTTCAAGAAACAAATGAAGATCATAAACTGATTAGAGACATTAGACGTAGCAAGTCACAATTTTTTGGGCATGTTATGAGAAGAAATGATTTGGAGAACTTGGTGACAACTGGTAAGATCGAGGGGAACAGACTAAGGGGAAGACCTAGAAGCAAGTACCTGGATGGCTTGGCCTTGTGGCATGGTCGAGACAGAAATACGGAGCTGATCCACGATTCTGGTGATCCAGTGAGATGACAGTACATGATCGCCCACGCTTACCGGCATGGCACATGATGGATGGATGGATACTCCACCGCAATGCTCAGATGATACACCGACCTTATGGACAAAGCAGAAAAAGCAGATAAAGTTGATAATCTCTTTAAACTGCTTTCTGTCGATGGCCAGGCAATCATGGGTGAATCTAAAGGACGTTTGCTTGTGCATTTAAATTACACGAGAAAGACGTGCAACATGAAACCTGAGTAGAAGAAACAGAAAGTAACAATTTCAAGATGGGATATAGAAACAAGGTTGAACAAGAAACAGGGGTGATTATAATTTCAAGATCAGGCATAGAAACAGTCATATAGAAGAAACAGAGATAATGATACTTTCATGATCAGGTATAGGAACAGGGAAGAAGAAGAAACACATGTGATAATTACCTCATTACCATGTACAGAAGCAATGATGCAGAAGAATCAGATATGATGATAATTTCATGATCAGGTATAGAGAAAACCGGTTCTGTGGCGAGGAGGTTAAAGACGCAATTTGTAATCACATTTATCGCGTTCGAAATCGCTGGCGATTTGGAAGCAGACCGCTTTGAGTTGGTTTTCATACAATGGTATGAGTGCCGGTCGTTCAGAAAGCAATGGCAAACTACTGAACGTAAACTTCTTACCAATAAATCACAAACAGCCACAAAAATGTCTTGGGTTGACTACCACGTCTTGCAAAGGATATGCAACAAATTTTTATAGAAACACCGATGCATTTTGAAAATTAACAGTTAAGGCAAGCGAAAGACTTCACTTGGGGAATTCAGTTTCTTATTATGGTAGAGTCAGCAGCAACAAATAACACAGTAGCAATGTTGAACTGCATGGCAACAGCAATATAGCTCCTGGGAACTATTTTCCTCACCCTACCTCACATACCTACTAATATACGACTGATTTGTGTGAGTCACGCAGTAAAGACACCACAACTTCATATGATGTTTCCTGGTTGTATTGTATGTGCCGCAGCCAAATCTCCTCATGTCTGGATGTATGCAGTCCACGCTGTACTCCGAAGGGGCTTTCCCTAACTGATTCAGCGTCAAACAAAATGTAGGTTTGGACCAAAAATGGTACACAATCAATCAAAGGGCAAGTATGTAAATTGTCATTCACTGAGCATTAAAATTGCGGAAGATACCACGAAACAACAAATAACATTATTCTATTCTGGTGATATATCGTCCTTCTGTCTAAAAAGGGAGGTCTCATGGAAAAGCGAGTTAATCATTCGATATGTATTATCCTTTAGCACTGAATCAGTTAAATGCTTCCAACAGTGTCGGGGGATGTTTGAGCAGACCCAAGGAGGGAATTCTGAAGGGGGTTAGGGTTTCTGATCTCCAGGTCAGTGATTGCATTTTTGACAGCTAGATGACCAATACAATTTGAACAGACCTCGCATGACGAGAAGCATTTGTGAAGACTGTCACCACTTGAAAGGTCAGTGGTGGCGAGGCAGAAGCAGCTGGATGGACTAAGGCGATAGCTGGATGGACTCAGGCGATGGCAGGGAGGCATATCTATTTCTTTCTTTTTGTTTATGTTTAGTTTTGAACTTAAGTTTAGTTCATACACGCACCCGTGTGTATTGTTGCGCACGTAAAAACATTCCTTGGCAGTTGGAAATCGAAAAAGAGTAGCCTAACGGCGCTGCCCGGACAAAATTTCGAGTTAAAAATCTACCCAAAGTATTTCAGGAACCTCGCCGGTGCTACAGGGTTCGTGCATTGAGCTGAGCTTCTCCGGACTCAGGCTTGAGTTAGGAGTAGAACGGAGTCCTTATATGTTACATCCGGGTGCCGTGATGCTGATCCGTCTACAAAACTAAACTAAACTAAACTCATACGCGTGCTACTACTGGGTTGTGCACTGGACTGATTTTTGCGTGTGGTTGGCTTTTCCTATTACCAGTGTCCCTCGCCATCAACCTGAACCCACTCCGACTTCAGAGGTACTTGTAATTTACGTCCCCAAGTCAAGGACGAGAAGTCAACATATTAATCCAACTAGCCGGTGATGGGGCTGAACCCGCTACCTCAGCATGTTGTAAGATCGAGCGCAGAGAGGAATAACTTGAATAGAATTGATCTAGAATAACTAGGGACGAGATCTGTGGAGAGACATGAACGTTCATTGTAACAGACATTAATAGAATTGATCTAGAACAACTAGGGACGAGATCTGTGGAGAGACATGAACGTTCATTGTAACAGACATTAATAGAATTGATCTAGAACAACTAGGGACGAGATCTGTGGAGAGACATGAACGTTCATTGTAACAGACATTAATAGAATTGATCTAGAACAACTAGGGACGAGATCTGTGGAGAGACATGAACGTTCATTGTAACAGACATTAATAGAATTGATCTAGAACAACTAGGGACGAGATCTGTGGAGAGACATGAACGTTCATTGTAACAGACATTAATAGAATTGATCTAGAATAACTAGGGACGAGATCTGTGGAGAGACATGAACGTTCATTGTAACAGACATTAATAGAATTGATCTAGAACAACTAGGGACGAGATCTGTGGAGAGACATGAACGTTCATTGTAACAGACATTAATAGAATTGATCTAGAACAACTAGGGACGAGATCTGTGGAGAGACATGAACGTTCATTGTAATAGACATTAATAGAATTGATCTAGAACAACTAGGGACGAGATCTGTGGAGAGACATGAACGTTCATTGTAACAGACATTAATAGAATTGATCTAGAACAACTAGGGACGAGATCTGTGGAGAGACATGAACGTTCATTGTAACAGACATTAATATAATTGATCTAGAACAACTAGGGACGAGATCTGTGGAGAGACATGAACGTTCATTGTAACAGACATTAATAGAATTGATCTAGAACAACTAGGGACGAGATCTGTGGAGAGACATGAACGTTCATTGTAACAGACATGTCCGTGCCCGCACTGGTCTAACGAGTGACACCGAACCCACTCTAGGATTTATGAATCACAATAGTGTCGTCTACGGCAGCCATGGACAAGCATCAAGGTATTGTGGATTATCACTTTAGTCTCGTACACTGACCACAGATGGAGCAATGGTGGCGTGGTGACCAGCGCCTCGCCTTGCTGCCTGGTTGTCCTGGGTTTACACTTTCACGGAACAGTGGTTCCAGGGTCGACCCGGCTTCGTAAAAATGGATAGCAGAGACGTTTCTGGAAAGTTAAAGCGGCAAAAATGTATGTAAAACAATACTACAAATCCCCAGCCTTGTGATGGATGCTAACCCGGTAACTTTAGGTCTAAGGCAGATCCAGTCATCCGCATTGTGTCTTGTTGGTGATCATGTCTGCCCACGGTCTTCTGTCTCATGTGCTGCCAATCATTTCTGATGCCGATATTCTACATATCATGATGTCAAACTGTCCAGCATCTTCTCTCTTGTTCTCCCAGTGCTTTTACTCCCTTCGAGTTTTCCTGTTGTTACGACATATCCCAGCCTTCCCCGTCTCATGACACGTCTAAAGGATGTGGACTGTCTTGCCTTGATGTGAGCAACCATTTCTCTTTGTGAGTTACCTTTTATGGAGATGTTGTCATTGATCTTTCAATTCGTCCATGGTCTTCTTATGATTCTTTTACAAAATAACATCTCTGCAGCTTCTACATAATTCCTCACTATTTGTCAATTATACCTCCCTGTTTATGAGGGGTTTGTCCCCCACATAATTTCTCCTCATCTCATCTCATCTCATCATGTTCCTCTTGTACCTTGCGGTGTCGAGGTGAAGTATAAGCATCGTGAGAGTGCCCGATTATGGGCTTCATGTATCGATATTCCCATGGACTCTGCTATTCCCTCCGTCCAACGTTTACGTGGTCGGCCTCTTCCTCTGTTTCCATCTGGTCTGTTCCTCATTGCTTGTTGTGGTATGCTGTTGACTGGTAACCTACTTGCATGGCCAAACCATTTGACTTGCTTAATTTATTAATTTCACTTAAGTTCTTTGACTGACAGGTGAGGTGGCAATGACTGTCTCAGCTTCTCTGCCCTGGATCTCCTGTGTGTACATGTATCTGCTGCATCGACCCTTGAACTTAACATTGTACTTGGTCTTCTTGATCTTGACAGATTTGGTATCATTCCTTCTGGTTGTGAGCAGTCTTTAATCTCTTCAATCTGTTTAGGCGTGACTGCTGTTAATATTTTGTATTTCACTGTCAGAGCAAAAAGCTCAATAATTTTCATTTTTTTTTTTTTGGGGGGGGGGGGGGGGGGGGGGGGGTTGGCGGTTACCCCAGACCAGCTGGCTCCCCCGCCTCCCCCCTCTTTTTGTGTGGACCCTTAGTCTCACTGTGAGCTATTGCCCACAGTGGTCCACCAGGCCCACATTTAAGGTGAAGTTATGTGAGGTGGTTTGATCATCTCGGTCCCCGACCAGACCAGACGCACTACTGTAGGGGAAGCAGCAAATGCATCTGATCCTAGCCAAAGGACCGAGAAGGATCATCCCCCCTGAGAACTATTTACCTCACCCATGCACATACCTACTCACATTTGACTGATTTGCGTGAGTCACACAGTAGAGACACTACAACTTCATATAATGTTTCCTGATTGTATTTTATGTACCGCAGCCAAATCTCCCAATGTCTGGATGTATGCAGTCATCGCTGCGGGTACACTGTTTGTTATTGCAGTTACAGCCGCCCTGTACAATATGTGGTAAGCACTCTTGTTATAATTCACATACAATCTTCACTTGTGTTCTCACAGGCATAATTACGCCCCTTGTTTGCATACCTGTGAAAGGTTGCTTCCCTATAATTGCTCAGTCCTGCTGTTATTGATATTCACTAACATCTCTGCGGGCCTACATGCAGAAGAGACCAAAGCGTCATTAAGGTTTCAAGATGCAATTATACCCAAGATATTTACCTTTGTACATGCCGCCTTTTGGGTGGCGAGCTTGACTTCATGATGACGAATTTGAGGAATTCTTTCACCAAACCGCTGACAACTCCAGCATATCTTGGCAGATTGTGATTTTATAGACAATTTTACGTTCAGTAAAATCTTTATTATTCCTGCGACGAATGTTATGTATTCCATTGACTGTGTTGCGTATCCCTTACGGGACGTTGCAGTCAACACCAGCATTTTCAGCTGCTGTTGATGAACTAGGCAAGTGTTACGTTCAGTAGTTTGCCATTGCTTTCTGAACGACCGGCCCCTATACCTTTTTCGAAAAAAACCAGCATCGCCGTGTTTCGAACCCGGGTATACGGGCTCACAAACCGCGTTCGCAAGACCTTAGCCACAGAGACCGGTATTCCATGGACTGCCTGAGAATAAATAACAACGATTGACTGAAAGTGGAACATTATATACAGCTACAAGAAAGAGACAAACAAACAGCTTGCTTTGGTCATGTGATGAGAAGAGAGACATTGAAGAACACCGTGACTATTGGAAAGATCAAGGGGAAGAGAGGCAGAGGCCGACCAAGATAAATTATGCTGAATGGATTGAGATGGTGGCATGGAGGAATACCACCAGCAGAATTTATCTAGAGAACCAAAGACTGAGATCTGTGGAGAAACATGAACGCCTGCTTCAACTGGCGGGGCACATGATGGTGACGAATTTGCTATTGTTCTCTGCACGGCTGACGCTTATACGATTGTGACATTCAACGCACATCGATCTGCTCACAAATAGACTGTGCCTGACTTCCTAACCCTGTACGTCGGGATCGCGAAACTGTGCTCATTAACCACAGATGCTGACACTACAACAGTGAGGCATAAATGTAACATCTGGCGACACTCCACTGATTATATGTTATTATTGTAGTTTGTACTTAGAACAAGATGTTTAAAAATAGGTTGTATATATGATTATTGTAGATTGTACTTAGAACAAGATGTTTACAATATAGATTGTATATGAGATTATTGTATATTTACATAGAACAAGATATTTGTAATGTTGGTTTCATGTGTCATTTGTTGTAGATTCTATTTAGAACAAGATGTTTACAATATAGATTGTATATATGATTATTGTAGATTTACTTAGAACATTCATTCATTATCTGCCATGCCGATAAGCATGGGCGGTCATGTTCTGCCATCTCACTCGATCACCAGAGTCGTGGATCAGCTCCGTGATTCTGTCTCGACCATGCCACGTGGCCAAGCCATCCAGGTATTTAATTCTTGGTCTTCCCCATGGTCTCTTCCCTTCGAAGTTGCCAGTTGTCACCAAGTTCTCCAAGTCATTTCTTTTCATAACATGCCCAAAAATTTTGACTGTCTTCATCTAATGTCTCTAATCAGTTTACGATCTTCATTTGTTTCTTGAAGGACTTGTTCATTGGTTTTTCTATCTGTCCATGGTATTCTTTGCATTTTCCTCAGAAACCACATTTCCACAGCCATCAGATGTTTTTCAGCTTGTCTGCTCATTGTCCACGCCGCACATCCATATAAAAGTACAGGTTCTATGTAGCACTTCAACACTTAGAACAAGATGTTTGCAATATGGGTTTCATGTGTCATTTTTGTAGATTGTACATAGAACAAGATGTTGCAATATGGGTTTCATGTGTCATTTTTTGTAGAGTTGTACACTTAGAACAATCTGCTCCGCCGGCCAGAGTTACATTCCAATTGTACAAGCAACAAGTTTGTAGACAACTGAGGTTTGCAATCATTTTTTGATGTACATAGAACAATTGGTGTGCCGATCGTTTACAGAAAGCAATAGCTTACTATGGGTTTCGTGTATCATTGTACGTTGCATAACACAAGATTTTTGCAATATGGGTATTCATGTGTCAAGTTTGTTGTAGTTTGCCTTGCATTCTGAACAAGATGTTGCAATACCATTTCGTGAAAAATGTTACGCAAGCATTGCTGCAATAGAACTGCAGATGTGTTTGCAATGTGGGTTGATGGATCGAACTTTGTGCGTAGACCTTCGCCACAAGATGGCACAGCATACGGGTTTGAAGTGTCATTTTTGCCAGATCACAACATAGAACAATGTTGCCGGTTTACTCTGCTAGCAGCCTGTACGATTGCAACGACCTAAACTCGAACCGAGGTAGATTATACTATACGTTTTATATGCCGTTATTGTAAATTGTACTCCATTTTACGTATCTTAAATTATTTACAACTATTATTCCGGGTCCCAATCTTTTCTATTGTACTTTCTAGTGAGCTTTTTCGCAGAGGTCCTCGGCCTCGACGGAAAGAAGAAGGTTCTAATGAAGCTTCCTTGGGGACCGCCCATAGCGTGGACGCCACGAACGGACCAGCACATTCGCCCACGGTCAGCGTACAGGGAGAGAATATATGTAACCATGTCAGCGTACAGGGAGAGAATATATGTAACCATGTCAGCGTACAGGCAGAGAATATATGTAACCATGTCAGCGTACAGGGAGAGAGAATATATGTAACCATGTCAGCGGTACAGGGAGAGAATATATGTAACCATGTCAGCGTACAGGGAGAGAATATATGTAACCATGTCAGCGTACAGGGAGAGAATATATGTAACCATGTCAGCGTACAGGGAGAGAATATATGTAACCATGTCAGCGTACAGGGAGAGAATATATGTAACCATGTCAGCGTACAGGGAGAGAATATATGTACCATGTCAGCGTACAGGGAGAGAATATATGTAACCATGTCAGCGTACAGGGAGAGAATATATGTAACCATGTCAGCGTACAGGGAGAGAATATATGTAACCATGTCAGCGTACAGGGAGAGAATATATGTAACCATGTCAGCGTACAGGGAGAGAATATATGTAACCATGTCAGCGTACAGGGAGAGAATATATGTAACCATGTCAGCGTACAGGGAGAGAATATATGTAACCATGTCAGCGTACAGGGAGAGAATATATGTAACCATGTCAGCGTACAGGGAGAGAATATATGTAACCATGTCAGCGTACAGGGAGAGAATATATGTAACCATGTCAGCGGACAGGGAGAGAATATATGTAACCATGTCAGCGTACAGGGAGAGAATATATGTAACCATGTCAGCGTACAGGGAGAGAATATATGTAACCATGTCAGCGTACAGGGAGAGAATATATGTAACCATGTCAGCGTACAGGGAGAGAATATATGTAACCATGTCAGCGTACAGGGAGAGAATATATGTAACCATGTCAGCGTACAGGGAGAGAATATATGTAACCATGTCAGCGTACAGGGAGAGAATATATGTAACCATGTCAGCCAACAGAACCAAGTGGGTAGCAGATTGTGTGCTGCAACACTCACACTAACAGCGGCCGACGCCGACCCTCCTCCTGTCGTAACCTCATCTCCGCCATGCAGCCCTCATGCCACTCCCGATACAGATGTTGTTACAAGCACCCCCGAATCCTCCTTAACAACAACCACAACCCTTCTAACCCCCACAAATACAGACAGCATGCCCAACCGGCTAACGGTTCATAGTGCTATAGGATATGACCTCAGATCTGATCATATCAACTGCGCAGCCAAGCTACATCACAAACATAACAGGCGTTTTAAAAGCATGCATCGTTTCTTACCGTCTACGATTGCCAAGTGTTTTTTCGGCAATGATCATTCATCCCTGTGTATGCTGGACGAGCAACATGTTGAAACCGAGACAGATGCAATCAGAAAAACAGATAACCAATTTCTGTCTTTAATCGGGGCTAATTCTTTGGAGGAAATGGAAACTTTCATGGAAGAATTGTCTACTAATAATACTACCCCAAGCTTTCCAAATCATAACTGCATGTTATCCACGTCACGTGACCAGAAACTTACTAACCTTGACTTGTGTGCGCATATGAACTTAACTGATGACATGGCCTTGACAGAGAACTTCACAAACCCTAGGAGAAGACTAGAAGACGGTTTACATAATGAGATGACGTTAGCTTCGGCGGATGATTTAGCGACTGACAACTTTCCAGATACAAATATGACAGTGTTTCCTTTCTTATCACGCAGAACAGATTCGAATGAGTCGTTAGAATTGCCCAACACGATGTACAGAATTCACGAGGGAAGCTCCCATGGCAGCTTTCATTTAGGAGACACGGCAGAAACGCTGAATCACAACTCCAGCATTTCTACAAAAGAACTAGCATGTATACAACAACCACGTAGTATACACGAACCAGAACAATTCCCAGCATCATCACCACCCGCCAGCAGACAACAAGGGCAGCAACAGGACAATATAATAAAAGACAATTCTGAAAGTAGCTTATCGACATATGAAGACTTGTTTTGTTTTTTAAAGACTAGAAATGACAACTCCGACACTGTGCATGATGCCTTTTACCCACATTCTTTAGGTATTGGAGTTTCTGACTCAGAGTTGACTCTCTCTTCACTGAATATTCGTGCGCCGTCTGCCTTTTTCAGTCAGGAGTCTGGTTTGCCAAATGACGTTTCTAGGCAGTCCCTTCCTGAATACACTGCCATTCAACAGCGTGCCCAATCAAAAACCCCTCCATCTCTCTCGCAGTCATACTGTTTGCCTTATGTTTACAGCAGTCATCAACACGCCAGCGATTCAGATAGTTCTAACAGAAATATGTTGATGCCCGGTGTAAACTCATCAAGCTCGTCAATTCATCAGCGAGACGGACTCAAGACAACTAAATGTTCCTTACCTGCCATATCTCTACCAGCTTCATCTGCAACCTCCAATCATACTGATACCAATGTGTATCAGAACTGTCCTCCTCTGCGTCTCAACAAATCACCATTCACGGGACATCCTACAATCCCTGGATCCCAGCTGCAAGTCTGTAAAAACCACAAGCGTGTAGACGATTCTGATACCTCTACTTCTTTGCACGATCAAGCGTCCTTTAAATGCAAGAGCGGCTGCTCCGTACCCAGTTTTTATGACAGCCAGACAGATGCTGCTGCAGAAGATCTACACATGCAAGGACATTTAAGCGCAGCTGCCTTGCAAGCTTATAATTCTAGTATGGAAACTTCAGTGTAACTCTTTTACTCCGACAATGTCACAGAGTATACCCACAGCGAGAAATAACGCTCGCCAAGGAGTTACACGGTTTGCTTTTACTGGAGCTACACACGTTGTAAATAAGCACTTTGTAAATAACATATATATTGACCAGATATCTAGCCGCCATCATCATGTGACATGGCGATATTCGTGGGCGGTCATGGCTCGCAATCTCAAACAACTGACCCGATTATGCCACGTGACCACGCCATCCAGTTATTTAACTCTTTGTCTTCATCTTGCTATTTTCCCATCAAGTTTACCAATTGTCAGTAAGTGTTCAAGTTTATTTCTCTTCATAATGAATGCCATTCAATTGTGAATGTCTAAGTCTAATGTTTCTAATCAAAATACAGTTTTCATTTGTTTATTGAAAGATGTCTCATTTGTTTTTCTGTCCTCCCATGGTTTTCTGTTGGGGTATCATCGTTGCACTCCGGACAAGTCCATAGACCTGCTCAGATCCTCTTCCCCGCCCAACACCAACATATGCATCAGCGTCCGGCAGCTAATAGGTGCCAGTTCTGTGTTGGTTGACCCCTCATTCTCCAGATGTGCCTCTCGTTTCTGGCGGTGTCGATTCTTTCTCCAGAACCTCATTCTGGACAACGATGTGTCCGTCCATGTTATTGTTTACATTCTCTCCAGAAATCACATTTCCACTGCCATTAGATATTTCTTTTCCAGCTTGTCTGCCTATTGCCCAATGTCACAATCATAAAACAGTATAGGGTTCTATATAGCATGTTAACGTCTGTTGACATCTTTTTTTTAAAGCTGTTTCTGTCTAAACACACAAAGAGTCTCCATGGCGAAGTGCTCAAGCCGTCTGACTCGAGCTCCGAAGGTTGTGGGTTCGATTCCGGACCGCGTCCTTCAGTTCACGAGTGCATTATTTTTTTCGGAGACTCGTCGCTGGAGCTACGGAGTTCGTTCTTTGTGCGACGCTTTCGGCAGTTTGCTGCGGAAAGAGACTGAGCCATATGGGATAAAAACCTGGTGCAATGAAGTTGACTTTTAAGCGACTTTATCCTTGGTCTAAACACAAAAAGTACATGGACACTATTGTATTTCCCGGCTACATTCAAGAAGTAAGGTTTTACCTGGTGAAGTGATCAAACCGCTTGCCTCGAACTATGAAGTTCGTTTTCAGACTCTTTCGGTTCAACAGTGGAATTTTTTCACAGACCCCTGAAGGTCGTCCGTCGCTGGAGCTACGGAGTTCATGCTGTCTGTGAGACGCTGTCAGCAATTCGCTCTGCAGAAAAATGACCGAGCCAAATGGGATAGAGCGCTGTGCAATGAAGTCGATTATGTTATCTTTAACTCTTGTAATGGAATAAGTATACTGTCAAATTTCTATAGTATGCTTTGTCTAAACATAAAAAGTTCAATGACATATGTCATGTTGCTTGAAACAGTTAGAGCAAATTACTACACGATTACTGACAGCATGTTTTCCTGAATCAGTAGCACTCCAAGAGAGTCATTGCTATAACATGGCGACTGTTACAGAGAAGGAACGAATGTTGTGTATTAATCTGCATGAGAGGCAGACAGACAGACAGACAGACAGACAGACAGACAGACAGACAGACAGACAGACAGACAGACAGACAGACAGACAGACAGACAGACAGACAGACAGACAGACAGACAGACAGACAGACAGACAGACAGACAGACAGACAGACAGACAGACAGACAGACAGCCAGACAGACAGACAGACAGACAGACAGACAGACAGACAGGACAGACAGACAGACAGACAGACAGACAGACAGACAGACAGACAGACAGACAGACAGACAGACAGACAGACAGACAGACAGACAGACAGACAGACAGACAGACAGACAGACAGACAGACAGACAGGACAGACAGACAGACAGACAGACAGACAGACAGACAGACAGACAGACAGACAGACAGACAGACAGACAGACAGACAGACAGACAGACAGACAGACAGACAGACAGACAGACAGACAGACAGACAGACAGACAGACAGACAGACAGACAGACAGACAGACAGACAGACAGACAGACAGACAGACAGACAGACAGACAGACAGACAGACAGACGACAGACAGACAGACAGACAGACAGACAGACAGACAGACAGACAGACAGACAGACAGACAGACAGACAGACAGACAGACAGACAGACAGACAGACAGACAGACAGACAGACAGACAGACAGACAGACAGACAGACAGACAGACAGACAGACAGACAGACAGACAGACAGACAGACAGACAGACAGACAGACAGACAGACAGACAGACAGACAGACAGACAGACAGACAGACAGACAGACAGACAGACAGACAGACAGACAGACAGACAGACAGACAGACAGACAGACAGACAGACAGACAGACAGACAGACAGACAGACAGACAGACAGACAGACAGACAGACAGACAGACAGACAGACAGACAGACAGACAGACAGACAGACAGACAGACAGACAGACAGACAGACAGACAGACAGACAGACAGACAGACAGACAGACAGACAGACAGACAGACAGACAGACAGACAGACAGACAGACAGACAGACAGACAGACAGACAGACAGACAGACAGACAGACAACGACAGACAGACAGACAGACAGACAGACAGACAGACAGACAGACAGACAGACAGACAGACAGACAGACAGACAGACAGACAGACAGACAGACAGACAGACAGACAGACAGACAGACAGACAGACAGACAGACAGACAGACAGACAGACAGACAGACAGACAGACAGACAGACAGACAGACAGACAGACAGACAGACAGACAGACAGACAGACAGACAGACAGACAGACAGACAGACAGACAGACAGACAGACAGACAGACAGACAGACAGACAGACAGACAGACAGACAGACAGACAGACAGACAGACAGACAGACAGACAGACAGACAGACAGACAGACAGACAGACAGTGATACTAAAGTTTCACATTTCTAAGAGAGATAATTGACAGCAAGCTTTCCCCAATCACAAGCACATTGTCTTTAGAAGTGGTTGCAATACCATGGAGACTAATGTAGATAAGGAATGAATGCCGTGTATGAATCTACATGAGAGGGAGAGAGAGAGAGAGAGAGAGAGAGAGAGAGAGATAGAGTGGGGGCAGGAGAGAGAGAGAGAGAGAGAGTGGGGGCAGGAGAGAGAGAGAGAGAAGAGAGAGAGAGAGAGAGAGAGAGAGAGAGAGAGAGAGAGAGAGAGAGAGAGAGAGAGAGAGAGAGAGAGAGAGAGAGAGAGAGAGAGAGAGACGGACGGGCGGGCGGGCGGGCAGGCAGACAAACGAAAGTTGCATGTTTCTCAGAGAGATCATTCACAGCATGCTTTCCCCAATCACTAGCACATAATTTTTGGAGATTATTATTATAACAAGAAGGTCAACAGCGAGCCAGAATAAGTATGGTATACTCATCTACACATCATAATTTTAAAGTTATGTATGTTATCTTATGAGATAAATAACAGAAAAGAAGAAGTTTAAACCGGCATTTTATAAACTGTACACCATGTGCAGTAAATACGTGTCACTGGAGGTGTGTCCACGGGGGTTAGAACGAGAATTCTTGTATGTTGCACATAACCAGTTTTAAATCTTGGACTAGCAACACTCTTGAGACTTCAACGGTGTGGTTTTACAGAAGAAGGCTGAACATTCTTAAATCAGCCAAAATGAGTAATTTACATTTTTGAAAGAGGCTAAAACACAAAAACAACTTATCATAAATATCAGAAAGAGGCAGCGGACATTTTTGGTCACGTGATGTGATGAGAAAAACTGGAACGTGTTGTAATCAGTGGACAATTTCGTGGAAAGAGAGGTAGAGGAAGACAGTGATAGAAAATTATTGACCGTCGGTCTTGTGTCATGGCACCAATGCTGATACATGCTGTTGGAGATCACAGTTGTGGAAAGAGAGGTAGTGGAAGACAGTGAGAGAATATTATTGACCGTCGGTCTTGTGTCATGGCACCAATACATGCTGTTGGAGATCACAGTTGTGGAGAAGTGTGATCGCCCATGCCAGTCGGCCAATCATTTGATGATAATGATTTAAATATTTGTGTACTTAACCTGTCTTCAGGAAAGCGGCGTGTACAGAAGAGAGAACGATTATTGAACTCATTTTGAAACGTATCAAAGGGCGAGAGTCCATACTTCGCTGGGTGGACTAGGAAAAGGGTCGTCACTGAAACTATGGAGATAGTGCTCTGTGTGTGGTGTACTGTGGTAAAGGGCTTACATACGCAATCCGTAATCCCGCATACCGCGTTCTGTGTGCGATTTGGCAGTAGACCACCTTGCATTGGTTTTCATAAAATTGTATGGGTGCCGGTCGTTCAGAAAGCAGTGGCAAACTACTAAACGTAAACCTGCCAAGAAATCACAATCAAGCAAAACATGCCTGGGTTGAATACGACGTCATGTAAAGGGCTTGCTGCTCTGCGGGGAGACCAAGCCAGGTAGAGTACAATCCGGTCAATGAAATCGATCGAGTGGCCTGTAACATTACCCGTGGCAGAAACATCTCAGGTCACTGATGTAACTGAAGCGATTGATGCAGTAAAGAAAGCTACCAACATACTCTGGTCACATAAGAAATAAATGGTCGACTTGGCTCGATTATCACTAGCAGATCAACGAAACTACGTTTCATGTTTCTGAGACAGTAAAGATCTAATGTTTCGTGTTTCAGGGAGAAAATCTATTATTTGATGTTTTTGAGAGAGACAAAATCTAATACGTTATGTTTGAGAGAGGGAGAGAGAGAGAGAGAGAGAGAGAGAGAGAGAGAGAGAGAGAGAGAGAGAGAGAGAGAGAGAGAGAGAGAGAGAATCTAGTGTTCCATGTGTCTGAGAGAGTAGGAATCTAATGTTCCATGTTTCTGAGAGAAAAAGAATCTAATGTTCCATGTTTCTGAGAGAAAAAGAATCTAATGTTCCATGTTTCAGAAGATAAGTTTAATGTTCAATGTTTCTGAGAGAATAACAATACCATGTTCAATGTTTCTGCGAGAATAAGAATCTAATATGTTATGCTCTGCAACAATATGAATTTACATATATTGTTACATGTTTATGCAAGAAGATAAATCTAATGTTATATGGTTCTAAGAGAGAGAGAGAGAGAGAGAGAGAGAGAGAGAGAGAGAGAGAGAGAGAGAGAGAGAGAGAGAGAGAGAGAGAGAGAGAGAGAGAGAGAGAGAGAGAATCTTTCTTGATGATTCTGAGAATGCAATGTTCAACCTATCTGATATCAGAATCAAATGTTGGATGCTGCTTAGACAGAATCCAATGTTTGACGTTTCTTCCATGCTCCTTCAACTATCCCCCATGTTGTCTTACAGCCAAGACCCACAGTCTCAACTAAAGAACAATTCCTGACAAGCTGCCCTGGCCATGGCGCTGATCCATCTAAACCCTCTTAGCTTTCATCTGGCTATTTCATACATTGCGGAGAATCAACGAGGAATCAGCTGATTAAAAAGACACGAGATGAAACGGTCATATTTCCAGTACCAATAATTGTTGTTTATGAATACAGTGCAGACCTGATAAGGCGAACTCACCTGGGACCCAGGAAATAGTTCTTCTTATCAGAAATTCCTCTTATAAGAGTTCAAGCGAATAGTAATGCACTTACAGCGTACAATATTGTTCTTCACAACAGAAATTCGCCACACTTCGAGGTCGCCTTAAGCGGTTTGCACTGTATATTGTAAGGACCCCAGACTGAAGTCAGCATGTCAAATCTTGTGTATGTATATAAGAATAATATGTCTACATCATGTACAAACAATGTTGATTCTTCAAGAATTTCCATGCAGTAACGGCAGGGATCATATTCAGTTTTGTTTGTTTATCATGCAACAATATCAACCTTGTCCTACCTTCCAAAGGGCTTGTTAGAAGTTCAGATGTACTGTATTCCATTGCATATTAAAGTTAATCGTTCATTCATTACTTGCATTATCTCCCATTGTTCCCCCCAGCAACCACGCAGAGTTTCTCACTACAATAAAGCAATCCACTCGCACAAATCAGTCCAGTGAACTAGAAGTGGTAGCATGTTTACAGACTATGCTTCAAAGTGAGCCAGCTCAACAATAGAATAGTTAGTCAGTCGCGGTTCCAACTTCACGGCTACGGGTCGTCCCCATTATGCTACGTTCCTGTGCCAGTGGATATCACACGAAATGCTCCTCACTGCCCTATGTGAAAAGTGGAACAGGCAGGAGTCTCGGCAAGCCAACAGCCTGCACAGGTACACTGTGCATAATGCCGCCGCCAGAATGCCAACACAAAAGTCCTCTACGAAAAATACAGTTCATCGTCGATGGAATCGGCAGTCAGCAGAAAGACTTCATTGACCCGGGTTTTATCCCACATGGCTCGGTCTCTTTCCACGGGGCGACCCGCCAAAAGTACGAACTCCGTAGCTCCAGCGACGACTCCCAGGAAGTCTCCTGAAAAATGCACTGTGAATCGAAAAGGCAAACCAGTCAATTCAGCGACAGCCAGTCATTGTTCCGAACATGCAGTTCACTGTGCAAACAACAGCCGGCAGATATAAAAGCATTCCACACGAATCTCACATTGTCGCGCCACGCACTCACTCAGTACAAGGGCGACGGAAGCATTTACTATCAGTCCAACATGAGGGAGATGCGAATGCAAACCATAGCCACAAGTATAAACATTACATAAGCCTTAACGGTTCAATGCCTATCTGGAAAATGTGCACTCATGGCCTTAACAATGCAATCCACAATAAATAACACGATAACCCTACTATGGCTATATATCGTCCTTGCGTTGGTTTTTTTACGAAATGGTATGGGTGACGGTCGTTCAGAAAGAAATGGCAAAATACTGAACGTAAACTTGCCAAGAGATCACAACAGCAAAACATGCTGGTGTTGATTACGGCGTCCTGTAAAGGATATACAACTAACTACCTATCTAAATGGAAGGTCACATTTGGCAATATATGCGGTGTATTTTTAATGACTGTGCAGTGTTTGACAATATAACCGGTCCAAGTTTTGTATTCACCCTCTGTAAAGTGCATGCAATATAATAGGTAAATACAAAACTTGGACCGGAAATATTTTCAATCACTGCATGGTCAATAAAAATACACCCTGTATTATCCTTCAGCACAGAATCAGTAAATTGTTGTCATCAGATGTCCATGGTCTGTCGGCAGTAAACCTAGGTATTCGAAACGAATCACTCACTGTAATTTCTCATCATCATCATCATCATCATCATCATCATCATCATCATCATCATCATCATCATCATCATCATCATCATCATCATCAAGTGCCGTGCCGGCTGGCATAGGTGTTCATGGCTCTCCACAAATCTCGGTCTTTGGTGTTCTGGATCAACTCTGCTGATGATATTCCCCCATGCCACCGTCTCAATCCGTCCAGCATCATTTTTCTTGGTCTGCCTCTGCCTCTCTTCCCCTCGATCTTTCCAGTTGTAACGATGTTCTCCAATGCCTCTCTTCTCATCACATGACCAAAGAAAGCTGTTTGTCTCTTTCTTATTGTTGTATATAGTGTTCTAGTTTCATTAGCCTCTTTCAGGCAATCGTTGTTAGTAACTCTGGCAGTCACAAGGAATTCGCAACATTCGTCTTAAAAACCACATCTCTGTTGCTTCTAAGTTCTTCCTAATTTGTTCATTTACATTCCAAGATTCACTGTCATACAGAAAAACTGGTTCTATATAGCATTTTAGCACTCTCTTACATTCATTGACAGTAACTTATTGCATAAGATACTCTTCATTTTCTGAAATGCGGCTTTTGCCTGCCCTATTCTGCTCTTAATCTCTGTTGTACATCTTCCATGATGTTATAAGTGCCCCTAGGTATTTAAAATTATCCACTTGGTTGAGAATTTCCCCTTCTATTTCTATGTCACATTTTGGTATCTCTTCAGCTGCCCATAATTATTCACAAAATGTGGAGATGAACAGGATATGTAGTTCCACCCAACTGTAAGTATGCTCTGATTATGTCAATTATCACATATGTATGAACCTGACAAAACATTAAGTTCATAGGATCAATTTCACTGCACCGTGGTCACCCTATCAGAGGTGTTCCCATTTGTCGATGCTGTTGCCTGATGAAATGAAGTGGATGTTCCTGCCTTTTACCACTTTTGGCTCGGTCTACCACCAAGAGTATCATACAAGACATGAACTCCCTAGCTCCAGCAATGACCTCCAGCGGTCTCTGGAAGATGTGCACTCATGGCCTTAACAATGCAATCCAAACACGAACCCACGACTATTAAAGAGCGAGGCAGACGGCTATATTACTTAACCATGGGGATTCCACTGACATAGTCCCATGGTAGAGTGTATGAGAGGGAAGAGCTTCACATATCATACGCTTTTCTTTCCTAAACAATTTGGAAAAGTATCACATACCCATTTTATGAGGCTCTGTCAATTCCAGGCTGGGATGTCAGGTCTTAGTCAGATACGACTGAGCTACCGTATGACAGTAAACCGTACTACCTGCTTTCTGTTAGCGCCGAATTTTGGGCGATGCTTACCAAACCAGACATATTGTGTCAAAAGCTTTGGGGAGAGGAGCGCAATTGGGAGGGTACAAGCCTTATCTTAGTGCAAGGAAATGCAACCTAAAGACTAAATGTCATGGCAGGACAGACCAGGCCCTAAGCCTTGTTCGGCAACTGGTTTAAGATGGAATCTCCGACAGGCGGACAGTTAGAGCATTGCTTTGCTGATCCAGCAGCTTCTTCAGCTTGTCTTGCTCCAGACGTATTGGTGTTACCTTTCCTCTAGACAGGCCGAGAGAGGGATCATGCTGCATGGGCAACACATGGTCTCTAAATTGAGCCCAGGCTTTGTGTTATGGAGAGGTATAACTGTATTTTACAAACTATCGTCTGTCAAGACGGCAAGCTGCCAGTGAAACCCCAGGATGGAGGAAAAAGAGCCCTTTCAGTGTTAAGAAGAACTCCGACCATACTTCGCACCAACCACTATGCTTCTATGGCACCCACGCATGTATATAGTATTACAACGTCACTTATTCCATGGTACAATCTGTGTCCTTAAGCATCAGAGTAGCAAACACAATGGTACAACGGTTAGGAGATTACAATCATAATGGCATGAGTGCAGCCGGAGGAGGGTTGGCCACACACAACGAAAGATAATATAGACCACATATTCCACCATGCATTCATTCCCACAAAATGTGGTGATCCTAACACTTGACATACCCATTGCAGATTCCTGCTACGAGGTGTACAAAATCATAACTTGCCCTGCTGGAGAAACTGTTGCCTTTACAACCAAATAGTCCAGCAATCATTACACGCCCGTCACATCCCTGTGTACACCTGAACCTCCAACTTGGAAATATACCCCATTCCTCTTATATAG
>JACEFZ010025252.1:5000-17500 GCA_014155875.1 Cepaea nemoralis
GATGGCTTGGCCACATGGCATGGACGAGACAGGAACACTGAGCTGATCCACGACTCTGGTGATCGAGTGAAATGGCGAATCATGACCGCCCACGCTTTCCGGCATGGCACATGATTGATTGATTGAAATTACTAACATCATAAGTAATTTTGTTTATATTTATTTCATCATACGTATTGTTCATCATGTCTTCTTTAAACGATTTCATTGAAATGGGTTTAAAAATGAATATGTCTGGTGAAGGATTGAGAGCATGGAGTGAAAGTAAATATGCAGAATATCTCTTGAAACAGGAGCAAATTGGTGAGCGAAATGAGAGAGCGGCCGAAAGGGCGTTAAAGGCACAATCAGAAGCTGCTCTAAAGCAATAAGAAGCTGCTCTAAAGGAATCTGAAACTGCTCTAAAGCTTCAACAGGCACAATCAGAAGCTGCTCTAAAGGAATCAGAAGCTGCTTTAAAGCTTCAACAGGCACAATCAGAAGCTGCTCTAAAGCTTCAGCAGTCACAGTCAGAAGCTGCAGTGCGGCTTCAGCAAGCACAGTCAGAAGCTGCAGTGAGGCAAGCTGAGATCTTAGCCCAAAGTAAGAGAGAAGAGCAAGAAACACAACTGAAAATTGAACAGCTAACATCTGAATCTTTTAAAGATAAAGCTAATAGAGAAACAGACAAAGATCAACCTCACAAGAAATACCAAGGTCTGATCAAAAGTTACAACACAGGTGATTGCATAGCAGCATTCACCCAAAATTATGAATGTGTCATGGATCATTACAAAATTCCAAAACCTGAATGGGGTATAGTATATGTAAGAAGTCTTTCAGGGGAACCTCTGAAAGTCATAGAGTCGATCCCAAATGACCTGAAAGAAGATTATCTGTACATTAAAGCGAAAATTATGTCGCATTTTTTACTAGATGAATCAGGTTATAGAGAACAGTTTAGGAAGTTGTCTCCTAAGCCTACACACACGTTCTCTGATTACACCTCAGAGATTCAGAATATTTTTTCTAAATGGCTGTCAGCAGCCAAAGTAAATGGAAGTTATGACAAATTAGTTGATCTTATGTTGAGAGATAAGATTATCACATTTCTCCCAACCCCCTTTTCTAAATTTTTGTTGGAATGTCAGTGTGAAAGTGTCCAACAAATTGAAAGTCGTGGCTCTGGTTATTTTGCAGCCAATAAGCATTGTTTCTCTAGTAGTCTGACCAGCACAGACTTTGTAGCAGCAGCTACATATGGCAAATATCAGTCAGGGTCAAATAACAAACAAAGACCTTATAAACAAGCTGCAGAGAAATTTTATCAGTGCAGATATTGCCAATTCTCACACAATGCGAATGATATGTGTGACCAACATCCTGTGTACACTGCTTACTTGCAGAATTACATTTCTAAGCAAGATAAAGAAAGGAAGAACTACAGAAGACTTACCAAATGTTATCTTTGTAAGGCTTTTGGTCACTGGCGTAAGGATTGTAAAGGCAAGGCAATGACCAGAAAAGCTAATGCAGCCATGTTTGACAGTTCGTCTTCAGAAGATGAAAGTGTACAAGATCACCCAGTAAACTCAGCATACTCCATTGATGTGTTCCATCATGAAAAATGTACCATTTGTGATCAGTTTCATGAGGATGGCGTGTTAACATGCGGCCATTCCATACCTGTTACCAATGAGGAGGCCAATTTTGTAGTAAACTCCCAAGGTAAATTAAACATCCATAAGGGGTATGTTAATGGTAGAGCTGCCACAGTTGTACGTGATAGCGGAAGTACTCTTATTGGTGTTAAGAGAGATTATATTTTACCATCACAATATAGTGGTAAATATGTCACATGCAGGACATTCTCAGGGAACATAGAGAAATATCCACTTACATGGGCATATATAACTACACCATTCCTTACAGGAAAGGTTAAATGCGCAGCATTAACCAATCCTTGCTGCGATTTTATCATTGGAAACCTTCCTGAAGTGAATGACATGCCACATGACAGTAGTACATCAACTGTCATTTATAATATTGATACTACCATTTCACCTTCATCACAAATCACCATTCATGATGCATTACCACCTGTAACTGAATGTACAAATGCCAATCTGGCTACGCCAGAACATACATGTAATTGTGTGAATGTGACATCAACATGTGATGAGAATGATCGTTGTGATGTAATAAATGCAGTAACTAGATCTACTGCACAGATGCAAGATCGAATCGATCAAACAGAGGCTTTACAACGAGTAAGTCCAGTTGTAACATCTCTTGAGACAACTAGGGAGACGTTTATAACATCTCAGAAAGCCGATCGATCTTTGCAAAAGTATTTTAAACTTGTAGGCCAAAAGCCAAGAGTAGCAAAGAATGCTCAATGGTACTTTGCTCTGAAGAACGGAATTCTAACACGGTACTACACCAATGGTGCCAGCACTATAGAACAAACAGTGCTACCGTTAGAAAACCGCAAACAAGCATTGAATCTAGCTCATGACATACCCTTTGCAGGAAACATGGCGTATGCTAAAACTAGAGCAAGGTTACTTACTCAATTTTATTGGCCAAAGTTTTGCAACGATACCAAACAGTATTGCAGATCGTGTGACATCTGTCAAAAGCTTGTCAAAAAGGGTAAACACCCACAAGCTGAATTGCAAGTTACTGATTTAGCTAGTAGAACGTTTGAAAAGATCTCGGTCGATATAGTTGGTCCTCTTAACCATGTAACATCAAGAGGTAATAGGTACATTGTAACACTCATTGATCTATGCAGTCGGTGGCCAGAAGCGATTCCAATGAAGAACATAACTTCCAAAGACATCATGGAAGTGTTCTTTCATATTTTTGCGAGGGTAGGATTCCCTGATACCATCCTTTCAGATCGGGGTAGCCAGTTTATTGCCTCAGCTACACAAGCCTTTACCAAAATGTTGGGTGTTAAACAATGCTTCAACAGTCCCTACCACCCGCATTCGACCGGTATCGTGGAAAAGATTAACGGCGATATGAAACATATGCTCTCTAAGGTAACCCAAGAACACCCTGAAGATTGGGATACTTATTTTCCGGCAATTTTAATTGCATATAGGGAAGTGCCCCATTCCAGCACTGGGTTCTCACCATTTCAAATGTTATATGGTGCACAACCACGAGGCCCATTATCTCTGTATGAATCTATGTTGACTGAAAGTACAACTTTGCCTAAACCCATTTCACCATATGAACATGTAAAATCATTACGTGACAGAATTATGAAATCATGTGTGTTAGCTAAAGAAGCTCTCCAAACATCAGGAGCTATCTACCGACAATATGCTAACAGAGGAAATAGAACTATTACACTAACACCAGGACAGGACGTTCTTCTTCTTTTGCCAAGTGATAGACATCTCCTAACTGACTCATGGCAAGGACCGTTCAAAGTACTACGACAAATTTCGACGGTAGATTACGAAATTGCAGTTAGGGACAAACATAAAATTTTCCATATTAACATGCTCAAACCATATCACCACAGGCAAGACGACCAAGTAGAAACTGCAGCAAGCACCACCATAGTGGACCAGACGGACGACAACGACACTGACGAGATACCGACACCAGTTCTTGACACGACGACCAACTTACAGGGCATTAAGGTAAATCCTAAACTGACGCAGACACAGACTGACAGGTGCAGACAACTGATACAAGAATACAGGACGATCTTTTCTGACAGCCCAGGACTGACAGATTTAGTTCAGCACCAAATCATCTTGACATCCGACATTCCTATCAAGTGTAGACCGTATTCTATCCCTATGCACTATAAGGAAAAACTACATCAAGAAATCATTGATTTAGAAGCAAATCATATCATTCGACGTTCACAATCTCATTTCTGTTCACCAATAGTTTTAGTACGGAAAAAAGACAAAACTATCAGACTCTGTGTGGACTATCGTAAACTCAACAGCATTACACAGTTGGATTTAGAACCAATGAGCAACTGTGAAGACATATGTAAAACACATATGATGACAATAATACAAAGAATGGTTGATTAAAGACAGTGGTACACATTAGGAATATAGAACTGTGTATGAGTGAAGGCATGAACGTGTTGATTTTGTTTGAAAAATGAGAACTGTTAGTGTCATGTGTTGTACATAACCTGTGTGTTGGAGTACTGTGTTGTTGAATTTACATTGTGGCCATGGTTTTGGGTGCCTTGTATTTGTAATATCTGTACTGATATATGCTAGTACTGCTTTGTGATCTGTGAATTGTTGTCTTTCTCTTATGTGTTTTGTTTGAGCAGAGTGTCTAATTTTGGTACAAACGTTGATTGATGATTGTAATTTGGTGGTGCATGTATCCTAACAATGCAGTATGCGTGAATAGTTTTTTTCTACCTGTGTTATGCAGATTCGTCCCTGGTCATCCATCTGTGTTCTAATAATATCCCACCTGTCTGATGTCTGTAGTATAGCTGTTCATGTCTGTAGTATAGCTGTTCATGTCTGTAGTATAGCTGTTCATGTCTGTAGTATAGCTGTTCATGACCCGATTTTGTGTATGCCCAAACTAAAGCATGAATGTCTGAGACCTAGCTGTGTAGTGATTTGTTGTGTGAATGTTTCTGAATATATGTTTGTTTCTTGTAGTAGTATAAAGTCTGGTTTGTGTTTCCATATGAGTTTGATGATGTGTTGTAATTGTCTACGCAGACCACACATATTTAAAGTAATAATAATTAAATCACTAGTCATTGTAATTTGAGTAAAATAAGAAAAGGAGATATAATTACTAGATAAATTCGCAAAGCAAGTTATTTTCCAAGATGGACATGTCTAGGCTAGCAAGTCTTCCAGTAACAAATGTTTATACAAGTGGATCTTCTTGATCCTGGTTCTTGTCACTTGCGTCGGTGTCCTTGAAGAGAGTGTCTTGTATACTGCATGTGGCTTCTTCGTTGTCTATTTGTTTCTCCTTTTGTTATTCCTGTTCGTTTTCCTTTGTCTTGTGACTGTAGCAACTCTATTGTGGTTGGATTTAGAACTGACAAAGGATATTACCTATCTATCTTAAAAGTACTCAACTGGTGATTCTGCAGACTCCTTGGACGCAAGGATTACAACACATGCACTGGGCAGTCACCCAAGACTGGTTCTCAAAACATAACTCATCTCTCCCCCCCCCCCCTTTAATTAACTCAAAACAACACCCCATACAACACACAACACAACACACAACACACAACCTAGAATAGAGTTCCATTGTACAGATAAGGTAGGCTACCAGCACTACAAGTAGAAGTGCGCAGAAGCTCAGAAGGGTCTTAACAGGTTCGTCATAGAAGGGGACTTTAGTGTATCTTTCCGTCACGTCGGTTACACACACTTTATCTGGTTCGATGATAGTCTTTCCAGGAATCCTCCAGGTTATCGACAGTTCTGCACTCCAATTGGATCACTTCTGGTTAGCTTTCTAGTTTTTCCTCTCTTGAGGCTAAGCTGGATACTGATTCAACCTTGGAGGTTGAGTGTTCAGCAGTTCGTACAGATCTTAACTATCACTGCTCTTGCTATTAAGCCATTTTCTCAGGTCCTAGTGATATTTGTTAACTGATCGACTTTAGATCGATATCAACATCTCTAGGGGTTTACATAGTGGGTTCAGACAGGCAGATGGTGCGAGTACAGATGAGGCGTGAAAACATGAATGTGATATGATCTTATTTAATTGTGATACATCATAAACATTACTGTCATAAATATCACAGGAAATATGTACAAATCCAAAATACGCTCTCGCACCGTTCTCAAAATGCTCTTGCGCAACTATCAAGAAAATGCGCACTCGTGTATAGCCAAGCACACCAACACACGTTAAGTAGCGGTCACATTCACTGGCTCTGAAGTATAAGCATTAGTCCATTCGTCCTCTCCACACAGTCACACATCCTCTCTCATCCGAAAATGTAAACAGATACTGATTTTGTACATATCAAACGATCATTCTTCTTCTTCAGCGTTCCGAGCCATTGAGGTTCTTTGCTGCAAATACAATCCGTCTCCATTCGTCTCTCTGGTGGACCTTCTCTTGCCAGTCGTTGATTCCAAGTGCTTGTAGGTCTGTACATGTATTATCTCTCCACCGCCTTCTTGGTCTACCTCGAGGTCTACGGTCATTTATTTTCTGAGTGTAAGCGAGTTTTGTTTCCCTATTATCTTCCATTCTTTCTATATGCCCCAGCCATTGTAGTCTATTAGCCTTCATGATACCAGTGATTAGCGGGGACTTAAACAGATCATAAATGTCTTTGTTACTTCCTTCTTTTCCACTCTCCACTTTGTGTATCCCTAATGGGTCCAAAGATGCGTCTTAAAATTTTGTTCTCAAAGGTTTGTAACAAGGCTTCGTCTCCTTTCGTTGTACTCCAGGTTTCAGAGCCATACAGCACAACTGGTTTGATCAGTGTTTTGTATATTGTGATTTTGGTGTTACGAGATAGCGCCTTTGATTTTAGTAGATGTTGTAGTGCATAGTATATCTTATTTCCAGAGTTGATTCTAGTTTGTATTTCTTCCCTTATGATGTTGGAGCAGTTGAAGATTGTACCCAGGTATTTGTATGTTTCCGTTCTTTTAATGGTCATATTATCTATTTGTATGTGGCCAGAGTTTCTAGCCATTCCGTCTCTTGAAATTACCATATATTCTGTCTTATCTTGGTTGATAACCAGCCCCATCTGTTGGGCTTTTCCCTTTAAGTGAGTCAATAATTCCAATGTCTTTTGTTCACTTTGCCCTATAATATCTATATCATCTGCATAACCAAGCAGCTTGGATGTTCCTCCAATATCAAATTCCTCCTTTACCTTCCTTACAACTTTCTCTAGAGCCAGATTGAAGAGTAGCGGCGATAGTGCATCACCCTGTTTCAAGCCAGATGTTATTTGGAAGGGGTCTGATTTCCTGCCTTTATATGTTACTATATTATAAGTATCTTCCATGCATAGTCTGGTCATGTTGATTAACTTCCTTGGTATTCCAAATTCCTGCATAGCATTCCATAGACTATTCCTATGGACACTATCATAAGCCTTTTTAAAATCCACAAAAATGTTATGGAGATCTCTTTTATATTACCAATGTTTCTCGGCTATTTGTCGTAAGATAAATATCTGATCTATTGTTGATCTGTTTTGTCTAAAACCCGCCTGGTAGTCACCTAATATGTCTTCTGAATGTGGTTTTAGTCTATTTAGTAATACTGCGGATAGTATCTTATAGCTTGTTGTAGCGAAACCCCAGTGGCCCATGTCCTCATACCTATCCGCTCAATTCCTTCGGAGTGGGATTCTCGGAGTTACTTTCATAACCCGAGCATTTGACACGAATACTTTGAAATCTATCTGTTCTTCGGGAAAACCCAATGGCGCGCCTTGCACCAAATATGACCTAGGGTAATGGTTTGGGCGTGAAATGTCCGTTGTCAACCTTGTCGGTTGTGGTCGGCACAATGTATTGAAGTTTTAAAGAATTTTACAGATAAAGTGCCGCATCCTACTGCTGGGGTATGAAAGGTAATTTTAGATTAATTGGTCCTGCCATATAATGAGACGAATTGGTGAAACGGCAGTCTTGCCAATCTGGCTAAGCGTCTAGATCTGGGCATGGCGGGGGAACAAATCGGGGCAATATCTTTTTCCAGATGATGTCGCTTATTCTTGTCGGCGGATAGACGGGGGTTGGGGGCTGATGGGGGGGGGGGGGGCTATCTTTCTTCATATGGCTTTACCTCTGTTTAGTGTCATCTTTCATTTGAATATAAACATTCTATAGCTATGGCATGTCGAGGGGAGGGAAGGGCTCCGTGGGGACCGGTTCCACCCATCTGAGTTATATCTTCTTGAGCCAGAAGAGGCGATCCACTGTGCTATCTCTTTCGTCTTTCGGCTGATGGGGGGGGGGGGGGGGGGGGGGGGGCAGGTAGACCGGGTGGTTCCTGGTCGATAGGAGAATGTTGGGAGTATAAATGGACTTCCCTGTCTCCCTGAGAGAACCTGAACTCATCTGAATATATGGGTTATGTGAGACACGGCCGATACATTGCGGTGACAGCTCAGACAAGAGCGGCGGCCGGACAGAGTAGTTTCCTCTTTCCTGTTCTTGCTAGGGATGGGGGAGGGAGATGCACTGCAGTCCATACAGACCCACTATTATGATATTAGTTAAGAGTAGGAAACATACATAATTACGCACACTACTACACAATAGCTTTGTCGTGAGAAAGACAAGGTTTGCAAGTGAGAGGGAAGCCTGAGAAGGTATGTGCCCAATATTAATAAAGGCATGGTATGAGTGTGGAGAGGAGTGTGGTATGAAGACAATTGAATACTAGGTAATTGTATGTATTTTATGTATGGCAACCGACATGCGGAGACCATTGGAATCTCCATGCCGGCTGTATCTGAAGTTTACATCAGAGGCTCTCAAAATTGTTTTAACTTTACAGGATCCTTCTTTTGACGGCGAATATAGCCGGAAGTTTCGACAGAGCATCGACATAGAACATTATGTTTACTATGAAGTCCCTGCTGCTGTTGGGCTATACCAGATAGAACCACGGCGGGCCCGAACGAATACTTTCAGACACCTCGGCAGACTTTTCGTTGAGCTGGGATCGAGTATGTTTGCATTTTGGGCTAGATCCCGCCTAAGTCACTGACACACCCGTACATATATCCTATTTATTCTCCTTGAGTATTCCCCCACCAAAATTGTGTCACGTGATCCCAGGGCACTTTCCCTAACCATTGGACACACTACAGTCGTGTAGGACACGGAAACTTGGAATCCTGGATCTATGGAACCCTGTTGTTCGAACAACCTACGCGGGAAATAAAGACCAGAGAATTTGCTGTGAGGTGGTTGTGAATTCATGGGACAATATGGAAAACGATGATCTAGGATATTTATATTTGTGTTGATATTGTATGGACTAGTTTTCTCTCTAGATTGTGTGTAGATGTTTATGAGTTAATCGTCAGATATTTTTTCGGTGCTGTTATGTATTGAGTTATTCAATTTACAATTACAAATATGTTGAAGAACATCATGTTGTATGCGTGTCAGCCAGAACGACCCTGCAGGAAATAGGTCCTGAGGTCGAAAGAGAGAGTGACAGTGAGTCCGGGGGAGACGGAGGAGGGTTGACAGGGAAAGACCTATTTAAAGCCAGGGCTATGAAATATACATGAGAAAATTGAGACATAGTTATTTGGGACCCTCCACATAGCTTGTTACAATTTCGGACAGTAGTGATATTCCTCTATAATTTCCACATTGGAACTTGTCTCCTTTCTTAAAGATAGGTATCAATAATGACTCTTTCCAGTCATGGGGTAATTCTTCTGTCCTCCAGATTTTTATTATTAGTTCGTATAGCTTTAGATGTAATGCATGGCCACCTGCCTTTATAAATTCAGCAGCAATTCCATCAGTCCCAGTTGCCTTATTGTTTTTAAGTCGTGTGATTACATATAGGATTTCTTCAAATGTAGGTTCTTCAATTTGTGGTTCGCATGTTAGAACCTCTTCCTGTGGGAAAATGTGACTTGGAGCTTCACAATTTAGTAATTCAATAAAATATTCTTTCCATGTGTTGCACATTTCCTCATTGGTATTTATCATATTCCCATTTTTGTCTTTTAAACCATATGTGTTTTGTTGGTGCCCTCGTTTCATTGACTTCAGTTCTTTAAAAAAATTTATGGATTCATTTTTCTGGTGATTATCTTTGATTATATTACTCATATATTCTCGCTTCTGCTGTCTGACTACTTTTGTAGCCTCTTTACATTCATTTCTATAATGCTCTTCCTTTTGGATGTTATTGATGTCATTTAACCATACATGTCTGGCATTCTTCACACTGCTTCTTCACATTTTTGATTGAACCATCTGTTCTTTCTATGCGTGGTTAACACACCGAGACATTCTTCTGCGGTAGACTGAATTGTATTCTTGATGTTCAACCAAGTTTGGTCAACGCTTTCCTCCAAAGGGTTTTGCAGAGTTTCAAGTTTACATTTTATTTCATCTGTAAATTTCTCTTTGTCTGTAATGTCTTGCAGTTTTTCTCTGTTATATGTTGGGTGTAATCTTTGTAATTTAGTATAGAAAGCTCTCTTAAGTTTTATTTTAAATTTTGCTCCAACGAGGAAGTGGTCACTGTGGCACTCAGCTCCTCTATAACTTCTGACTTGCTGTATGTTTGATGCATTTCTGTTGTTAATTAAAATGTAATCTATTTGATTATAGGTTCTCTTGTCACATGATATCCAAGTTTGTTTGTGTATATCCTTTCTTTGTAGTCTGGTACTGCTAATCTGCAGTCCTTTGGCTTCTGCCAGGTTGATGACTCTCCACCCATTATCATTTGAAGTTGTATGTATGCTTTCCATACCGGCCACTTTTTTTATTAGTTTGCTCTCTACCTATTTTTGCATTGAAGTCTCCCAGCACAATCAGGATGTCCTGTTTTGGGGTTTCTTCTATGACATCTTCCAGATCATTATAAAAGTCTTCTTTAATATCATCTTCTTTCTCTTCAGTAGGTGCATGTACATTAATCATTATAAGTAAACGATCATTAAAACAAATAAATCGCTGACTTCATGTGCACAGGGTTCCAGGCACTAGAGTACAATATACACTTGTTTGCTCCTCAATCAGCAAGTTTGCTCTTATAGCGTTCTTTCTTGCGTCCGAAGGTTTAAGGACACATTTATACTAAGATACAAATTTAATTGTTCCAAAATGTACAGCCTGGCATATTGCAGAAGTTCCTCAATGTCACATAATAGACCAACGTGATTTAACCAGTGATGAGAATAAAAGGCGTTCTGAATTAGCGGCATGTTCGAGGCCAAAGGTTGTTTCAACTAATCCAGAAAATGTAGCTGCTCGTGTTTACATCTGGTCGACAGATTAGGAACATTCGGTGGTGAGTGAGGAAACTCCCTGCATCGCTTTGACAGTTTATCAACATTCGAATACAGATAGAACCCGTCAGATCCTGGTTACCCCCGGGAAGGTTAACCCGGTAAACAAATGCCCGCAGAAGTCGGATGTATCGGCCTAACGACGCAAGAACGCAGCTCTGCTGTAAACAGGCACAACGCAATCACGTCCGAAAAAATAAACTCCGGATGAATGAAGAAGAAGAAGAAGATCCTGGTTACAATCAGATGTCAACCATCACAGGTCGGACAAAGTTAACAGCTGCAGATGTGTAGGGGAAGTGAGTGAGATGACTCAATACACCACTTTGATAGTTTATAAACAGGTCGGATTGAAAGCGGAAGTACTCAGCTCGGAAGAAAACAGTCCGTCTGTCATTTGGAGTTTCCGGACATCACGCAGATTGGCAGCTTGTTATGGAAAACTGTTGTTGGGATCATACAGTAACTCGTTAGCTTGTTGGGGATGTCAAAACAAGTGATGACAACTCTGACAGTGACTAAGCCAGGGAGGATAGATTCTTGACAATGGATGATATGCCAAAATAACACCTGCAGGACATCAATACCGTCACGTGACCAATTTTAGGTTTTGCCATAAACTATGATTGGGAGAAAGAGTGTTGACCAAAACCGTGGATTATGATGGACGTGTTTGTGGGAGAGCTCTACGGTGTTAGATTAATTTAATATTAACTAGCAGGTGTCGTTATGGCAAAGTGTAGCAGCCATCCCGGAATGAGGCGGTTTTGCATAAGGTAGTCAATATAGTCTAATTAGTCCTAATTAATATAGGCAGTAGTCTTGTTAAAACTAGAGTGCGATGATTAGCACTGTTAGCTGAAAACTAGTTAGAGTAGTGAAGTGATAAGCTCTACTAGTTGAGAATTGAGTAATGGGCAATAATTGGGATCTTCCAGTGGGTGCTCCCTGGTGGGGGGGGGGGGGGTGGGGGGGGGGGGGGGTTTCCCGCACGCTGTTGGTTGTTTTTTTTTCTTCTTGTCTTGGCCTGATGAAAACCTATGTGTTCAGTTCCTCTGTCCATGACAGAGTTAGGTTCATTGTATTTTGCTGAGCAAGGGCCAATGGCCACGATCATCTAATAGAGATCAGTGACGGAGAGGCTATCACCCGCTGTATTATATATTTTACAGGTTCCCTCTGGTCGGGATGAAGAACACAGAATCATTGAAAAAACCAATCCCGGATAACTTTTTGGCGCCGGAAGATTGGCCAGCAACTTTATCCATGAGCCTATGCTAGATGAAGATGATCAACATTGCTCAGGGGAGCTGAATGATAGAAGTATCCTACAGGATAAGTACCGAATGAGTTGTAGGTCATACCAGTCTTTAACACACCAATAGTGATTGAGGTTCACATTGGAGGAAAGATAACATTTAAGTGTAGTTGTTCCACATATCGAGAACATTATAACGTTAAGACAATAACGAGAAAATAAGGAAATCTATAGAACATTTCGCAA
>JACEFZ010025253.1:0-26171 GCA_014155875.1 Cepaea nemoralis
AGTCACCAGCATTTTTGGCTGTTCGTGATTTCTTGGCAAGTTTACGTTCAGTAGTTTGCAATTGCTGTTTTGAACGACCGGCACTCATACCTCTGCACGAAAACACCAACGCAAGGCTGTCTGCTGCCAAATCGCCTGAAGCTGTGTGTCGAACTCGGAATGTAGGATTGGGAATCTCGTTGGTAACCCCTTTGTCACAGAGCCAGTAATATAGCTTCACAGAACACAATTATGGAAAACAAAGGACGTTGCGGTAATTAGCCTTCATCAGGAAACAAAGACACAAAACACAACATATGAACACTGGGAATACACAACAGCGACTAGACTAGGACATAATAACTGAATGAAAATACTGGAAAGATGCCAAAAATATTAGACAAATTAACTAAAAATGGAAGCAAAAGAAGAACATGCGCTAGTGGTCGCAGAGCAATACCGCAATAAGTAAATTAAGCAACACCGCACACCCCAATTGGCAGTACCTGACAGGAATAAGATACACCGCACACTTCAGTTGACAGTGTGGATAAGCAACACCGCACACTTCAGTTGACAGTGTGGATAAGCAACACCGCACACTTCAGTTGACAGTGTGGATAAGCAACACCGCACACTTCAGTTGACAGTGTGGATAAGCAACACCGCACACGTCAGTTGACAGTGTGGATAAGCAACACTGCACACTTCAGTTGACAGTGTGGATAAGCAACACCGCACACTTCAGTTGACAGTGTGGATAAGCAACACCGCACACTTCAGTTGACAGTGTGGATAAGCAACACCGCACACTTCAGTTGACAGTGTGGATAAGCAACACGCACACTTCAGTTGACAGTGTGGATAAGCAACACCGCACACTTCAGTTGACAGTGTGGATAAGCAACACCGCACACTTCAGGTGACAGTGTGGATAAGCAACACCGCACACTTCAGTTGACAGTGTGGATAAGCAACACCGCACACTTCAGTTGACAGTGTGGATAAGCAACACCGCACACTTCAGTTGACAGTGTGGATAAGCAACACCGCACACTTCAGTTGACAGTGTGGATAGCAACACCGCACACTTCAGTTGACAGTGTGGATAAGCAACACCGCACACTTCAGTTGACAGTGTGGATAAGCAACACCGCACACTTCAGTTGACAGTGTGGATAAGCAACACCGCACACTTCAGTTGACAGTGTGGATAAGCAACACCGCACACTTCAGTTGACAGTGTGGATAAGCAACACCGCACACTTCAGTTGACAGTGTGGATAAGCAACACCGCACACCCCAATGGGCAGTACCTGACATGGATAAGCAACACCGCACACCCCAATGGGCAGTACCTGACATGGATAAGCAAGCGTTGTGATCATACAAGACCTGTATCCACATAACCATTGAATCATCCAGACCTGAATACTTAACTGTTTGTATACTGCGTGCCACCTGACGTGGCTCAAAAAAGGTTCTAGCTTTACTAGATTCCACGCAGCCTCGTTCTAGTAGTTAAAGACTGGATGTCCTGATTACGTTAAATGTATGGCTATTAGTAAAGTAAAGTAAAGTAAAGTAAAGTAAAGTAAAGTAAAGTAAAGTAAAGTAAAGTAAAGTAAAGTAAAGTAAAGTAAAGTATAGTAAGAACCCTTTGACATGCCTTCATGTGCATCAGTCATATGGTGCGTGACCCATATTTCCATCAGCATCACAATAGCCACCTTCACTTCCCAAGACATCCCTGGGACCCATCTTCGGCTGGGTCGACCCCGGAGCCAGGGTCAATTGTTAATATTGGAATTGGACCAGTTGTGGGTGGAACCGATGACGTCCGGATCTCGGGTGGCGAGCGTCTAGCTACTACACCACCGAGGCTCTCGGGCTGGTAGTCCACACCAGTATTCCCAACAGTCACTTCCGGTCATCTGTGTGTTCACGTGTGGTGGAATGTTGTGTTAGAAGTCCACCTGAAGCAATCACCCTCTGATGACTATTATGGAGGCGTGGGTGAGAAGCTTCCGTGTTCACGTTAAGCTAAGAAATTAAATGGGTTCGAATCCAACCCACGGCCTAAAACTTTTACAAGACCAGTTTGTTTCTAATGCTACACGAATTCCTAACCTTCTTGGATACGGGACAAAAACAGGAGGTCCCGTGTACAAATTATGCACATGGTTCTATCCACTGTTGAACATCGCAGTAGGCAACAAGACTGCTGCCTTGGCAAAATTGTTAGAAAAGAAGACCTACCTACGGGTAGATATAGGTGGCTATCTCGGGTAGAATCTGTCTAGAGGAAGCACACCTGACACAGATATAGGTAGCTACCTGGGGTAGAATCTGTCTAGAGGAAGCACACCTGACACAGATATAGGTGGCTACCTCGGGTAGAATCTGTCTAGAGGAAGCACACCTGACACAGATATAGGTGGCTACCTCGGGTAGAATCTGTCTAGAGGAAGCACACCTGACACAGATATAGGTGGCTACCTCGGGTAGAATCTGTCTAGAGGAAGCACACCTGACACAGATATAGGTGGCTACCTCGGGTAGAATCTGTCTAGAGGAAGCACACCTGACACAGATATAGGTGGCTACCTCGGGTAGAATCTGTCTAGAGGAAGCACACCTGACACAGATATAGGTGGCTACCTCGGGTAGAATCTGTCTAGAGGAAGCACACCTGACACAGATATAGGTGGCTACCTCGGGTAGAATCTGTCTAGAGAAAGCACCCATGACACAGATATAGGTGGCTACCTGGGGTAGAATCTGTCTAGAGAAAGCAAACCTGACACAGATATAGGTGGCTACCTCGGGTAGAATCTGTCTAGAGGAAGCACACCTGACACAGATATATGTGGCTACCTCGTGTAAAATCTGTCTAGAGGAAGCACCCATGACACAGATATAGGTGGCTACCTGGGGTAGAATCTGTCTAGAGGAAGCACACCTGACACAGATATAGGTGGCTACCTCGGGTAGAATCTGTGGCTCGATACACAGACATTAACTAGGGCATGTTTCTTTAGCGACTCAATGAGCATGCTCAAGAGGATAGAGACGGGGCGGTCTCGGCTGGCAAAGATTAGTTTCATCTTCGTGCCAGATCATGCAGGAGTACAAGGATATGAGCGGGCTGAAAAGCTCGCAGGTAATGCTATTGTGGAGGGCGGACGCGCAATGGACCAGGCTGACATTCTGAATGCTCTACGAGAAGTAAGACTTTTGCGAGAACCAAGTGATGACTGCGAATCTACAACCATGGCCAGACTGCGAGAACAGCAAATTAAAAGAGGGGTGGCCAAACAAGAACACTACGCAGGAAGCCAAAGAAGATTGATAAACCAACACGGAACTGGCGTCGTTAGCCGCTACACGCTGCGGGATTTGCTGAGGAGGGGATCCGAGCATTTATGGACTGAATGGTTTGAGCGAACGAACGAACAAACTTTATTTTAAAAGGGTAACAAATTGGGCACGCAGGCCCGTCTTACATTCGGCCCTTTCAATCACTCATCTTTCATTCATCAAATGTGCATGTTACATTTACATAGGGGAAAAAAAACATTGTCAAATGGATTTTGTAAGCATAACAATGCATATTACGCATGATACATTCACATGAGAAAAAAAAAAACATTGTCAAATGAAAGTTGTAAACATAAACAGTGCATATTGCAATGTTGTGAGACACATCCCCCATCCACCCTCATATCCCGCAGCCACCAACACATCCCACCCACCCATCCCACACATACCTCCACGCACTCACACAGAACCAGGCAAACATACATGCCGCCACCCACCCACTGATCCTCCCCCACACACATTTCCCCACCCACACACACATCCTCACACACCAAGAAGAAGAAGAAGAAGAAGAAGAAGAAGAAGAAGAAGAAGAAGAAGAAGAAGAAGAAGAAGAAGAAGAAGAAGAAGGAGGAGAAGAAGAAGGAGGAGGAGGAGGAAGAGGAGGAGGGGAGGAAGAAGAAGAAGAAGAAGAAGAAGAAGAAGAAGAAGAAGAAGAAGAAGAAGAAGAAGAAGAAGAAGAAGAAGAAGAAGAAGAAGAAGAAGAAGAAGAAGAAGAAGAAGAAGAAGAAGAAGGAGGAGGAGGAGGAGGAGGAGGAGGAGGAGGGAGGGAGGAAGAGAAGAAGAAGAAGAAGAAGAAGAAGAGAAGAAGAAGAAGAAGAAGAAGAAGAAGAAGAAGAAGAAGAAGAAGAAGAAGAAGAAGAAGAAGAAGAAGAAACCACACACACATACCCCCGCCAACCCACACATCCCGCACCTATCCACACACATATCCCGCACTCTCACAATATTCCCCACCCACCCACACACACATCAGCCAACCTACACCCACTCAATTTTCGCCACCACTCATCTACACATCCCCACATATACACACATCCCCACCCATAAACACATCTCCCCACCTGCCCACACATATCCCTCACCCATAAACACCCAAAAACACACACCTCCCACCCACACACACCCCGCCACCCACATATACCCCACCCACACACATCCGCCGCTCACTCACATCTTCTCACAACTACACACTTCTCGATATGCAATGAGGATGATCTGTCGGCTAACGAACTAACTGATTCCCTTTTCAAAACAAACTCGTATGAATTGCAGTTTTTTGAGAAGTTACCCTAAAGATTAATTGTGGTATTATGACTTATCGTTTCGCTCTCATATTGATAACATTGTTATCGTACACTTTGAACTGAATAGAGAAGAAGCGTTTCAAAGTAGCCAACAAAAGACCTGACCAGAAAGGGGTACATTATTTGCTCCAGGGGTATCTACATTTGGTAACACTATTTGGGTCAAGCGGTGTCTTGTGAAGGACCTCGTCATTGCAGGAGAAAACGCTCAAAGCTGGGGTGTACAGCCCACTACGACAGACAAGAGGTTTAGACTAAGCCTGTGTAAATACCTGCTGGCGATTAGGCCAATGTAATGTAAATAGAGGCATGGGGAGCCGATAAACAAATAACCCGGGGTGATAGCGCGGGTAGGTGGTGACACACCTGAGCAAGGATCGGTAGGACACCGGCTGTGACATGTGGTCCTTGGGCGTTGTATCTTTGGCGTTTCAAATATCGTCGTTAGTTAGCGTAGGTTAGGACAGGAGTCCCACACGCACTTACACGAATACCGTCATAAAAACTTTCGATAAACAGACAGACGGACGGACGGACGGACGGACGGACGGACGGACGGACGGACGGACGGACGGACGGACGGACGGACAGACGGACGGACGGACGGACGGACGGACGGACGGACGGACGGACGGACGGACGGACGGACGGACGGACGGACGGACGGACGGACGGACGGACGGACGGACGGACGGACGGACGGACGGACGGACGGACGGACGGACGGACGGACGGACGGACGGACGGACGGACGGACGGACGACGGACGGACGGGACGGACGGACGGACGGACGGACGGACGGACGGACGGACGGACGGACGGACGGACGGACGGACGGACGGACGGACGGACGGACGGACGGACGGACGGACGACGGACGGACGGACGGACGGGACGGACGGACGGACGGACGGACGGACGGACGGACGGACGGACGGACGGACGGACGGACGGACGGACGGACGGACGGACGGACGGACGGACGGACGGACGGACGGACGGACGGACGGACGGACGGACGGACGGACGGACGGACGGACGGACGGACGGACGGACGGACGGACGGACGGACGGACGGACGGACGGACGGACGGACGGACGGACGGACGGACGGACGGACGGACGGACGGACGGACGGACGGACGGACAGGCAGGCAGGCAGGCAGGCAGGCAGGCAGGCAGGCAGGCAGATGCCTGTGCCTAATGCCTGTGTCAATTTTGGACTCAATATCAACTTGGAGAAGACTGTAGTTATGTACCAGCCAGCTCCAGGGAATAATCACATTGTGCCAAATATCAAAGTGAATGATCATAGACTAAGTGTTGTGGACAAATTCACCTATCTTGGCTGCACTGTGTCACAAGCTGCCACAATTGATGACGAAGTGAATGCAAGAATCTCCAAGGCCAGTGCGGCCTTTGGTAGACTGTACAAGAATGTATGGGACAGAACTGGAATAAGCCTGCAAACAAAGCTAAAAGTCTACAAAGCAGTTGTATTATCCACACTGCTATATGCTTGTGAAACATGGACTGTGTATCAGCGACATGCTAGGAAATTAAACCACTTCCACACAGTCTGCCTTAGGAAGCTTTTGAAGATTAAATGGCAAGACAAGATCCCTGACACTGAAGTTTTAGAAAGAGCGTCCATGCCCAGTATCCACACTCTACTAATGAAGAATCAGATTCACTGGGCTGGTCACTTAACTCGTATGCCAGATCACAAGCTCCCTAAATGAATGTTTTTTACGGCGAGCTGTGTTGTGGTAAACGCTACATAGGCGGCCAAAGGAAATGCTTTAAAAACACTCTGAAAATCTCACTGGATGCTTTTGGAATTCATCTTAACACTTGGGAGACTGCTGCTAAAGACCGTAATTCGTTGCGTGCATCATTACATAAGGGTGCAGTCACTTGTGAAGCAACCAGGACTGCAAGAGCTGTGAAGAAAAGGCTGGACAGAAAAACCACTGCAGGAGATCCTCCTCCTGGAACGTCAAGCATTCTGTGCCCACATTGTCAAAGAACATTTCGAGCCAAAATAGGCCTTATCAGCCATCTTAGAACTCGCAGCTCCATACTTTCAACCCCACTAGATGAAATGAACGGTCAGCATCATTCTTGATGGACAAACAACAGGTAGATAGGTATATTGGTGGTTGTGTGGATGGATAGGTAGGTAGGTAATTAGGTAGGTTGGTAGGTAGGTAGGCAGGTAGGTAGTAAGTAGGTGGTAGGTAGATTTGTGGTTGTGTGGATGGATAGATAGGTGGGTCGACGGGCAGGCTGGCAGACATATGATGCATGAATGGATGGAGAATGAAGTAACGAACTTCATTTTCTATTTACGTTGTTCGGAATTGGACACCAAGACCCACAGTACATTGTGCCCGTGCATCTGTCACAAGTTCAGCATATATTCAATCATGTACCTACATGGATGTCGGCGTGGCCGAATAGAAACGAGCGCTAGCTCTTGAACTTCTGGTGTGATGGTGATGAGGTAACGGGTTCAGCTGGACTAAAATGTTGACTTCTCGTCCTTGACTTGTGGACGTTGACTTGGGAACGTAAATTACAAGTACACCAGAAGTCGGAGTGAGTTCGCTTGATGGCGAGGGACACTTGTAATAGAGAAAGCCTCGTATCTGTAGACCTTCCTATTCCGCATACCCTATGTTGCATATAGCAGGTACTATACCAACTTCTCTCTCTCTCTCTCTCTCTCTCTCTCTCTCTCTCTCTCTCTCTCTCTCTCTCTCTCTCTCTCTCTCCCCTTTCTCATACACAACATACACTTGTATGTATACTATTGTATGAATATTTATATGTGTAGATGTATGTATGTTCGCCTACACATATCAGTCAACCCAAACTTTAGGACTCGTTTCGTACACACATAAAGGAGCACAGAAAATGAGTTTTGTTAGTATCACCATCATACTTACACATCATTGATCTTCTATATTCGTCCACTATGGCCAATCCATTCACTGGAAACCATTCATGCTTAGTACGTACATCCACTGGGACTCCTTAGCTTTCACTCTCGGATAACTATCACATCTCCATGGCTTCCAGTTTCGCACCTTACCTCCCTGCTCACCTTTTTCATGTACCACTTCCACTCATTTACCTGAGACTTTTCACTGAACCGTTACCACTCACTTTCCTGGTATCATCCACTTCCCCGGTCCCCATGACCCACAGACTCCCACGGCTGTGTATAAAAGAGGATTAAGATGACATTCGTGGTGTTAGTACAGCCTGGGACTCTGCGATAAATAACATGTTTTGTTTTTTTTAAATATTTTCATTTATTCTTCATTGCTCTCATTTTTTTTATCTGTTTATTAGTCTCATTCTGCCCGTATGCCTTAATGTAGTCACCGGTGGGTCTTCTCAGTGACTATATGTTTTTGTATTCTATATGTATTTGTTTGCTGATGAAGGCTGGTCGCCGCAACGTCTTGTATGTTTTGTAATTCTGTTCTGTAAACTGCATTACTTTGTGTTATTTTATATTGTCAACATTATTATTGCTGTTTGCTTGTCGGAGTGTCCTTGTGTCATACGATCTTAATGGCAATATTCTTACTGACGTGAATCGGAACAGTCATAACATCTGATGAGAGATTCCTTGAAGAGATTAGAACAAGAATCGCCATGGCGAAGGTAGCCTTTTACAAGATGGAAAATATACTGACCAATAAACATGTGTCATTTTTAATGAGAAAAATAGTGTTGAGGTGCTACATGGAACCCATACTTTTGTATGGATGTGAAACGTGGGCCGTTCGGTGGATTTTCTCAGTATGGTGCAAGTCTTCGAAATGCCGCACTTTAAATGTCACCCCCCTCTCCCCCCCCCCCCCATGAATCCCCCTTACCGTGTCGCCTGATGCTGCCCCCTCTCTGTATCATAGCACGGTACGGCTCTGCAATGAGCAGACAAGATTTTTAAAAACATATGGTGGCTGAGGAAAGTAGTTTCTGAGGAAAATGCAAAGAATACCATTGACAGGCAGAAAAACCAATGAACAAGTCCTGCAAAAGCAAATGAAAACCGTAAACTTATTAAAGAAATTAGACGTAGACAGCAACAGTTATTTTGGACACGTTATAAGAAGAAATAATTTGGAGAACTTATTGGTAACTGGCAAGATTGAGGGAAAGAGAACAAGAAACAGGCAGAGAAGTAAATACCTGGATGGCTTGACCATGTGGTATGGTCGAGACAAGAACACTGAGCAGATCCACGACTCTGGTGATCGTGTGAGATGGCAAAACATGACCTCCTACGCTTATCGGCATGGCACATGATGATGATGATGAGTATTTAAGCCACATTCTGCACTATGCCTGTTTATTTGTTCCACTAGGTTTTGTAACTCTTGCTCACTTTCTGCTGGTAAAACACGGTTTCAAGTCAGCATACTTAAGATGGTTTATGATTCTTCCATTGATAGTTAGTTAGTTAGTTAGTCGAGGTTCCAACTTCACGGCAACGGATTGTCCCCATTATGCTCCTTTCCTGTGCCAGTGAATATCACATTCGCCATATCACATTCGTATATCATATCTTCCATTGATGTTAAATCCAGGCAGTTCGACTTGTTTAAACATTCCTTCTGTGTATGATGAAGAGGCTTGAAGACAGCATACATCACTGTTCTACTCCTCTTTTTTTCTCTACGGGCGACGAATAATGATGTCCGTATCTAATTGACGCCACTTGTTCCCAGTACAAGTTACTAATAAGTCTGATGTCCTTTCTGTCTACTCCAATATCGTGAAGGCAGATAATTAATCGTGCATGCTGTACTCTATCAAAAGCTGTCTTGTAGTCTATAAAACATACCTATATATTTTTTCTGTACTTCTATAGATATTTCAATTAACATCCTCAAAAAGATAATTGCTTCTCTAGTGCCGCTGTTTTTTCGGAAGCCAAATTGTTCTTCAGCTATTTCCTCATATATTTTATTTTGAATTCTTACTTGTATGACTTTGATGAGTGTCTTAGTTATATGGCTCATTAATCTTATAGTTCTGTAATCTTCACAGAAAACAGCTCTTGGCTTCTTGAGTAGTGTGATGAAAATGGATGTTTCCAAATCCTTTGGGATGTACCCAGCATTGTATATCATCATCATCATCATCATCATCATTATCATCATCATCATCATCATCATGTGTGGTGCCGATAAGCGTAGGCGGTCATGTTTCGCCATCTCTCACGATCACCAGTGTCGTGGATTTTGTGTCGACTGTACCACGAGGCCACGCCATCCAGGTATTTACTTCTCTGCCTTTCCCTTGTTCTCTTCCCTCGATCTTGCCAGTTGCCACTTAGTTCTCCAATTTATTTCTTCTCATAACGTGGCCAAAACATTGCGAATATCGACGTCTAATTTCTCCAATCAGTTTACGGCTTTTATCTGTTTCTTGTAGGACTTTGTCATTGTTTTTCTGTCTGTCCTCGGTATTCTTTGCATTTTCCTCGGAAACCACATTTCAACAGTCATCAGACGTGTTTCAGCTTGTCTGCTCGTTGTCCACGCTTCACATTCATAAAAAGTGCATGTTCTGTGTATTACATATTACATAATTATCATGTCCGTTGTTATCTTGTCAGGACATGCACCATTTCCTTGATCTATCTTTTTAATAGCCTTCTTTATTTCGGCCGGTGTGGTTCATCTTGAGTATTATACTCTGTTGGTTTATTTATCATGCTTTCCCAGAATACATCTTCTGTGTATTCTGTCCATCTGTTTATTACATCGGTAATATCAATTATAATTTCTCATTTTTTCCCTCTGGTACAACCATTTCCTGTTACATTATTTTTCTTCTCTCTAAATCTTTTTATCCCGTAGTGAATTTGAATAACGAAGACACAAACCATAAATTGTACGATGCAGCAAAATATGCCAGGCAATAAATCGTACAATTTATGGTTTGTGTCTTCGTTATTCAAGATTTTTTTTATATTTTCATGCAATCCTTTCTATTTATAGAAAAAAGTAAAGTACAGGAGAGAGAGAGAGAGAGAGAGAGAGAGAGAGAGAGAGAGAGAGAGAGAGAGAGAGAGAGAGAGAGAGAGAGAGAGAGAGAGAGACGAGACAGACAGACAGACAGACAGAGAGAGAGGAAATAATTCACATACTTAAAGAAGACAAAGTACAGGAGAGAAGAGATGATTCACAAAGTTACAGATGACAGTCAGGAGAGAACAAATAATTCATGACCATATCAGACAATACAGATAAGAAACCAGGCACTGGTACAGAAATATTAAGAATGCGTTTACAAAAAAGACAAGCAAGCTACTATTAAATTTTTTTTAAACACTGAAAACATAAGATTATTAAACTAAACAAAGCAGCAATAGTGTGATCACATCACTTTTATTTACAGACTATGAACATTATCTCATGTGCAAAGTAATCAAAATAGGAATTTTTCTCATCGATAAATTTACTAAAATATGAACATTTCTCGTGGATACTGTTATGAAAATATAAACATTACAAAAATATGAATATATTTTGTGGATAACATTACAACAATTTGAACATTTTTTGTGGATGACATTATACAAATATGAACATATTGGGGAGAATAATGTTATTAAACTGTTATCAATTTTAGATAAAGTTACAAAACTTTGATCATTTCGCATACATAAAGCTACCAGAATATTGACATCTCTTGTGAATAAAGTAGAAAGTTTTGAACATTTGCCATGGGTAAAGTCACCAAAAATGAACACATTTAGATAGCATTACAAACATTTTACCAATGTTCATGGATAAAGTTTTAAAAAAATGAACACATTTGGATAAAATTACAAAAATGTTACCATTTATCATAAATAAAGTAATCAGAATATTAAAAATATTATGTTGGATATAGTTTTAAAAAATATGAACATTTTGCATGGGTCGGGTTAGCAAAATGTATACGCTTTTCATGGATAAAGTTAGTAACAATGATTTAATGTCTATATGTGCATACATAGACAGTAAAATCTAACTTTGTAAATAGACATTAAATCTATGTGCATATACAGACATTAAAATATATGTGCATACATGGATAGTAAAATCTGTGTGCATATATGTACATAATAATCTACGCTCACATTTAGACATTAGAATCTATGTGCATATCATCATCATCATCATCAAGTGCCGTGCCGGCTGGCGTAGGCATTCATGGCTCTCCACAGATCTCGGTCTTTGATGTTCTGGATCAACTCTGCTGATGATATTCCTCCATGCCACCGTCTCAATCCATCCAGCATCATTTCTCTTGGTCTGCCTCTGCCTCTCTTCCCCTCGATCTTTCCAGTTGTCACGATGTTTTCCAATGCCTCTCTTCTCATCACACTACTAAAGAAAGCTGTTTGTCTCTTTCTTATTGTTGTATATAGTGTTCTAGTTTCATTAGCCTCTTTCAGGCATATATAGACATTAAAATCTATGTGCATATACAGACATTAATATCTATGTGCATATACAGACATTAAAATCTATGTGCATATACATACATTAAAATCTATGTGCATATACAGACATTAGAATCTATGTGCATATACAGACACTAAAATCTATGTGCATATACAGACATTAAAATCTATGTGCATATACAGAAATTAAAATCTAGTCCCTATAGAGACATCTGATCTGATTTGATTTGTAGAAAAAAAAAGAATCTTTCCACATCGTTCAACCAGCCTCAATGGCGTTGGATATAGTTATGGTGGTTCATAGTGCGGTATAGATTGTTCTGGTTTTTTACGTATTTGACGACTTCTGTTGCTGCATGTCTGGCCGGGTTTCTCTTGTTTGTCTCCTCCATGCCATCCTCTCTGTTTCTGCCATTATTGCTGCATGTCTGGCCGGGTTTCTCTTGTTTGTCTCCTCCATGCCATCCTCTCTGTTTCTGCCATTATTGCTGCATGTACCTGCTGTCACTATCCGTATCTCCTCCCTCTAGTTTGGCATTTTCTTGAGTTCCTGCTCTCTCTTATATATAGACATTAACATCCATGTGAATGTATTGACATTAAAATGTATGTCCATATATAGACATTGAAATGTATGTCCATATATAGACATTAAAATGTATGTGCTTACATGGATATTAAAATCTATGTGCATACACAGACATTAAAATGTATGTGCATACATGGATATTAAAATCTATGTGCATACACAGACATTAAAATGTATGTCCATATATAGACATTGAAGTGTATGTGCACACATCAACATTAAAATGTATGTGCATACATGGAAATTAAAATTTATGTGCATATATGGACATAAAAATCTATGCTCACATATAGACACTAGAAGACAGAAGACTAGAATAGACACTAGCATATATAGACATTCAAATATATGTGCATGTATGGTCATTAAAATCTAAGTGCAAATATAGACATACAATTCTATGTGCATATATAGACATTACAATCTATGAGCACTTATTGAAACTAAACAAGGATGCACATAAAGAGTACATAAGTCATTCTGTGCCAACGACGCCCAAGAAAGTAAGCATAAGCAGTATAAAAAATCATAAGTGCATGACTTTCAGATATACTAAATACATAATGGAAGTGGCCCGTGGAAAAGCCAGATTTATTTAGATGCTCTGTCGAAATGTAAAAAGAGAAAACAGAGTGGATACCACACATAGACACTTATCTCACACAGACACTTGTCTGACATAGACACTCGTCTCACATAGACACTTGTGTGACATAGACACCCATCTCACATAAACACTCATCTCACATAGACACTTGTGTGACATTGACACTCATCTCACATAGACACAATTCTCTTATAAGGAGTTACTTGGATGTACTGTCCGGGTCATGCAGGAGTGTAAGGTAATGAGTGAGCAGCTCTATTTTATTCACGAGCGCAAGTAGTTGGAACATTAAAGATGGACAAGGGATATACATCACACAAACATACAAGAAACAACTACAACACACAAACATACAACACACAACTTCATCACACAGACATACATAAAACAAGTACATCACACAGACATACTTCAAACTAGTACATCACATAGGCATACAAGAAACAACTGTATCACACAGACATACAAAAACAACTACATCACACAGACATACAAGAAACAACTACATCATACAGACATACAAGAAACAACTACATCACACAGACATACAAGAGACAACTACATCACACAGTATGTGTAAATATTTCACATCAATGTATTTTTGTAACTGGAAGAGAAACGTGAATATTACATGAGTGACATATTGATTGCAAATGTTTTAATTCCACGTTCATACCACTTCTAACAGTGTGCAGTGTGCAATAAAATGTTCATTAGGCTATAGATTATTCATTTGAAAATTCCTTCCTCCCAGTATTGATTTGTGTATGCATTCCATGTGAGGTAGGTATGAAAGGGAATGTTACATTGACTTTGATTTGTTTCGGTGTTGTGGGACTGGGTGCCATATTCTTTCTGACTTGTGGTAGAAAGTTAATCTGCTTTGGTAGAACTTTAGATCTTCTTTGGTAAAACTTTAATCCTTTATAAAACTTTAATCTTCTTTGGTAGAAAGTTAGATCTACCTTGGTAGAACTGTAGATCTACTTTGGTAGAACTTCAGATCTATTTTGGTAGAACTTTAGATCTACTTTATACGTTTGCTTCTGCTATAACTTTGAATGCCCACTGACTGTTGATAGCACTTGTACTTTTGTCTCTGTGTGTCTCATTATATTAATTAATTTTGTGCAGGTTTTATATTCTGTCCAAATCTTTAAAGTAAGTTACACCCTGTGCATCATTCCTGGACTCAAATACATCATGCTTGTTACTTCAGACAGCAGTGCCTCATATCTAAACTTCTGATCTGCCACAAACCACTTGAAGTGGAACACATTTTGAAGAACTTTAAACAGTCTTATAAAGGAAGATCACCCAAAAAGCTAGTTCTCATACACATTTTAAATCTACACACATGTTGGTTTCATTCTATACACTCCCCTTTTTTTCATTTTGTACACTTTTTTGTTTCATTCTATACACATTTTTATTTATTTCTACATACTTTTTTGATTCATTCTAAACACGTTATTGTTTCAATCTATACACTTTTTTGTTTATTTCTACTTACTTTTTTGATTCACTCTACACACTTTTTTGTTTCATCCGAAACACTTTTTTCCCCCATTCTATACACCGTTTTGTTTCAGTCTACACATTTTGTTTTGTTTAATTCTACACATGATTTGTTGTTTTTTTTCATTCAATACGCCTTATTTCATTCTAAACACGCACTGTTTTTATTTCATTCTACACACTATTTTTCCACTCTATGCACCATATTTTATCCTATAAATGTTTCTCCCAACTCTGCGTACTTCCCACTATACTCTTTTTCTACTCTATACACCTTGCTTCATTCTACTAACTTTGTTTCATTCTATACACTGTCCCCAGTCTGTATACATTTCTCCTTTCTCCAGGCACGTTTTCCAAGAAACATTTCTGGTTTCTCCACTATGAACTCTTGCAAAAGGTACGCCACTGGATGTACAGTGTCTGCTATTTTTCTATAGAATGTTAACTGTTGTTGTCTCTAAATTTACCCCAGGAAATTAGCCTGTCAATGTGTGGTTTCCAGGTGGTAGACTAAGTGTTATATCTGTGAGTTATTGGGTAACAAATAATATCTCCCTTCACAACAGAAACCACTTGATGGCGTTGTCAGCATGTCTGTATCTCTTAAACCGTACAACAGAAACTACTTGATGGCGCTGTCAGCATGTCTGTAACTCTTAAACCACACAACAGAAACCACTTGATGATGCTGTCAGCATGTCTGTAACTCTTAAACCACACAACAGAAACCACTTGATAGCGCTTGTCAACGATGTCTTTAACTCTTAAACCACACAACAGAAACCACTTGATGAGGCTGTCAACATGTCTTTAACCCTCACAGGGAGCCCATGTGAGTGAGCACTATGTCCAGCCAGTCTAGAGGCCCAAAGCTCAATCCAGCATGGGGTAGATGTGATGTTCCGTCTATGATAGTCCGCTCCCCAGCCCTTGACAAAACTGATCCGAATGGTGCACATCTTGGTGAGCTCATAAACAGCCTCAAATCCGTGGTTGATGGACTGCTTGAGCAGCGAGGCAAACTCCTTGTTGCTGAAAATCTTCAGGCTGTGCTTCGGGAGCACCTTGCAGACGGTTGTTGGGTGGAAGTTGTTGCTGTAGTTGAAGTTACGGCTTTGTATGAAGATGCTGCAGTCACTCATGCATTCGACAAAGATCTCGCCCTTAATGTAACAGAGGTGAACTCCCCTGCCGATATGTCGCCGAGTATTCTCTATGGTTGAGTTTCTGATAAAGTTGCTGCTCAGTGAGCCCAAACAGAAGCGGTCAGTTCGGGATGGGTCAGTGAAGCCGTCTACAATAATGCTATTTGATGATGCCTGGAAATGTTCACCAACACGGTTCTGAAGTTCGTAATAATTAATGGTACACCAGAAGCTGGGTTCTTGGTAATTGATGGGCTTAATGTCTGCTCCCGTGGGGACTTTCAAACCTGGGGTTCCGTATTCTAAATTAACTCTGAGTGTGGGGTCTCCAGCTGCCAGCGCGGGCTGCGTGGAGTCTGGCCGATGCTCCATGCCGTGTGTTGGAGAATGCCAGTTTGGAACCGCGCATTGATAGTTTGTGATGCCGAAGGTGCTGTCAGGACTGGGACAAGGGGTGTGTGGGGAAGGGTGTTGTGGAAAGGGGTAGGTGACGTTCGGTGGATCGCTTGGCTTGGGGATCTGCTGGAATGTGGGCAGGGTTAGGTTTCTTTGAATATCGCTGTATCTTGGAACTAGTACAGGTGGCAGAACTGGACTTTCAACACGCCGATAGTGGTAGGGATTAATACAGACCTTCTTTGTCTCTTGCACTGAACGGGTACTGGCATGTCTCCAACGGTCTCAAATCGTGGTGGCATTGCAGGTCGGGCCATCTCCAAATTCTACAATAGATTACGTGAGGTGGTGCTTTCCTGTGCGACACTTGCAGACGTTCATCCAAGGACGGCGGGATGGTCACACACTTGGTGTGAGGGCTTTTGTAGGCCAGAGCCTTCTCTAAATCATCTAAGGCCCCTTTCATCTTCTTCAACTTCTCACAAGAGAGTCCACGGCCTTTTTTGCCAACTTCTCATCCTCGTCGCCTTGTTTCCAGCCTAAAAGCCTCTCCACGGCGAGGTTTGTGAACGAGAATATACTAGATAAAGCTGAATACATGGTCTTCAATCTCCACAACAAATTATCCGATAACAAGAACCGTTATTCAATGTCTGACCTTACCTTAGATTTAAACTCGGTTTTGATGAGTTCTCACAAATGTATCTCCATGGAAAATTCACAAAAACACGACTGCACTACTAGTACTAATTCTATTTGTCTTTCTCACAACAGTCTTGAATAATAACACAAACCACTTACAAGGATGGTAAGCGTGGCTGTAGAACACATCTGGTGTAATAGTACTAATACTAATACAACTAAGTCTCCAGTTGAAGCAACTAGGAATAAACACTAACAAACGACCAACGACTGCGCGGACGCTTCACATCTGATGCCCTTTCAATGTGTATTCTGTCAATTCAACTATTCTAACACACGCTTCACCGCGATCCTTGGGATGTTCCTGGGGGTGACTACCAGCTGTTTAAGAACGTTCCCACCGCCTCTGCCCGCCCGCTGGCACAGCGCGCCAATCGCTGACCATTGTCCGTCCTGTCATTAATGAAGGATTACTATCATTTTGTGGCCACAGGGGATAGATAATCGTTGTATTGTTTCCTTCTATTCAAGTAAAGCAAGTGCTACAAGTGGGACTCTGTTGCTTGACTCAGTGATTCTCAAATTGTGTGACCCTGGCAGGTGTATCAGGACGGTTCATGAGCAATCTAAGATATTCTTAATTGTTAGTTACTCGTGTACACATAAATCGGTGTCATAATGAAATATCCAGATTTGTGTTCGATGTTCACATGTTGCCTAGTGCCTGTATTGTTCTTATACACGATTCACGGTATGCTAATAACTGTTATGTAACGTTTGATTTCATTAGCCACGATTTTCTACTCTTGTAATTGTGAAATGGTCCAGGAAGCACATAATGTTGCCACGGGAAAGATGTTAGTTAGTTGCATATCCTTTACAGGACGTTGCAGTCAACACCAGCATTTCTGGCTGCTCGTGATTTCTTGGCCAGTTTACGTTCAGTAGTTTGAATAATCGAAAACATAAATCATAGATTGTACGATTTATTGCCTGACATATTTCGATGCAACTCGTCAGGTACATACTGCAGTAGTCATACAACAGAATAAAATAACTAGATACATCATTTAAGCTGAAATATACACATGTTCGCACAGTGATATCAATTGTTTACCATGGTAATTTTAAATGGACTATCATGTCTTTCTGTTTGTGTCTTCGTTATTCAAATTCACTACGGGAAAACATGGTTTTGGTTCAGTAGTTTGCCATTGCTTTCGGAACGACCGGCTCTCATATCTTTGTATGGAAACCAACGAAAAGGCGGCTTACTTCCAAATCTCCCACAGCTGTGTTTCGAACGCGGTATGCGGGATTACGAATTGCTCCTGTAACCTCTTCGTCACAGAGACGACTTTGTGTTTAAGGGCTGGCGGTTCCCCAGGGGCCAGAGCCGCTCCATCAGGTCGGTTCCCCCAGGATCAGAGCCGCTCCATCAGGTCGGTTCCCCCAGGGTCAGAGCCGCTCCATCAGGTCGGTTCCCCCAGGATCAGAGCCGCTCCATCAGGTCGGTTCCCCCAGGGTCAGAGCCGCCCCGTCAGGTCGGTTCCCCCAGGATCAGAGCCGCTCCATCAGGTCGGTTCCCCCAGGATCAGAGCCGCCCCATCAGGTCGGTTCCCCCAGGATCAGAGCCGCTCCATCAGGTCGGTTCCCCCAGGATCAGAGCCGCTCCATCAGGTCGGTTCCCCCAGGATCAGAGCCGCTCCATCAGGTCGGTTCCCCCAGGGTCAGAGCCGCTCCATCAGGTCAGTTCCCCCAGGATCAGAGCCGCTCCATCAGGTCGGTTCCCCCAAGGTCAGAGCCGCTCCATCAGGTCGGTTCCCCCAGGGTCAGAGCCGCTCCATCAGGTCGGTTCCCCCAGGATCAGAGCCGCTCCATCAGGTCGGTTCCCCCAGGATCAGAGCCGCTCCATCAGGTCGGTTCCCCCAGGGTCAGAGCCGCCCCATCAGGTCGGTTCCCCCAGGGGCCAGAGCCGCTCCATCAGGTCGGTTCCCCCAGGGCCAGAGCCGCTCCATCAGGTCGGTTCCCCCAGGATCAGAGCCGCTCCATCAGGTCGGTTCCCCCAGGATCAGAGCCGCTCCATCAGGTCGGTTCCCCCAGGGTCAGAGCCGTTCCATCAGGTCGGTTCCCCCAGGGTCAGAGCCGCCCCATCAGGTCGGTTCCCCCAGGATCAGAGCCGCTCCATCAGGTCGGTTCCCCCAGGGTCAGAGCCGCTCCATCAGGTCGGTTCCCCCAGGGTCAGAGCCGCCCCATCAGGTCGGTTCCCCCCAGGATCAGAGCCGCTCCATCAGGTCGGTTCCCCCAGGGTCAGAGCCGCCCCATCAGGTCGGTTCCCCCAGGGGCCAGAGCCGCTCCATCAGGTCGGTTCCCCCAGGGGCCAGAGCCGACCCATCAGGTCGGTTCCCCCAGGGGCCAGAGCCGCTCCATCAGGTCGGTTCCCCCAGGGGCCAGAGCCGCCCCATCAGGTCGGTTCCCCCAGGGCCAGAGTCGCTCCATCAGGTCGGTTCCCCCAGGGTGAGAGCCGCTCCATCAGGTCGGTTCCCCCAGGATCAGAGTCGCTCCATCAGGTCGGTACCCCCTGGGCCAGAGCCGCCCCATCAGGTCGGTTCCCCCAGGATCAGAGTCGGTCCATCAGGTAGGTTCCCCCAGGATCAGAGCCGCTCCATCAGGTCGGTTCCCCCAGGATCAGAGCCGCTCCATCAGGTCGGTTCCCCCAGGATCAGAGCCGCTCCATCAGGTCGGTTCCCCCAGGATCAGAGCCGCTCCATCAGGTCGGTTCCCCAGGATCAGAGCCGCTCCATCAGGTCGGTTCCCCCAGGATCAGAGCCGCTCCATCAGGTCGGTTCCCCCAGGATCAGAGCCGCTCCATCAGGTCGGTTCCCCCAGGGTCAGAGCCGCCCCATCAGGTCGGTTCCTACAGGGTCAGAGCCGCTCCATCAGGTCGGTTCCCCCAGGGTCAGAGCCGCCCCATCAGGTCGGTTCCCACAGGGGCCACAGCCGCTCCATCAGGTCGGTTCCCACAGGTACCAGAGCTGCCCCATCAGGTCGGTTCCCCCAGGGTCAGAGCCGCTCCATCAGGTCGGTTCCCCCAGGGTCAGAGCCGCTCCATCAGGTCGGTTCCCCCAGGGTCAGAGCTGCCCCATCAGGTCGGTTCCCCCAGGGTCAGAGCCGCTCCATCAGGTCGGTTCCCCCAGGGTCAGAGCTGCCCCATCAGGTCGGTTCCCACAGGGGCCAGAGCCGCCCCATCAGGTCGGTTCCCCCAGGGTCAGAGCAGCTCCATCAGGTCGGTTTCCACAGGGGCCAGAGCTGCCCCAATCAGGTCTCCCCCCCCCCCCCCATAGGCCAGAGCTGCCCCATCAGGTCTCCACGCACCTGTGTGTCATTGGGAAGGCCGCCTCTGCCAGTGTCCTTGGTTAGATGAAGATTTAAACTGAATAGGCCACATTTGTGCAAACAGAAAAAAGCATGATAGTCAGTTTAAAATCACCGTGGTAGACAAGTGAAATTACTGTGCGAACATGTGTATATTTCAGGTTGAAGGATTTATCTCGCTATTTTACTTTATGTTGAGTGGTGTATACAGTATGTGCGCGACGACATCAGCGAAATATACCAGGCAATAAATCGTGCAATCTATTGTTTGTGTCTTCGTTATTTAAATAACTTTTTTTTATTACTATATGGGGGGTTGAGTGGTCTCCAGGTATGGTGTCCGCCTCGAGTGCTGGAGGTCCCAGGTTTAAGCCCCGGTAAGGACCGGGATTTTTTCACGTGGACTTCTAGTAATAAAATTTTCCCTAGTCTCTGGGTAGTGAGATCGGACGCCCGTGTGTATTGTTGCGCACGTAAAAAATCCCTTGGCAGTTGGAAATCGAAAAAGAGTAGCCTAAAAGTAGATTTTTAACTTGAAATTTTGCCCGGGCATCGCCCACACACAAATTAGACAAATGAAAAGAAACGAAACTGCAAATATTACCAAAACGTGCAAGCGATCTCAGAATCCCAGGCTGTGAAACGGTTTCAGACAAGAAGATTGTAAAGTGCTGTAGGAGATGTGGATGTAAATTCTGTCTGCCTCGTCTGTCCTAAGTCGACGCTGTGGCATAGATGCCTTAAACGTGCTTCACAATTCCCCGACATCCCATATCATCATCATCATCATCATCATCATCATCATCATCATCATCATCATCATCATCATCATACCGGGTCATTGTCAGCATCATCATCTTCATCATAATACCGGGTCATCGGCATCATCATACAGGGTCAGGGTCATCATCATCATCATCATCATCATCATCATCATCATCATTATACCAGGTCATCATCATCATCATACCAGGTCATCATCATCATCATACCGGGCCACCATCATCACCATCAGCATACTGATCTAGTGATGTCCCTATCACACTACAGATCCATATCCGGTTCTTGCTTCGGACTTTTTTTTTCATATGGATTACTTTTAGAATTTCCTGAGGAGGGAAAGAGAACTAACTAACCCAACTCATTATGCCCTTGCTTGGAATATATGAAGCTCTGACATCGCACATCCCTGTTGGCAGTACCTGACATGGATACGCAAGAGCTGTAATCATACAAGACCTTTATCCACACAACCATTGAATCATCCAGACCTGAATACTTAACTCTGTGTCTACCATGTGCCACTTGACATGGCTCAAATCACGCTCAAACTTCACTAGACTCAACACAGTGTGGCTCAAGTAGTTAAAGAATGGAAGTCCTGATTACGTTAAATGTAGGGCTAGTAGTAAAGTAAAGTAAAGTAAAGTAAAAGTAAAGTAAAAGTAAAGTAAAGTAAAGTAAAGTAAAGTAAAGTAAAGTAAAGTAAAGTAAATTTCGAGCCAAAATAAGCCTTATCAGCCATCTTAAAACCCACGGCTCCATACCCTCAACCCCACTGGATGAAATGAATGGTCATCATTATTCTTGATGGACAAACAACATACAAAGTAAAGTAAAGTAAAGAAATGTAAAGTAAGAACTCTTACGTCGCATTAAGCATATGGTGCAACACCCATACTGTTATAGACCCATGGGCACTAGGTGGGTGAGGATGTCAGCGTCACGCCGCCCCCGCCTTCACCGGGTCGGTGAGGATGTCAGTGTCACGCCGCTCACCTTCATCGGGTGGATGAGGATGTCAGTGTCACGCCGCCCCCGCCTTCACAGGGTCGGTGAGGATGTCAGCGTCACGCCGCCCCCGCCTTCACAGGGTCGGTGAGGATGTCAGCGTCACGCCGCCCCGGCCTTCACAGGGTGGGTGAGGATGTCAGCGTCACACCGCTCACCTTCACCGGGTGGGTGAGGATGTCAGCGTCACGCCGCCCCCGCCTTCACTGGGTGGATGAGGATGTCAGCGTCACACCGCTCAACTTCACTGGGTGGATGAGGATGTCAGCGTCACACCGCTCACCTTCACCGGGTGGATGAGGATGTCAGCGTCACGCCGCTCACCTTCACCGGGTGGGTGAGGATGTCAGCGTCATGCCTCCCCCACCTTCACTGGGTGGGTGAGGATGTCAGTGTCACGCTGCTCACCTTTACCGGGTGGGTGGGGATGTCAGTGTCACGCCGCTCACCTTCACCGGGTGGGTGAGGATGTCAGCGTCACGCCGCCCACTTTCACCTCGCAAGACAACCCTGGTACCCATACACCAGCGAGACCCCCGCACGAGTTGTCCATTCCTGTACCCCCTCCAGTCACATCCTGTCATCTGTGTGTTTACATGTGGTGGAATGTTGAGTTTGAAGTTCACCTGAAGACTATTATGGAGGTATGGCTGGTCGGCTTCGGTGTCCAACTTAGGCTAAGAAATTACTGGGGTCGAATCCCTCCCAAATACTGACACTTTATAAGACCAGTTTGTTTCTAATGATCTACGAATTCCTAATCTTATCGGACAAAAACAGGAGGTCCTGTTTACAAATTGTGCACACTATTCCATCGACAGTTGGAAATCTCAATCAGTAGGCAACAAGGCCGCAAACCTGGCACAATTGTTAGAAGAAGAAAAAAACATCTATTTACGGGTATTTCTCCATATAGCAACGATAAGAAAGGATGAAGAAATGACCATTAACAATCGTGCCCCAGAAATTCCCTGTACAAATCAAGCTCGTAAAATTGGCGGCTTTTCAGAACTTACTCTACAGATTAATTGTGGTATTAAGACTTATCGTCTGGCTCCCCTATTGTTGTCATTGTAATCGTGCAATGTGAAATTAATAGAAAAGAGGCTTTTCAAAGTAACCTACAAAAGACCTGACCATAAAGGCGCACATTATTTTCTTCAGGGGTATCTTCGTTTTGTAACACTATTTGAGAGAATAGGTATATTGTGAAGGACCTCGCCATTGCAGGAGAAAACTCTCAACGCTAGTGTGGACTGCGGACTGGGGCAGACACAAGAAGCTTGGCTAAGCCTGTGTAAATACCTGCTGGCGATTAGGACAATACAATGTAAATAGAGGCATGGGGAGCCGATGAACAAATAACCCGGGATGGTAGCGCGGGTAGATGGCGACACACCTGATCAAGGATCAGTTTGACATGGGCTGTGACATGTGTTCCCTTGGGTGTTGTACCTTTAGGTTATAGGTTAGGGCGGGAGGCACACACGCATTTACACGAGTACCGCCATAAACACTTTCGATTGACAGGCAGGCAGGCGCTCACCCGCCCGTCCGACGGACCGACGGACCGGGACCGACCGACGGACCGACCAACGGTCGACAGACCGACCGACCGGTGTGAGTGGATATGTAGGTAGGTAGATTGGTGGTTGTGTGTATGGATAGATAGGTATGTCGACGGGCAGGCTGGCAAACATATGATGCATGGATGGAAGGAGACAGGAGTAACGAACTTTATTTTCCATTTTCAACGTTGTTCAGAATTGGACACCAAGACCCCTTGTACATTGTGCCCGTGCATCTATTACAAGTTCAGTATATACTCAATCATGTACCTACATGGAGGTCGGCGTGGCCGAATATATACCAGTGCTAGCGCTTGAACTTCTGGTGTGCTGATGATGAGGTAACAGGTTCAACTGGACTAAAATGTTGACTTGACTTGGGGACGTTGACTTGGTAACGTAAATTACAAGTACCTCAGAGGTCGGAGTGGATTCGCCTGATGGCGAGGGACACTTTTAATAGATAAAGCCTCGTATTTGTAGACCTTCCTATTCCGCATACCCTGTGTGGCATATAGCAGTTACTATACCAAACCTTCTCTCCCTCCTCTCCCTCACTCTGTCTCTGTCTCTCTCTCTCTTCTCGTATATATCATAAACTTGTATGTATACTATTGTATGAATATTTATGTGTGTAGATGCCTACACATATCAGTCAACCCAAACTTTAGGACTCGTTTCGTACACACATGAAGGAGCACAGAAAATGAGTTTTGTTAGTATCACCATCATACTTACACATCATTGATCTTCTATATTCGTCCACTATGGCCAACCCATCACTGGAACCCATTCATGCTTAGTACGTACATCCACTGGGACTCCTTAGCTTTCACTCTCGGATAACCATCACAACTCCATTGCTTCCAGTTTCCCACCTTACCGCCCTGCCCCCTTTTTTCATGTATCACTTCCACTCGTTTGCCTGGGACTTACACTGAACCGTTACCACCAACTACCCTGGTATCATCCCCTACCCCGGTCCCCATTACACACAGACTCTCACGGCTATTTATGAAGAGGAATAAGATGACATTCGTGGTTGTAGAACAGTCTGGGATTCTAAGATAAGTAACAACATTGTTTTTTCTTTCATATTTTCATTTTCTCTGCATTGCTCTCAATGTTTCATCTGTTTATACTTCTCATTCCGTCCTTATGCCTTAATGTAGTCACCGGTGGGTCTTCTCAGTGATTATATGTTTTTGTATTCTATATGTATTTGTTTGCTGATGAAGGCTGGTCGCCGCACATTCCTGTATGTTTTGTAATTCTGTTCTGTAAAGCTGTATTACTTTGCGTTATTTTATACTGTCAACATTGTAACTGCTTTTTGCTTGCCGGAGTGTCCTTGTGTCATACGATCTTAATGGCAATATTCTTACAGAAGTAAATCGGTACAGCTTTCTCGGAACAGTCATAACATCTGATGGGAGATTCCTTGAAGAGATTAGAACAAGAATCGCCACGGCAAGATGGAACACATACTGACCAACAATTATATGTCATTTGCAAAGAGAAAAATAGTGTTCAGGTGGTACATAGAACCCATACTTTTGTATGGATGTGAAGCGTGGGCCGTTCGGTGGATTTTCTCAGTATGGTGTAAGTCTTCGAAATGCCGTCCTTTACATATCGCCCCGCCCCCCCCCCCCCCCCCCCCCCCCCCCCCCCCATTAAAATGTCGCCCCCTTATAATTCCCACTTACGTTCCGCCTGGGTGACCGTCTCTCTGTATCATAGCCTGCCGGGCCCTGCGATAGCAAAACAAGCTGAAAAAACATCTGATGGCTATGGAAAGGTGGTTTTTGAGGAAAATGCAAATAATACCTGGACAGACAGAAAAACCAATGAAAAAGTCCTGCATAAACAAATGAAAACCGTGACTTATTTAAAAAAATTAGACGTAGACAGTCACAGTTATTTTTGGGCACGTCATAGAAAAAATTTGGAGAACTGTTGGTAACTGGCAATATTGAGGGAAGATAACAAGAAACAGGGAGAGAAAATAAATACCTGTATGGCTTGACCATGAGGTATGGTCGAGACAAGAACATTGAGCAGATCCATGACTGGTGACCGTGTGATATGGCGAAACATCACCGCCTATGTTTATCGGCATGACACATAATGATGACGATGAATATTTAAGCCACATTTTGCACTGTGCCTGTTTACTTCTTCCACTAGGTTTTGTAACTCTTGCTCGTTTTCTTCTGGTAAAACACGGTATCAAGTCAGCATACCAATGATTGTTTATGATTCTTCCATTGATAGTTAGTAGTTAGTTAGTCGAGGTTCCAACTTCACGGCAAAAGGATTGTCCCCTTATGCTCCTTTCCTGTGCCCTTGAATATCACATTCGCCCCCAAAAAAAAATTTTCCCCCC
>JACEFZ010025254.1:0-236191 GCA_014155875.1 Cepaea nemoralis
TCAAGCAATGACACTAAGAATTAAATAGTTATTGTAAATTATTGTTTCACTATGTTAAAATTATTTCCCTTTCATTATTGTTATTACATTTTCACACAAAGGGCCATAATTTGAAATGTATATGCTAATGTTTGTGTGTATATAACATGTTGTTGTTAAAGTGTTGACACCACAGGCAGGCATCTACTGGGCATGGCAGAGGGTTGCCAACATTGTATACCAACACAATAACTCCTGGCCAAGTAGTTTGAGTGTTTTATACGACTTATATAAAGTCGTATTTCAGTCTCGCGAGATGGTTTTTGTTTCAAGAACCATATTATTATTTTTTTCAAATGTGCGGTGACGTGTGCGTGAAGCTGGTGCTACTGATCTGACTGGGTGATATTACGATTGAGGTAACCAGCCATGAGAGGGTGAAGCCTGATAGGTTTTAAACAGTGAGACACCACATGCTTTTGTACCAACTCCCAGGTCTTATATATATTTCTATGCCATGTGTGTAATTTTGATACGTTGTGTATAACAATAGAAAGGGTAGACTCTGACAAGGGTATATACTTAACCAACATGTACAGACATTATACATGAAAGACGACATCTTCATGGATTTTAACGTGGGATGCGTGTCAGAGTCCGACAGGGACAGCGATGCAGGGACATCGTTACGACCGCCAGGCGACTTAGCTCCCAGTAAGGGATGCACACTTTGTTGCGCCGCCAGGCAATAGGAGTTATCGGCCTGCAAGATCGCTGGCTGACCAGCGGTCAGGCCGCCAACGCAAGACGCACGCCTGCCACGTGACGCCACGTCAGGCAGGAGGCAAGTTGCGAACCAGGTCCAGACAGCTCTGGACCTGAACATGACGGACGTGTGAGAAAGGCGTTGTATGGTTTCTTTATGGAAAGGCGAGTGTCTGGAACATCTTGCGAGGTCAGACTTGTGAACGTATTGTGGATGTAAGTTGTAAGTATCCATTATATGTATTGGTGATCATCGTCGTATTTGATATGTAATAAATCCATCGAACGATGTGTCGTTGAGTCTTACCTTGAATCACGTTGTATTTGTACTGTCTCACACTTGTTAGGAAAGCGAGCCAAGTTTAAGACCCTGACAAGGTTATTTGATCTTCAGTGGATCTGTACTTTCTGAATCCTGCTTGGTGTGGTGGTAAGAGTTTGTTTTCTTCCAGATGCCATGTTAGCCTGCCATTGATAATGCGTTCCATTAATTTTCCTACACAGCTAAGTAGACTGATAGGTCGATAGCCATTTGGTTCTTCCAGGTCTTTTCCTTTCTTTGGGACTGGTATTAGTATAGCTTCTTTCCATGCCTGTGGGACTATTCCTCTCTTCCAGCTGTTATTTAGGACTGCTAGTAGTTTCTTCTTTGCCTTGGTGCCTAGTCCTATTAGCATTTCATTTGTGATTCCATCCTTTCCTGGTGATTTCTTCTTTTTTAGGGTATTCATTGCCTGTTCCATTTCTTCCATTGTTAGATTTGCCATCATATATTCTGCTGCTGTCTCTGTATTTCTATGATGTATCTGTTTGTCTTTGATTGCTTTCTTCTGTTCGGATTGTAATATCAATGTGGTTTGCATTTGCATAGTGTTCCATTAGTGCATTTGCAGCCTTTTTTCCTGTAAGCAAGGCATTTCCTTGTTTAATTGTTATTTGTTTGTTTCTAGGTCCTTCATTGTTCATGGCTTTCACTAGTTTCCATAGTTTGTTTCCATCCCTGTCAAAATTCAGGTTTTCTGTTTTTTCCCTCCAACAATCTCTTGTTGTTTGATTTACTGTTCTTTTATATTTGCTGAGATGGCTTTGAGAGAGATATTCGCTTCAATTGTTTGTTCTCTCTCTGCTGTCTTCCTGGCATCTTCAACTTTGTCCTCCAAACTTTGTAGTTCTTCAGTCCAGTATGGTTTGTAATTTTTCCTCGCTCCTCTAGGAATGGACTCAGTGGCTGCCTGTATTATCGCTCTGTTGAGACTTTCCACCATTTGCTTTATGTTTGCCATATCGTGTATTTATGTTTTCACAATATTTGTCTGTTAGTATGGCAAATCTGTCCCCAATCTGCTCGTTTGTAATTCCAGCGGGGCAAGGGCTTTTGCTCCTGTGGAACATACTCCATGTTCATTACAAGCTTGATTGGTCTGTGGTCACTACCTGCTAATTGGTCCAGCACATGGCGATCGATTTTGTGGAGGATGTCTCCTGTGCAGAAAGCTAAGTCTGGAGTAGAAGTGGTAAGCCATCTTCTGGAGTAGAAGCTCGGTGTGTCATCCGCTTTGTTGAGTAGATGGAGATTTGAGTCTATTTCCCAGTCCTCCAATTCATCTCCTCTTTTGTCAGTATCTGGGTATCCCCATCTTTCTGAACGGGACTGAATGGTTCGATGTGCAATGAGGATGATCTGTCGACTAACTAACTCTGTGTTAGTTAATTAGTTAACCCTTTACAGGGCATAGCGTCCGTTACCGGCCGATCTCTTAAAACGAGCGTAGCATCCGATTCCGGCCGATACTATTATGCATTGTAAAAACGCGATCTCTCGGCTTTCCGACACTTCCGACGGCTAGTTTCACTTTCGCCGATAGCTTGACAATGTGGCCGCCATTTGTAAACGCACTACAATGACTTTGAACAGACTTTTACGGACTTGTTTTGATAGTTTTCGGGAGATTTACGCTGTTTTTCAAAATGGATTTCGGCGATTCTTCAAGTGATAGCCGAGATTTCGCTCTGTTCAATTTAAATGACATTAAAGGGCACGAAGTTGATTATTAATCGGAGCTAGATATCAGTGCAAAGCGTTACTTTGCATTAGCAGTCGTGAGTCGGACTTTAAAGAAAGTGATTATGATTCTGAAAATGTGTTTGTAAATTGCCGTATAGATGACGGAAAATCACAAACAACATGCCGTATTTCGTAAATATTTGTGTTCATATATGGATTACCGGCAACAATCACGTGAGTAACATATTTTGCATGCTTTTCCCTTCATTGTGTTGTTTATTTAACTAAAATCGGTTGACTAACACCTTATTTGTGATGTTTTTACTAACGCGACCCGAAATTTTTACAGAACCTGAAAAAAATCTTGCCCGTTCAGGGCTACAAAACGGACAAGCGTCTGCCCTGTAAAGGGTTAACTAACTAATTGATTGATTGATTGATTTAAGAACCAACATCACAGCATTCGGGGCAGTTAACTAACTAACTAACTAACTAACACAGAGGTAATTTGCAGTCTACTGTTAATGTGGCACAGACTCTCTCTCACTTTCTCACTCTCGTGTACGCATGTCTGCATATGCACACAAGCACCCACACTGTACTGTTTCATCTGAATGAGGCCATAGGGATACCACAGATGGCAAATATGGCATCATGGATTTTAATTCAGTTCTTCTGTTTCCTCTTCTGTTCTTCTACATCCCAGAGTGAATTAAATGAGTTCTGGCAGTGTTGGGTATTTGACTTCTACATCCCAGAGTGAATTAAATGAGTTCTGGCAGTGTTGGGTATTTGACTTCTACATCCCAGAGTGAATTAAATGAGTTCCTGCAGTGTTGGGTATTTGATTTCAACATCCTAGAGTGGACCAAAAGAGTCCTTGCAGTGTTGGGTATTTGACTTCTTCTATATACTAGAGTGAATTTTTAAGATCGCTTTTATCCATTCTGCCGTGCTGACCTCCTCACATGTTATAAGAAACCAATTTTAACACATGGCAGTTAATACTGGAAAATTAGTAAACAAACAAAACATACTTTCAGCTCTCAGAGATGTGGTTTTACGGAAGATGCTAAAAATTCCCTGGGTAGCCAAAATCAGTAATCTAAACGTATTGAAAGAGGCTCAGACACAAAGACAACTTATCACAAACATCAGAAAGAGGCTGTACTAAATTTTGGTCAAATTATGAGAAAAGCAAAACTGGAACATGTGACAACTAGAAAGATTTAAGAAAGGAAGACAGAGGAAGCCAAAGAAAGAAGATGTATCATGGCAGAGAAAAGTGTCAGCACACAATCTGCTGAAGATCACAAGATGTCAAACAAAACATGATCACCCACACAAATCAGCAAGGTACTTAATGCTGATGATATCCACAATCAAAGTGTACTTACATACCGACTCAAACTGATGATACTTACATAAAACCCCAGAGAATAGAGTAACTAGAAAGGTCTCTGTCTGGAATCGACAGGGCAAACGAAATAGAGGAAGACCAAAAAACACATGGAGAAGAGAAGCAGAGACAGAAATGAATAATGTGAGAAAGCTACGGACAGAGACAGAGATGTGTGGGACAGAGATGCGTGGGACAGAGATGCGTGGGACAGAGATGCGTGGGACAGCGATGCGTGGGACAGCGAAGGATAGGACGGCTTGAAGTGAGCTGGTTCAGGGTCTGTGCCGGATTTTTGCACAGGGACTTCTAGTAACAAAATGTCCCCTGGTCTCTGGGTAGTGAGACTGGATGACCATGTGTATTGTTATGCATGTAAAAAATCCCATGGCAGTTGGAAATCTAAAAAGAGTAGCCTAACGGCACTGCCCGGGCAAAATTTTGAGTTTAAAATTTACCCAAAGTATTTCAGGATCCTCGCTGGTGCTACGGAGTTCGTGCACTGAGCCGAGATTCTCTGGACTCAGGCGTGAGTTAGGACTAGAAAGGAGCACATATGGGTTACACCCATGTGCCGTGATGTTGATTCGTCGACTAAACTAAACTTATTACATACTGCCTAAAACTGATTGCATACTGACTAAAACTGATTGCATACTGACTAAAACTCATTACATATAGACTAAAACTGATTAAATACTGATACATACTAATTAAAACTGATTGATTACATACTGACTAAAACTGATTGCATACTGACTAAAACTGATTAAATACTGACTAAAACTGATGACCCAGTACTCTAACACACTAACTAGACTACTTACATCTTTGCTGGGGCTAAAATCTAAGGCGAGGTTGCATAAACAAGTCATGGCAAGAACCATAATTTCTCGGTTGCTGGACTGTACCATCTATGAGATCAAAAAGAGAAACAACATGGAGGCAAGAAATTAGTCATTAGGCACTTGTAATGTTCACATTTCGTGGAATTTTAATCCGACAGTAAAAAAAATTTTTTTAATATAATTTTTTGGTTGTTGGATCCATGAGGCCTTCATTATCTGACCACATTATGAGAAGACAAACACTGGAATATGTTGTGACAACAGGAAAGATTTGTGGAAAGAGAGATAGAGGAAGATGGTGAGAAACAAGTTCATGGCGTCCTGTGTTATGGCAAGGAACAGAGTCAACACATGAATTAATACATTATGTTGGAGATCGCAATTTGTGGAGAGTGAATCACCAAAATATGGGAAGTAGATGGTAAGCTTCACTAGAACACCATCATAAGTCACAAAATGGATGTTGCAGCTAAAGCCTTCATCAGCGAATAAAAAACAAACACAGACCGACGCAAGTACTGAGGAAAACACAACATACAGCTGGCAAATCACACTAGTGAAAAGTAGGCAGTAAGGGTGGAGTGGGGGCAGAAATAAGTTAAATGAAACTGTGTTGGACATAGAGGCCGTGAGGAGAGAGTAAACTTTGTAAAGATGCATGACCATCCACAACAGCCGGCAACACTTGATGATGATGATGATGAGATAAAACAGTGAAACAACATAGAGGCAAGGAATTAGTTCTCAGGCACTTATAATGCTCAGACATCGTGGCATTTTATGATGATCGCTGAGTTTTTTCCTTATCTTACAAGGGGCGTTCATTTGAAATCCGTTCGTGCCGCACCATGCGTAACTGCATATATTGAACATGATCATGTCATAGTCATGTGATAAGTACTGACCAATGAATAAAAGAGCACATGCTTATCGTCCCATGATGCATAGGTTCTGTTTGATCGTTGAGAAAATGGCCGGGTTGATCCAAAATCCGTCCAAAGAAGCTCAAAGAGCAGTGTTTCAGTTTCTTTCATTTGAAGGATGTCAACCAGTGGACATTCATCGAAGAATGCAGGCAGCTTAAGGTAACAAATGTGTGTCGATGACAACAGTGGGTAGAATGTATGTAAACTTTACATGTAGACATAATATATGTAAACTTTACATGTAGATAGAATAGATGTAAACTTTACATGTAGATAGAATATATGTAAACTTTACATGTAGATAGAATATATGTAAACTTTACATGTAGACAGAATATATGTAAACTTTACATGTAGATAGAATATATGTAAACTTTAAATGTAGACAGAATATATGTAAACTTTATATGTAGATAGAATAGATGTAAACTTTACATGTAGATAGAATGTATGTAAACTTTACTTGTAGATAGAATATATGTAAACTTTATATGTAGATAGAATGAATGTAAACTTTACATGTAGATATAATATATGTAAACTTTACATGTAGATAGAATATATGTAACCTTTACATGTAGACAGAATATATGTAAACTTTACATATAGACAGAATATATGTAAACTTTACATGTAGACAGAATATATGTAAACTTTACATGTAGATAGAATATATGTAAACTTTAAATGTAGACAGAATATATGTAAACTTTACATGTAGATAGAATATATGTAAACTTTACTATGTAGATAGAATAGTATGTAAACTTTACATGTAGATAGAATGTATGTAAACTTTACTTGTAGATAGAATATATGTAAACTTTATATGTAGATAGAATAGATGTAAACTTTACATGTAGATAGAATATATGTAAACTTTACATGTAGATAGAATATATGTAAACTTTACATGTAGATAGAATATATGTAAACTCTACATGTAGGATAGAATATATGTAAACTTTAAATGTAGACAGAATATATGTAAACTTTACATGTAGATAGAATATATGTAAACTTTACATGTAGACTAGAATATATGTAAACTTTACATGTAGATAGAATGTATGTAAACTTTACATGTAGATAGAATGTATGTAAACTTTACATGTATATAGAATGTATGTAAACTTTACATGTAGATAGAATATATGTAAACTTTACATGTAGATAGAATGTATGTAAACTTTACATGTAGATAGAATAGTATGTAAACTTTACATGTAGATAGAATATATGTAAACTTTACATGTAGGATAGAATGTATGTAAACTTTACATGTATATAGAATGTATGTAAACTTTACATGTAGATAGAATATATGTAAACTTTACATGTAGATAGAATATATGTAAACTTTACATGTAGATAGAATATATGTAAACTTTACATGTAGATAGAATGTATGTAAACTTTACATGTAGATAGAATGTATGTAAACTTTACATGTAGATAGAATATATATAAACTTTACATGTAGATAGAAAGTATGTAAACTTTACATGTAGATAGAAAGTATGTAAACTTTACATGTAGATAGAATATATGTAAACTTTACATGTAGGTAGAATGTATATAAACTTTACATGTAGATAGAATGTATGTAAACTTTACATGTAGATAGAATGTATGTAAACTTTACATGTAGATAGAATATATGTAAACTTTACATGTAGATAGAATGTATGTAAACTTTACATGTAGATAGAATGTATGTAAACTTTACATGTAGATAGAATAGTATGTAAACTTTACATGTAGATAGAATGTATGTAAACTTTACATGTAGATAGAATATATGTAAACTTTACATGTAGATAGAATATATGTAAACTTTACATGTAGATAGAATGTATATAAACTTTACATGTGGGTAGAATGTATGTAAACTTTACATGTAGATAGAATGTATGTAAACTTTACATGTAGATAGAATATATGTAAACTTTACATGTAGATAGAATATATGTAAACTTTACATGTAGATAGAATATATGTAAACTTTACATGTAGATAGAATATATGTAAACTTTACATGTAGATAGAATGTATGTAAACTTTACATGTAGATAGAATATATGTAAACTTTACATGTAGATAGAATATATGTAAACTTTACATGTAGATAGAATGTATGTAAACTTTACATGTATATAGAATGTATGTAAACTTTACATGTAGATAGAATGTATGTAAACTTTACATGTATATAGAATGTATATAAACTTTACACGTAGATAGAATGTATGTAAACTTTACATGTAGATAGAATGTATGTGAGCACTGCGCACCTGCTACATCCACCAGTGTTGACACTGCACCGTAACTGACCGTGGGAAAACCAGCTTCTTCCAATGGTAGTTGGTCTCAGTCTTCACCTCAGCCATGGTGGCTAGCTTTGACCCAGTCAGTAGATGTCATTGCTGATGTGTTGCCTTCTTTGAACCCCGTTCGCAGCTTGCGGATCCACCCTCCTGCAAGCTCCCTGAGGAAGCCAGCTCTTCCTCTGGACTAATTCTACTGGTCCTCCCACATGGCACTCGCTATCGCTGCGGGGTGTGGTCCTCACAAGGCGTACTATTCCACCACGAACAGCCATTGCTGGCATCTGGCTGCAGATATTTGACTTTAAATTACATTTTCAGTCTGGGTGACTGCTACATTGTGGTGTTTCCACCCGTCTATAGCCACCCTGGCTTGGGTGCCCTGTTTTTCCCGGGAGGGGTGGATCCAGAGTTGGCACGGCACTGTAGATGTTGTTTTGGTCTCGTTGTGAGGTTGCAATCTTATGGAGAGGTTTTGGGGTTACTGCGATCTCACAACATCTAAATACTGATCTTACAGTATCTATATACTGATCTCACAGCATCTATACACTGATCTTACAGCATTTATTTATGATCTCACAGTATCTATATTACAACAATAAGAAAGAGACAAACATCATTCTTCGGTCATGTGATGAGAAGAGAGGCATTGGAGAACATCGTGACAACTGGAAAGATCGAGGGGAAGAGAGGCAGAGGCAGACCAAGAGAAATGATGCTGGACGGATTGAGACGGTGGCATTGAGGAATATCAGCAGCAGAGTTGATCCAGAAAACCAAAGACCGAGATCTGTGGAGAGCCATGAACGCCTATGCCAGCTTGATGATGATGATGACGAGTATCTACATATTAATCTCACAGCATTTATACATTGATTTTACAATATCTATATGTTGATCTCACAGCATCTATACATTGATCTCACAGCATCTATACATTATCTCCCAGTATCTATATATTAATATCACAGCATCTATATATACTGATCTCATAGTATCTACATATTAATCTCACAGTATGTAATATTGATCTCACAGTATATATACATTAATCTCACAGCATCTATATAATGAACACATCACTCATTAAATCCATCTAACGACTGAGCATAGAAATAAGTTGCTGCAGAAACCATCAAGGCCACACACCTGGATCAGTGGCTTCCAGACAGCATTGTCATTTAGCACGGTTCGGATCTGCTGGACGGACCGGGTCAGTGACTGGAGGCATCTCAGACTTGCCGCCACCTCACCTTCATTCAAACTGTTCACGGATGCCAGGATCTGCTCCACCAGACCTTCCTTCTTGATCACCTGTGGGGACAGTAGTCACAAAGAATAGGACAATCAAATACTAATCACATAGAAGCCGCTGACAGCATACATGCAATCAACTTTTAATCAATCAGGTGCCATCTCCACAATGAAGATTGACTGGAGGTGTTGTTTTTGGCATTCGCTATCTTTTAACTCAAACTGCTACTACTTCTAGTGCACTGGACAGATTTTTGGATTAGCTTTCCCTATTGCCAGTGTCCTTCCCATCAAGCAAACCCACTCCGACTTCTGAGGTACTAATAATTTATATCCCCAAGTCAAGGACGAGAAGTCAATATTTTAGTTCAACAACCCGGTGTAGGGGTTGAACCTGCTACCTCGGCATCAGCACACCGGATGTTTAAGAGTGAGCACTGTCATCGATTCAGCCATGCTGACTCATTGGCTGCAATGGATCTCCAACACTGTCTGTCTCTCGCTTTGATTGTACATTCTGTCAGACTGTTGTTTGTCCATCACTTGATGTTATCTTCCCACTTGTATTGTAATCAACCTTAGACTTGTAAAATACATATATTGGAAACAACAAGCTGCCATTAAAATTGATAGTGACACAGGTCAATATCAGCCTATTAAGAGAAGTGTGCAATAAGGATACGTAATGTCTACAGATTTTCTTTCCTTATATAGTGAAAATATCACGAGAAATGTAGGGGATATGAGAGGAATCGTCATTGGGGACATAGCTTCAATAATATTACATATACAGATGATACAGTATTGATTGCTGACAACGAACAGGATCTGCAATATTTAGTAGATACGATTCTTGCACACAGTGAAGACTGGGGTTAGAATTAAATTGTAAGAATACAGAGATTATGGTCGTCACTAGGAAGAATGAAATACTACAATGTAATATATAGGTAAATTGAAATAGTCTTAAAACAGTTGCAACATCTGATTGGGGGGGGGGGGGGGGGGGGGGGGTGCCTTGAAGAGATTAGAACAAGAATTGTTAAAACAAAGGTTGCCTTTTGCAAGACGGAAAACATACCTGTCAATAAAAATATGTCAATTGCAACAAGAAAAAAGTGTTGAAGTCAACACAGAACATGTACTATAATATGGATGTGAAAAGTGGACAATGAGCAGACAATTTGAGAAACATCTGATGGCTGTGGAGATGCGGTTTCTGAGGAAAATGCACAAGATTTAATGGAAAAACCAATGAACAAATCCTACAAAAAACAAATGGAAACCATTAACTGATTAGAGAAATTAGACGTAGACAGTCACAATAAAGTTTTTGGGCAGGTTATGAGAAGAAATAAATGGAGAACTTGGTGACAACAGGTAAGTTTGAGAGAAAACAAACAAGGGGAAGGCAGAGAAGTAAATATCTGGATGGTAGGCCATGTGGCAAGGTTGGGATAAGAACACTGAGCTGATCCATGACTCTGTGATGGTGTGAGCTGGTGAAACATGACCACCCACACTTATCGGCATGGCACATGATAATGAATGAATCAATCAATGTGCCATGCCGGAAAGCTTGGGCAGGTCATGACTCGCCATTTCGCTCGATCACCAGAGTCGTGGATCAGCTCAGTGTTCCTGTCTCGTCCATGCCATGTGGCCAAGCCATCCAGGTATTTTTCTCTCGGTCTTCCTCTTGGTCTGTTCCCTTCGATCTTGCCAGTTGTCACTAAGTTCTCCAATCCATTTCTTCTCATAACATGTCCAAATAATTTTGACTGTCTACGTCTAATTTCTCTAATCAATTTACGATTTTCATTTGTCTCCTGTAGTACTTGGTCATTGGATTTTCTATCTGACCATGGTATTCTTTGCATTTTCATCAGAAACCACATTTCTGCAGCCATCAGATGTTTTTCAGCTTGACTGCACATTGTCCAAGTTTCACATCCATACAAAAGAACAGGTTCTATATATCCCCTCAACACTCTTTTTCTCGAATGAATGAATCAATAGTAGGATCAAAATGCCATCAATAATACGATGCTTACTATCAGATATCATACCATCAACTATCACACAGTACCTATCTTAAAACATCCAAATATCAACATGCATACAAAGAAGATTAGCTCGTTGTCAGCAAATCAATACTGTATCATCTACACATCTAATGTTATTAATGTTACGACAGTAGTACAAGCAAGTTCTGATTTATGTTCAATATATTTCAGATTTTATGTTCATGTGTAATGGTGAAGCCTCTGGAAACTATAAAAAATAATTTAACAGGACAAACTGGCGGAAAGAAAATGAAAACTGTAGACAGAGCACAACAGCGTGAATTGGTTGGGCAGAAATGTGCAGACTACAATCTTCAGACTTCATAGCAGGACACTGGCGACTCAGACTACACCTGCACCTGAATTTACCTTCGCTGACTCAGCCACTGGCAAGTGTGGAGCTCCAAAACAAACCCCAGAGCATGTGCAACAAGACACCTTGACTTGGCCAGACAGAGAGTGACCCTTCAAGACAAACGCTGGGACTGATGAAAACCCAAACAACTGAACTAGTGTGGCCCATGCCGGTATTGATGCATAGCAAACGATCACTGAAGGAGAAGAATTGCTACAGGTACTTATTTTTTTATTTACGAACCAGTATCGTTCTTACAGATGTGATGGACCAGTCACAGAGATCAGTATCGTTCTTACAGGTGTAATGGACCAATCACAGGGGACAGCATTGTTTTTACAGATGTAATGGACCAATCACAGAGGACATCATTGTTTTTACAGATGTAATGGACCAATCACAGAGGACATCATTGTTTTTACAGATGTAATGGACCAATCACAGAAGTCAGTATTGTTCTTACAGATGCAATGGACTAATCACAGAAGTCAGTATTGTTCTTACAGATGCAATGGACCAATCACAGAGGCCAGCATTGTTCTTACAGATGTAATGGACCAATCACTAAAGCCAACATTATTCTTACAGATGTAATGGACTAATCACAGAACATTCCTTTCAGATCAATCACAGAACTTTCCTTTCATAAACACTTGAAAGGTCCAATAGAAAAGAATATTTACTTACATTATTTAAGTACACTCAGCAAGATTCTTGCGCACACAGCTTACCTTGTCTCTGATCTCCTCATCATTAGCACACACCGATGCAAAAGCTAAATATGCAGCTCTCTTCATCTCACAGCCCCAGTCAACTTCCTAAACATAAATCACAATTCATGAGTTAATTTAACTTTTTAACTTTTTCTATTTTAAGTAAAGCACTACCAGAGGATCTGGCCAACACTCAGGACTCAGAGGAAAGGCTAGACGAACACATAACCTGACTGCTACTGGTACCATTAGTATTGGGACTCTTTGCTGGCTGTTGAGGATGAGGACGGAGCATGTATGGGAATGTCTTGAGTGCTGTGGTGTCAGTCCTGGACTCAAATCAACTCAGTAAAGTACCTTGTGGGGCACACTAGTGAAGGTGACAGCAACCTCCGCTGGTAATGCCATGTGCACAGAATTTGATAACTAGTGCTAACTAGTGTAAATTAGTGCCAACTATGAGGGGGCTTCAAATGAAAACCTTAAATGTTTTGTGTGTGCGAATATATTCTGAAAAAGTAAAGAACAAATATATCATTGTTCAATGTAGTCACCACTGCTTTCAATGCAAGTCCTTCAGCGCTGATAAAGTGCTAGGATTCCTGTAGAAAAATATGCTCTTGGTCGCGTTTGTAAACACTCATGCAGCACATGCTGTACTTCTTCTTCGGACTAAAAAGAAACTTCCTACTCCATGCATACACTTCCTGGACTGACAGGCATGCACCACCATACCGGACCTTAATGTGCCAATGAATTTCTATGGGTTTCACCCCTGAATTGATTAAAAAATAGCTAATAGAACGCTGCTCCCATTTGGTGAATGTCGAAAAAGGGGGGCGGCCATCTTTAAACTGCCCCTATGATGTCACCGTGCTTGTCTGCACCATGTTGTCACGTGTTTAACACTCTTGACATCCTTAATAATAATACTGACAGACAATGGTGTGGTAATTTAATTTCTATCAGACTTGTAGGGTTGTGATTTGAAGCCCCCTGAATCGCCTGGTAAAATTCTATCAGGCTTGTAGGGTTGTGATTTGAAGCCCCCTGAATCGCCTGGTAAATTTCTATCAGGCTTGTAGGGTTGTGATTTGAAGCCCCCTGAATCGCCTGGTAAATTTCTATCAGGCTTGTAAGGTTGTGATTTGAAGCCCCCTGAATCGCCTGGTAAATTTCTATCAAACTTGTAGGGTTGTGATTTGAAGCCCCCTGAATCGCCTGGTAAATCACAGACAGCTGCAGATGATTTAGAAGCAGACCACTTTGCACTGACTTCGATGGTATGGGTGCTGATTATTCAGAAAGCAATGGCAAACTACTCATCTTATAAATTGCCTTGTAAATCACAAACAGCCATCAAATGTTGGAGTTGACTGCAAAATCCTGTAAAGGACATACAACTAACTTCAACATCATCAAGTGCCTTGCATCAGCTGGCATAGGTGTTCATGTCTCTCCACAGATCTTGGGTGTTCCAGATGAACTCTGCTGATGATATTCCTCCATGCCATCATCTCAGTCCATCCAGTGGAATTTCTCTTGGTCTGCCTCTCTTCCCCTTGATCCTTTCTTCTTCTTCTTCTGCTTTCATCCGGAGTTTTTTTCCGGACGTGATTGTGTTGTGCCTGTTTACAGCAGAGCTGTTTTTTGCGCCGTTAGGCAGACACATCCGACTTCTGTGGGCATTTGTTGACCGGGTTAACCTTCCTGGTGATCCTTTCAATCATCATGATTTTCTCAAATGCCTCTCTTCTCATCACATGACTTATAAAATTATGTTATCTCAGGAGATTCACAAGTATGCATTCATCTTAAATAATATTCCAGACAATTTTCCTGATGAAACAGTTTTACTTGTGATACTCACCTTCTGATCACACGAGGAAACCTTCTTGACATCCTTGTAGGTCAAGTAGTTGGCCAGGACACTGAATGAGGTGGTCGGTGATGCTAGCGATGGCCTGAAGGTCAGGGTCGGCCTCCACCAGGTACGCCAGAGTTTCTGCCCCTTTGACATTTTCTTCTAAAGGTCTGTCTCGCTTGCACATACGGGCCAGAGTTCCCAGAGTCTGGAAAGAATTAGAATTATGGATGGGATGTCTCAAATGTGGAAAAAATCCCAGAAACTACACTGTGTTTTGCAGCCAATGTTTAGTAATTAGTGAAACAAATACCAGAAAATAAGCTGTACTTGATAGTAAAATGTCTGGTAATTATTGAAACAAATTTTAAAAAATATTTAGTATTTGATAGTTAGTCTGGTAATTATTAAACCATGTACCATATAATATTGTATTTGATAGTTAGTCTGGTAATTAGTGGAACAAAGACCAGAAAATATGTTATATTTGATAGCAAATGTCTGATAATTAGTTTCAACATTCAAGAAAATATAATGTGTTGTACAGCCAAAGTTTGGTAATTAGTGCAACAAATACAAGAAAATATGTTGTATTTAATAGCTAGTCTAGTTGGTTATAAAAACCAATACCAGAACATATGTTCTATTTGATAACAAGTCTGGTTATTAGTGGAAAATAGCAGAAAATGCACCGTTATCTATATATATAAAATACAATGTATGTCTGTCTGTCTGTATGTATATTATTTATGCGTTCACGAACGGTCCATCCGATTGAGATGAAATTTTCTACACGTGTTCTTATCATTCCCGTGCAGCCAACTGTCATAGTTTGTTAGTTTACAAACAGCTATTTACGTAATAAAATTTAATTGTGTAATTTACATTATAGTTTATATATATAGCTAGGGGACTTAACTTAAGAAAAGTTATATCAAGGGACATAACTTTTAGTAGTATTGCTATAAATTTTATATATAACTAGCTGACCCGGCCCGGCTTCGCCCAGGCCCTGGCGGGGATCTATCTATCTATCTATCTGTCTGTCTGTCTGTCTGACCCGGCCTCGCCCAGCTCCTGGTGGGGAGTATCTTATTTAATTCATATAAGTAGTCATATAAGATCCCGTTCCCGTTCCCAACTATCTGTCTGTCTGTCTATATGTCTGTCTGACCCGGCCCAGCTTCACCCAGTCCCTGGTGGGGAGCATCTCATTTAATTCATATAAGTAGTCATATAAGTTCCCGTTCCCGACAGTCTGTCTGACCCGGCCCGGCTTCGCCCAGTCCCTGGCGGGGATCTGTCTGTCTATGTATCTATCTATAGCCAGGGGACTTAAGATATAGCAATGCTACTAAAAGTTATGTCCCTTGTTTTATTTTTTCTTATGTTGAGTCATGTAATTACAAAATTAAATTTTAGTAAGTAAATAGATGATTGTACACTAAGAAACTATTGCAGTTGGCTGCACAGGAATGAAAAGAAAACATGTAGAAAATTTCATCTCAATCGGATGGACCGTTCGCGAACGCATAAAGAACGGACATACACACATACATACATACATTGTGTTTTATAGATATAGATTGTTGCATTGTTATCAAAGCTTTATAAAATGTTTGTCTACAGTTATTTACAGGCATATGCGATATAACATATAATGATAAAATCTTTAAGGCATTTTTAAAGTTTTCATAAAAATAATGCATCTATTTTAAATACGTGAAAATTTTCTAACTCATCTTTTTATTTTTCTTCGACATCTATACAGTCATCCCAGCATTTATTGGGTTTTCGTGATATCTTGGTAAGTTTATGTTCAGTAATTTCAGATTGCCCTGTTTAGTTATTGGGATGAAGATTGTTCTCTTCCAATCTGGTCGCCATATTTCCGGGAACGGGAAAGGGAGCTTATATGACTACTAATATGAATTAAATGAGACGCTCCCCGCCAGGGGCTGGGCGAAGCCGGGGCGGGTTGTCTTCTTTGGGAACGGGAGCAGGGGCCGAATATGAATTAAATGAGACGCTCCACGCCAGGGACTGGGCGAAGCCGGGGCGGGTCGTCCTTTTTGGGAACGGGAGCAGGGGCCGAATATGAATTAAATGAGACGCTCCCCGCCAGGTACTGGGCGAAGGCGGGGCGGGCCGTATTGTTTGGGAACGGGAGCAGGGGCCGAATATGAATTAAATGAGACACTCTGGGTCATCTTTTTTGGGAACGGGAACGGGAGCAGGGGCTGAATATGAATTAAATGAGATGCTCCCCGCCAGGAGCTGGGCGAAGCTGGGCCGAGTCAGCTAGTGTATGATAAAATAGCAACATTCTAGTAATTAGTGGAACAAATACAAGAAAATATGTTGTATTTGATAGCTAGTCCGGTTGGTTATGAAACAAATGCCATAAAATAGATCAAATTACTTCTTCTTCATCCAATTTTGTTCTCTATTAGACATATTTGCACTGTGTATGTTTATAGCAAAGCTGCAATATTTGAAACCTTTCTGACATCTTCCCAGCATTTCTGGAACTTCTCATGTTTAGAAAGCAAGAGGGTCGACTTCATTGCCAGGGTTTTATCCCGTACTGTTTGGTCTCTTCCCACAGGGAGACCTGCCGAAAGCATCACACAGAGCACCAACTCTGTAGCTGCAGCAACAACCCTCAAGAGTCTCTTTAAAAAATTGCATCAAACCCACAACCTTTGGAACACAAGGCAGGTAGCATAGCCACTATGCCACGGAGACTCCCAAACTTCTCATGTGAGATGGCCAACTTTGACAGGCCACACTTACAGGCATGGCACATGATGATGATAATGATGATATTGAACACTGCACACCAACAACAATATCAACTAAGCACACTATTATTAACACCTGACAGTTAGAGCATTGATTTGCTGATCCGGCAGCTTCTTCAGTTTGCCTTGTCCCAGATGTATTAGTGTGACCTTTCCTCTGGAGTAAACTAGGACAAGCCGAGAGAGGGATCATGCTGCATGGGCAACACATGGTCTCTAAATTCAGCCCATGATGTGTGGTATGGAGAGGTACAACTCCAATTTACAAACTATCGTCTGCCAAGACGGCAAGGTGCCAGCCATTACACCTGGCAGTGGAGATACAGGTGAACAGGTGAAAGAGACAGTCAGTGTAGGGAAGTATCAGACATGACACTGTAATATCCCCACCTTGCGACTGATGATTGGATCAGATGCTGGTATTGCTCCGCCCCGGTGTAAGTAGGTCAGAACTTTTGCTGCCGCAATCTGCATCTCCGATGGTTTGTCTCTGCCCATCAGCTCCACAAAAACCTGGATAAGATTTGGTTCTGGAAAAAATAAACACATTTTATGATTAGATCGTAGACTCTCTTGGAACCAATAATGTGGCAGTTTCCACTTGTCTTCCACAGAAAAAAAAAAACTTAAAATTTTACAAAAGCCAACCTTGTGCAAACAAAAAGATATGACAGTTTAAAATTACTGTGGCAGATATTTCAAATTACTGTGTGAATAAGTGTGATGTATACTTCATTATATTATACTATATTATATTCATTATATTATATTCAGGTATAGTATATTTATGATGATCGAGTGATAATGGCGAATCATGCCGCCCACGGGGCTTTCCCGGCATGGCACATGATTGATACTTCATTTTGAAGGATTTATCTTATTGCTTTGGTTTCTGTGTGTGATGTCTGCAGTATGTACCTGACGAGACGCAGCGAAACATGCCAGGCAAGAAATCGTGCAATCTACTGTTTGTGTCTTCGTTATTCAAATTCTGACTGTTTTTACACTGACTATCATGTGTTTTTGTTTCCACAAAGTTGGCTTTTGTAAATGAATGGCAACTGCTTCTGCCAGGTTTGTAAAGAAATCCTCTGTCAGATCTGTAAAGAAGACAGCCTGCCATTGTTTTCTTTATTGGCAGTCAGTATTCAGGTCACTGAATGAAACTCAATCAATCAATCTACAAACTGGAAAGCATGCGGGATTATAAACTTACATTCATAACCCTATTTGCCACAATGCCGGCTAAAAGTAAAGTAGAAGACTACTACTATCCACATCATGAGAACTGGGTGTGTGGTGGTAGTCCCATCATTTTATAAACCGCTAGGCGCTCACATTTGCCATCTTAACTTGCCGGCTCCACGGCGAAAGGGTTACAACGCAGTTCGTAACCCTGCATACTGCACTCGAAACACAGCTGTGGGTGATTTGGCAGCAGACCACCTTACGTTGGATTTTTTATAAAGTGGTATGGGTGCCGGTCGTTCAGAAAGCAATGGCAAACTACTGATTGTAAACTTGCCAACAGATCACAAACAGCCAAACAATGTTGGGGATGGCCGCGGTGATGAGTAAAGGAAACGCAACTAACTTTTTTTAAACATCTCTACTTCCCCGGACATTTCCTGGAACCCATCTTTGGCTGGGTCGATCTGAGCACCCAGGTCATTTGTTTAAAAAATCTATCTGGAAGGAGATTTGGACATGAACAAACAAACTTTATCTTCCAAGGGACACCAATTGGGCATGCAGGCATGTCTTAAATTCAGCCCTTCCAATCACTCACTGTCAGTGTCTAATGTATTGCCAGCAGAGATGCAGGGACATCATTACGCCCGCCAGGCGAATAGTCCCTAGTGGGGATGCTGTAACATCGTTACGCCCGCCAGGCATTAGTTACCTGCCTGCGAGGTTGCCGGCTGACGAGACAGCCAGCGGTCAGGCAAGGACAAAGTAGGACGCACGCAGGCCTCGTGAAGCCACTTCAGGTGGGCAGGCGCGTTGCGAGAAATAGCCAGACAGCTCTGGGACTCGGACTCGACTGGACGTATGATGGGAGAAAGGCTTGTGTAGTTTCTGTGGCCCGAAAGTCGAGTGTCTGTACATCTTGTGAGACTGATTGTAAGCTGTGAGTTGCCTGTAAGTGTATTGTTATAACTTATGTATTGTGATGATCATCTCTAGATCGTGATCTGTAAATAAATCCATCGAAACTTAGTGTCGTTGAGTCTCAAGTCAAATCACGTTGTATTTGTACTGTCTCACATGTGTTAGGTTAACGAGCCAGGTTTAAGACCCTGACATGTGTGGACGTGGTGGCATTCGTCCGGCTTTAAAATGAACGTGGTTTAAGTAATTAACATTTAAAACCTAGATTTGTGAACTTAGAAATTTTTTGTCCAACTTTAGAGTGCATTTAAATGTGATTGTGAAGGCTCATTTTGATAGATTATTACATTGTTTAAACATGGAGACTAAATGTGAACGTAACGTACATACATATTGTTTGATCTTGTAAACGTGTAAAACATTTGTGATTGTGAAACTTGTCACCGTTTTGACCTTGTCGACATTGTGAAGTTGTCGCCATTGTGACCTTGTCGCCATCTTGTAAACTTGATGTCTATGTCCTTACTGAATGTCATCTTGATGTAAGTGATGTGTCATCAATGTTGTAAAGTGTTAAGATATAGTTAGATTGTCTTTGTAAAGTGAATTGTAGAAAGCAGAAAGTTTCGGAAAGAAAGTGACTTGTGATTTTGAAAAAAAAATTGTTGACTGACAACATTACGAGCTACAATTACACTCAACGCCATACAAACCCAATCAAAACTTAGTGACAAGCATACACACCACATCAAATAGACGCTAATTTATTTCCTCCAAAAACAAAGCAGGTTTTCTGTGCCATCTGAAACCCTTGCCCGTAGAGGTCATTTGTGTTCTGAAGTAGCGACCCTACAGTTCCTAGTCCGAATTTCAACCGTTCTTCACCGCATCCAGGACACTTGAGTATATTTTTCTTTCTATATACTTTCGGATGCAAATTTAGGCACATATTGTGAATAAAACACAATTGTAAATTGTTCACTTTACTAACAACTTGTAACAAATTGTGTGTCTGATTTTTCATTTGCATTTTCCATCATGTCGTCATTAAATGATTTCATCGATATGGGGTTGAAGTTAAAGTTAACAGGTGATGAGTTAACGAAGTGGAGTGAAAGGAAATACTCTGAATACCACGAGCATGAAGAAAGAGCAGCTGAAAGATCATTAAAGCAGGCAGAGACTGAAACAGCCTTAAAGCAAGCAGAGGCAGCAACTGCAGCAAAACAGACAGAACTAGAACTGGCTGCAAAGACAAAACAAGCAGAGTTAGATGTCGAACTGAAAAAGGCAGAGATAGCAGCTCAAAGTAAGCGGGAAGAGCTGGAATTGCAACTAAAAATCAAACAACTTGATACTGAGACTGCCATAAACAAAGAGTCTAAGAAATCTGAGAGACTGGAGAAAGAAAACCAGTACAAGAAATATCAAGGTATCGTACGTAATTATACCTCAGGTGACTGCATTGCAGCCTTTACCCAAAATTTTGAGACTTTAATGGACCATTACCAGGTCCCATTGTCTGAATGGAATATAATTTATATGAGAAGTTTATCAGGGGAGCCTCTGAAAGTCATAGAGACTATCCCCAAAGACCTCAGAAAAGATTACCATTATCTAAAATCAAAGATTATGGCACATTTTATGTTAGATGAGGCAGGTTACAGAGAACAATTCAGCAAGTTGAGCCCCAAACCGACTCAAACGTTCTCTGACTACCTCTGCTTAGTCCGAGATATATTTTCCAAATGGACTTCAGCAGCTAAAATTGATAAGAACTATCAAAAGTTAGAAGATCTTATCATCAGAGATAAAGTCATTTCATCTATTCCATCAGCATTTTCAAAGTTTTTGCAAGAGAATGAATGTACGAGTGTAGAGCAGATTGAGAGACGTGGTTCGGCTTATTACACAGCCAACAAACATTGCTTTGCCAGTGAAGCTACTGAAACCAATTTTGTAGCAGCGGCTAACTATGACAAACCCTATAGTAGGCAAAAACCTTATAAGCCTACATCTGAGAAGTACAACCATTGTAAATATTGTAGAATTTCACATCATCAAGGTGAGATGTGCGACAAGAACCCCGCATATCTTACATATTTACAGAACATGGTAAACAGACAAGATAAAGAGCATAAATCCTTCAGAAATTTGCGTAAATCTTTCCTCTGTAAGGCGTATGGACATTATCGCCATGATTGTACAGGTAGGCAAATGACCAAGAAAGCCAATGCCGCCTTATTTGATAGTTCATCATCAGATGAAGAACAATCAGAGAAACACCCTGTGAACTCAGCACAGGCTTTTGATATGTTTAACGCAAATAAATGTACTGTTTGTAATACCTTTTATGAAGATGGTATTTTAACATGCGGCCACTCCATTCCTATTGCCAATGAAGAAGCTAATTTGGTAATAGACTCCAAAGGCAGAATAAACATCCATCAGGGATACGTGAATGGCAAGTCTGCTACAGTCCTTCGGGACACGGGAAGTTCACTGATTGGACTGAAGAGAACGTTCATAATGCCTACAGACTATACAGGCAGGCACGTAACATGCAGAACATTCTCCGGCAATATTGAAAAGTACCCACTAGCATGGGCATATATTCAAACACCTTTCCTCACTGGGAAAGTAAAATGCGCAGCATTAACAAACCCGGTGTGTGATATTATAATTGGAAATTTACCAGAGGTGAATGATATGCCTCATGACATAACATCTCTTTGCATTAATGAGATCACAACATCACCATCAAATGTCATCATTGATAATGTTGTACCACCTAATGAATGTATGATAGCTAACGTAGCACTAGTATCTCATGACATCATTGATAACACTGTTTCATCACCATCTGATATCATTGAATGTGTGAACGCAGTAATCAGATCTACTGCTAGAATGCAAGATGAAATTAATCAAACTGAGGCTATAGAAATGCTTAGCCCAGTATTACTACCTTCCTAAAACCATGAAGGAGACTTTTGTAACAGCCCAAAAGGCTGACCCTTCATTGTCAAAATATTTTAATCTGATCGGCCAAAAGCCAAAGGTAACCAAAATGCAAGATGGCATTTTGCTTTGAAAAATTGTATCCTCACCAGGTATTATACCAGAGGTGACACCACAACAGAGCAAACTGTTTTGCCAATTGAGTATCGTAAGCAAGCCTTACATCTTGCCCATGATATACCTCTTGCAGGGCATATGGCATACGCTAAGACCAGATCAAGATTATTATTACAGTTTTATTGGCCCAAATTCTGCAATGACATTAAGCAATATTGCAGGAGTTGTGACATCTGCCAAAAACTTGTAAAGAAAGGAAAAAACCCACAGGCAAAGTTACAAATTACTGACTTAGCCAGTCGACCTTTTGAGAAAATATCTGTCGACATAGTGGGCCCTCTTAATCAGATAACAACCAGAGGGAATAAATATATATTAACTGTTATTGATCAATGTAGCCGCTGGCCTGAAGCGATTCCGCTAAAGAACATAACTGCCAATGACATAATGGAAGTTTTCTTCCATATATTTTCACGGATAGGATTTCCAGACACTATCCAATCAGATAGGGGAAGTCAGTTCATTGCCGCATCTACTCAAGCTTTCACCAAAATGTTAGGAGTGAAGCAATGTTTCAATTCCCCGTACCATCCTCACTCGAGCGGAATTATAGAAAAATTTAACGGTGATTTAAAGCATATGCTTGCTAAAGTCACGCAAGAGCACCCCAATAACTGGGACGTATATTTACCTGCTATTCTCTTTGCTTATCGCGAGGTGCCACATGCTAGTACAGGTTTCTCTCCTTTTGAACTTATCTATGGTGCCAAACCACGTGGCCCATTAAGCATCTATCATCAAATGTTAACTGAATCCACTCCTTTACTCAAACCCATATCATCATACGTATATGTTACATCATTGCGTGAAAGAATCATCAAATCTTGTATAATTGCAAAGGATGCACTAAAATTATCTGGTGCTACATATAGACAATATGCTGACAAAGGTAACAGGACAATAACGTTGACACCTGGACAGGACGTTCTTCTTCTTCTACCTAGTGACAGACACTTATTGACTGATTCTTGGCAAGGACCATTTAAAGTGACGAGACAGATTTCACCTGTAGACTATGAGATCCAAATAAAAGACAAACACAAAATATTCCACGTCAATATGCTAAGACCATATTACAACAGAGACAACGAACAAGACGACACAACAGCATGTACAGTGATAATAGACCATGAAGATGACGAGGCTAGTGACGAAATTCCAACACCTGCATTAGACACGACGAACTGCTTGAAGGAAATTAAGATCAACCCAAAGTTAACTCAAGCAGAAACAGACAGTTGCAAACAGCTCATACAACAGTACAACACCATTTTCTCCAACAACCCAGGACAAACAGAATTAGTACAACATCACATCACACTCACGTCAAATACACCCATAAAATGCAGACCATACACCATTCCATTGCATTACAAAGAACACTTACATCAAGAGATCATCAGCTTAGAGAAAAACAACATCATTAGACGATCCCAATCAAATTTCTCATCTCCAATGGTCATAGTACGCAAAAAGGACAACACAATAAGACTCTGTGTCGACTATAGGAAAATTAAATAAGATAACTCTTTTAGATTTAGAGCCAATGGCAAACTCTGAAGATCTATTGACAGAACTGACAGACGCTAGGTTCTTTACGAAGGTAGACATGACGAAAGGTTACTGGCAAATAGCAGTAGACGAACAGAGCAGACATCTGACAGCTTTTGCCACACCTTGGGGACTGTACGAATGGTGCAAACTTCCATTTGGGCTTGTCAATGCCCCAGCAACATTCGTACGTATGACACGACTTCTACTAGTAGACATACCGAATATTATCTGTTACATAGACGACATTTGTGTTCACACAAAGACAATGACAGACCACATAAAGACATTAGAACAGACATTTGAACGCATTAGACAGCACGGACTGACGGTAAAGCCTGCAAAAGTAGACATAGCCTATCAGGAAATATCCTTCTTGGGGTACAAAATATCTAATGGCTTTGTCACGACAGACGATAACATTGTGTCCAAGATACTAAAACTCTCACTTCCGACTACGAAAAAGCAAGTCAGAAGTTTGTTGGGACTTATAAATTATTATAGGCAGTTCATACCAGATTTTGCTGAACTGACCGAAGTATTTACTAACTTACTAACAAAAGATCAACCCGAGAAAATTGTAAGCAATGAATGCCTAAAATTTGCATTCCAGAAAGTATTATCTTATTTTTCTGATAATAGCTTACACAATCCCATTCTGAAATTGCCCAATCTTCAATTACCTTTCAGATTACGCACAGATGCGAGCTCCGTGGCGATTGGAGCAGTCTTGCTACAAGAGCACAATAACATCCTACATCCTGTATATTACTTCTCGAGAAAATTAAAACCTAGAGAACGCTTTTGGTCGACACCGCAGTTGGAAGCCCTTGCTCTAGTTGAGGGTATAACTAAATTTTCCAGATTCCTCCTGGGACGTCATTTTATTGTGGAGTCTGACAGTAGTCCATTGAGATTTATCAATTCAGGTGTACCTTCCAACCAAATGATAGCTCGCTGGTCTCTTAAACTTCAAGATTACAGCTTTGAAGTTCGACACATCGCGGGCAGAACCAACACGATTGCCGATCTTTTGTCCCGTTGTCCGACCGACCCAGTAAGCACCAATGTCTGAGTGCAGTGTGTAAAATACACTCAGACCAACACAGCCATGCATCAGTGAAGTTTTTTTTCACGAAAGCTGTGTATGTCTATATGATGTGATAGGGTTCATTCCCAATATATATAGTTTTCTTATTTTATTATTAACGTAGTGATTGTCGTGAATAATTGTGTAGTGTGTGGTAGAAAGAGAACTTTATTAATTGTATATATGACGAAACAAGAACAGTGCCACATTCGCTCTAAACTTACCACAAGCGAACTGTCAAATTTATCCGTGGTATCTGCATTTGGAACTTATCCAGTGATATTTTAACTCCGTGTGTGAAAGTGTGACCTGAACATTGACATCTACACCACTGCAGTCAATCGAAATCCAGAAGTTTTTCCAGTGAAACAACCAACACATGAACGATTAGAACATTCCGTTTTACTACATCAGACCGGAACAAGTGTGTTCTACAAATTTCAACATCGTGTTCGTGTGTACTTCCGGATGAGTTAGAAATTTAGTTTAAAAGTAGCAGACGACAAACAAAAGCTTAAAAAGTTATAACACTTCTAAACTATTTACGATTCAATAATTTCGAATACACAAATTGTGTATTAAGATTTTTCATTTAGTGTAATCTTAGAATCATATCTTGATTAATTTATTCATACTACCGACATTTTTTCGCTAGTATGGAGAAACATCAAGCTATGACGCTGAGAAATAGAAGAATTATTGTAAGATATTATATTTCTTAATGGTTGAAGTTATGTCCCTTTCATTTAATTGTTATTACATTATTACACCAAGGGCGTTAATTGAAATGTATACGATGATGTATTGTGTATAAATAGCCATGGTATTTATATGGTAAAAAGCCATGTTGTTGCCAGATTGTTAACACGCCAAGAAGCCATCTACTGGGCATGGTAGAGTGTTACCGACATTGCAGACCGACACAAGAACTCCTGGCCAAATGAGGTCAGAGTTTGAGCGTTGAATGCGGCTTATATAAAGCCGTATTACGGTCTTGCCAGATGTTTTTTGTCTCAAAAAGCATATTATTACTTTTTTTTGAAAGGCTGCGAGGTAGTTGCTTGGGAAGCTGTTACTACCGATCTGACTGGGTCAATAATGCAATTAAGGTAATCAGCCATCGAGAGGATGAAGCTTGACGAGTGTTAAAGGTTGAACACCACATGTCTTTAGATACAATGTCCATTTTCTTATGTGTTTCTATGTAAAGATGTGTGTTTTTGTATTTCTACACCAAAGTAAATGTATATAACAGAAAGGTTGACTCTGACAGGTTAAAAATATTAACCCAGTATTGTATATAGAGTGTACATGAAAGATGACATCTTTCATGAAGAAGCCCCGGGGGAGCATGTCAGAGTCTAATGTATTGCCAGCAGAGATGCAGGGACATCGTTACGCCCGCCAGGCGAATAGTCCCTAGTGGGGATGCTGTAACATCGTTACGCCCGCCAGGCGAGTATTAGTTACCTGCCTGCGAGGTTGCCGGCTGACGAGACAGCCAGCGGTCAGGCAAGGACAAAGCAGGACGCACGCAGGCCTCGTGAAGCCACTTCAGGTGGGCAGGCGCGTTGCGAGAAATAGCCAGACAGCTCTGGGACTCAGACTCGACTGGACGTATGATGGGAGAAAGGCTTGTGTAGTTTCTGTGGCCCGAAAGTCGAGTGTCTGTACATCTTGTGAGACTGATTGTAAGCTGTGGGTTGCCTGTAAGTGTATTGTTATAACTTATGTATTGTGATGATCATCTCTAGATCGTGATCTGTAAATAAATCCATCGAAACTTAGTGTCGTTGAGTCTCAAGTCAAATCACGTTGTATTTGTACTGTCTCACATGTGTTAGGTTAACGAGCCAGGTTTAAGACCCTGACACTCACCTTTCATTCATCAATTGTGCATGTTATATTCACATAGGAAAACAGCTTTGTCTAATGGATTTTGTAAACATAAACATTGCATATTACCATGTTATGAGACACAATCACCAGGCTGGTAAGCATGACATTCGGTCATTGACCCAAATACTCACTGCCAATAAGGAAAGCAATGAAAGCAATGGCAGGCTGGTAAGCATGACAGCCACTGTGCTACTGACACTCCTTTAGTAGTTGTTTATTTTGAGGGGGTGGTGGGTGGTGGTGTTCGTGTTTTGAACACGAGCGCAGCCCATACTGGTTCTACTACTTCTAGTGCACTGGACTGAGTTTAGCATGTCAGGATTAGCTTTCCCTATTACCAGTGCCCCCCGTCATCAGACGAACCCACTCTGACTTCTGAGGTACTTGTAATTTATGCACTAACTACAAAAAACATGCACTCACCAGCGGCCACAGCAGCGCAGACAGCTGGATTCTTGTAACACATGTTGGCGAAACATCTCAGTGTGGGCATCTGCACCTTGTAGAACTCTGAGGTCAGCAGAGGCGACAGGACACTTAGTGTGTTGCTCTCCAGGAGGCACATCTGGTGCTCTCGTGTCTGTTTTCATAAGTCAATAATCATGATATTTATCAATGTTCTATCTGCAATCAAAGTCAGGTCTTAGTCAGATATTGCTGAGCTACCATATGACGATACTACCTGCTTTCTGTTAGCACCGAATTTTGGGCGGTGCTTACCAAACTCGACACCCCACACTGTGTCAACGGCTTCAGGCAGATGAGCACAGCTGGGTGGATAAAAGCCTTATCATAGTGCAAGACTAAATGTCATGGCAGGGCAGACCAGGCCCTAAGCTTTGGTTGGCAACTGGTCACTCCAATACGTCTAAAAAAAAAGTCGCTTAAAAGTCGACAGGGTCGACTTCATTGCACCGGGTTTCCATTTGGCTCTGTCTCTTTCCGCAGCACGGAAAGTGTCGCACAAAGCACGAACTCCGTAGCTCTAGCGACGACATACGTCTGGAACAAAACAAGCTGCAGAAGCTGCCGGATCAGCAAAGCAAAGATGTAACTATCTGCCTGTTGGAGCTTCCATCCTAGACGCACTAGTGTAAGGCTTGTACCCTCCCAATCATGCTCCTCTGCTCGAAACCGTTGGCACAATGTGGGGTGTCTGGCTTGGTGAACACTGGCCAACATTTGGCAGAAAGCAGGTAATATCGTCTACTGTCATACAGTAGCTCAGCCATGTCTAACAATTCCAACAATGGAACATTTCTGTGCTGCCCCCTTCCCCTTTATGTCAGAGGAAAGGCTGGACAGACACATAATCACACTGCTACTGGTACCATTAGAATGATACTCTTCACTGGCTGTTGCAGATGAGGACGGAGCACACCTGGGAATGTCCCAAGTGCCACAATGTCGGTTCATGACTCAACTCTACTTTCTCTTGAGCCTTGGGTTGGAGTCTGTAGACCAGGAAATACCTAAAGCCTTGAGGAGTTGAGTCAGCTAAGAACCATCATCACTGCATTCAGGACATTTCCATACACCCCCACCCCCGCTCAACAGCCAGCAAAGAGTCATACTACTAATAACCTACTGAGTAGACATGACCAAACCAGGCCTAAGCCCATCCAGGTATGTGCTGTGCCGAATCATGACCTGATTAATCCTTATATTCTTCTCTGCAGACATGAAATTCCAGTTGTGGTCATGCACACCATTCTGGTTTCTGTTCTTGGAGAGGGAAGCAGAGTTATGCAATACAGTTCCTATGCAGATGGTACTTTGGTACTGCATTTAGAACAAGTCTCTACACCCTGCTCTCTCCAAAAGTTAATTATTTTTAGGAAGGATCTTTTTACATAATTTAAGCCTTTTTGGGTATTATGGTGCGGGCAAACACTTTTCTGATTACAGGGGTCTAAAGGAAACAAACCTTACGCAAACGGGTGTCCTAGTTGGACTCACTGACCTTTGATGTGCAGAACTAGATGTGGTGCGCTCATCTTGAAGAGGAGGTAGGAGAGAAAAGTTACAATAGTGGACAGCTTCTCTGATACAATGGGTTTAAACCAGATACCTTCTGGCTTGACTTCTATTTTGTTTGTTGATTTTGTTTTCAACTGAGGAATGCTGCAGTGTTTTTGTGTGTAAATTAGTGAATATGTCGAGACTTCAAATGCACAATGCTCACTTACCAGACAAGCTTTCTCAATGATTATGGTGATGCACTCCTGACAGACGACCGAACAGGGAACCAAACTCAGGAGACGAGGAATGTACGTTCCTTCAAACTGTTGACCCTGGTTCACAGAAGAGGTCATCAAGCTACATCAAAATCATCAAATTTAACAGCAAGAATAGCAAAAACATTATAATAACTACTCTAAATCTGGTATCAAGAACAACAAAGACATTGCAATAACTACTCCAAATCTGGCATCAAGAACAGCAAAGAAATTATAATAACTACTCCAAATCTGGCATCAAGAACAGCAAAGACATTACAATAACTACTCCAAATCTGGCATCAAGAACAACAAAGACATTAAATAACTACTCTAAATCTGGCATCAAGAACAGCAGACATTATAATAACTACTCTAAATATGGCATCAAGAACAGCAAAGACATAATAACTAATCTAAATCTGGCATCAAGAACAGCAAAGACATTATAGTAACTACTCTAAATCTGGCATCAAGAACAGCAAATACATTATTGTAACTACTCTAAATCTGGCATCAACAGCAAAGACATTATAATAACTACTCTAAATCTGGCATCAACAACAGCAAAGAAACTATAATAACTACTCTAAATCTGGCATCAAGAACAGCAAAGACATAAAGTAAGTAAAGGACTTTTTCATCATCATCCAGTGCTTTGCCGGTTGGTGTGGGCAATCATACCTCTCTACACATTACGGCAGCCAAAGAGTGCCTCTGCAACTGGCTTAGCCGCCTTTTTCTGCTCCCGCATGGACACAGTGTAGTGGTGCTTTTTGCTTTTTCTGCTCCCGCATGGACACAGTGTAGTGGTGCTTTTTGCTTTTCATTGTTTATCTATCTATCTGTGTTGTCTTGTCCTTGACAAAGATTCTGAGAATCGAAACGTTGGCCGTCCTGTGTGTCGTATTGTACGCTTTTGTGTGTATTTTATTTTTATTATTCATTTTATATATTAATTGATTACTTCTGATTTTGGATTTTCACCTGTATTTCGTATACGATGGAACTCCTTGTAAGGTATGTGCAACGTGTTGATGTTTAGTATGTTTCTTCTCGCAGGAGCTTAATATACCTATTTGTTTCCAATTCATATCGTTATATCCTGCTGCAGCCGCTGCTTTTTCTTCTATTCCATCACAGATCAAGTTGTGTGTTGACTCCCTTCCATACCATGACACAAGACTGCCAATAATCTTTTCATGCTGTCTTCCTCTATCACACATTCTTTCCACAAATCTTTCCAGTTGTCACAACATGTTCCAGTTTTTGTCTTCTCATAACGTGGCAAAAAAACGAGGTCTGTGATAAGTTGTCTTTGCGACTCAGCTTCCCTTCAAACATCCTGATTGGCTCTGTTTGGCTGTCCACTAATTTTCAGCATTCTTCTATAAAACCACATCTCCAAGGCTTCCAGGGATTTTTTTGCATGTGTACTAATTGTCCATGATTCGCATCCATATAAAAGAACTTTTTACACGCTTTAAAAAGTCGCACTGGGCATATGGTGCTTGACCCATATTTGTATTGACCGAACGCCACTCATAGGCTGGTGTGGTCGGTATCACACCGGCTGCCTTGACTTCCCAAGGCAATTCCTGCACCCATTTAGGCTGGGTCGACCTGGGTGGCGGATCAGTTGACAACATATTTATATTTAGTTCCCCAACTTTCATCCCTGGTTTGTGTTTATCAAGAAAGGAAAACAACACTAAATTAGAATACAAAACCTGGTTTCTTCTTTCATAATCTGGTTTATGTTTTATAAATATCAAGAAAGGAAAACAGCCCTAAATCAGTATACAAAACATGGTTTCTTCTTTCATAATCTGGTTTATGTTTTATAAATATCAAGAAAGGAAAACAGCCCTAATTTAGTACACAAAACATGGTTTCTTCTTTCATAATCTGGTTTTTTTTTTTTTTTTTTTTTTTTTTTTTTTTTTTTTCCCGCGTTTCCATCCTGTTTGGTTTATGTTTTATAAATATCAAGAAAGGAAAACAGCCTTAAAATAGTACACAAAACAGGTTTCTTCTTTCACAATCTTTCCTCTTCTACATGGCAGTATAAAAGAATGCTTAGTCTTGATATGTTCTATTATTGCATAAGTGCACTGCCCTGATTTGTAGACCTAAATTGATATCAAGAACCATACCATTATATGATATCAAGAACCATCCCTGAAAGATACACTCAAGGATGGTTTCGCGCAGATGCACGAACTCCATAGCAGCGGCGAAAATCTTGAGAAAAGGTAAACTCCTGGTTACATCCTGGCACAAATAACAACACATAAGAGATGAAATTATCCATCTTTTACATGAAAATGAAGCGGTTATGAAATATCACAACTGCCCACCACCATTTTGACTGGAAGTCTGGTACGTGGCTTGCAGGTAAGACTACTGTGGAGGGTGGATGAGCCATGAACCAGGCTGATCTACTGAATGCTCTATGAGAAATAAGACGTCTGCGAGAACCAAGTGATGACATCTATAAGCATGGTCAGGCTGCGAGAACAGCAAGTTAAAAAAGGTGTGGCCAGACAAAAACACTATGCAGGAAGCCAAAGAAGATTAATAAACCAACACAGAACTGGTGTCGTGAGCTGATACATGCTGAGGGGATTTACTGAGGAGGGTATCCAAGCACTTGTGGACTGAATGGTTAAATGTGCAATGAGGGTCATCTGTCGACTAACTAACTAAGAACTACACCTTTATATGACATAAAGAACTACACCTTTATATGACATCAAGAACTTTATATGACATCAAGAACCAGGCCTTTATTTGACATCGAGCACCACAACTTTATATGACATCAAGAATCACACCTTTATATGACATCAAGAATCACACCTTTATAAGACATCAAGAACCACACCTTTATATGACATAAAAAACCACACCTTTATATGATATACAGAACTACACCTTTAAATGACATCAAGAACCACACCTTTATATCACATCGAAAACCACACCTTTATATGATATCAAGAACCACACCTTTATATGATGTAAAGAACCACATCTTTACATGACATCAAGAACGACACCTTAATATGATATCAAGAACCACAACTTTATATGATATCAAGAACCATACCTTTATATGATATCAAGAATCACACAATTGTATGATGTACAGAACCACACCTTTATATGGTATCAAGAACCACACATTTATATGATCCAATCCAAACCAATTTTTGGTAAGAATACCCCCTTTCAGCCTTCGAGTTTTCGACTTGGCTATAACTGGGGTATTTAAGGTGTAGCTTGTAGTTTGTCTTTCTTACATTGGGCTGCTTGTTGTCAGCTTCCCGGCTTCTGATGGGTTGATTGTGTTCATTCCTTTCTAGTTAGGTTTTTCATGTCTGGACAGAGTCGCGCACTTGTTGAGGCTTGGAGTTGTTGTGTGCCACCCCATCTTAAGGTGCTGTTTTCTTCAGGGAGTTTTATCAGTTGATGTCTCCCCTGGTGTTCCTCCTATTTCCCCGTCTTGAGTTGCCTTCGAATCTTCTCTGTGTTCGCCAGTCCGATCTTAGTGGTGGTGCTTCTTCTTCTGTCTGTGCCCTTGCATCTTCTGGTTCAGGTGCTTCTGTCTTGGTCTTGAGCAGGTCTACTATCGTTTGTAGAGTTCCTTCTGTCTTGTCTCTCGCTTGGTGTATTTTGGATAGCATTTCTTAGTATCAGCTTTATAGCAACCATCCGAGCAACATCCTGCTCAATCTTCTGCTGGACTTGCTTCAGTTTCATCCAGGATGCGCTGAGCGGTTGTTGTATTTGTCTCTTGCATCTTGTCTTTTTCTTCCTCCACGCTTTTGAACTTTGATCTCAGGTCCTTCAGTTGGCCTTCCAGTTGCGCTTTGTCGCTTTTTGTGAGTCGATTGTCGATTGGTGGCCTCAGTACTGCCTCCTAGGCCTCTTTATAGGACAGGTTAGTTTTGATGGCAATCTTCATGGCTTCCTTGCTGTCTTGGTGGCAGGGGCAGCTGAGGATACCTGGCGCCGTGGTTGCCGAGGCAGTTGGCACATTTTCTGTTAGTGTTAGGCCTCCTGAAGTCCTTGTCGATCTTTGCATGCTGGCACTGACTGTATGGATGAGGTCCAGAGCAGTATCTGCATACCTCCACCTCACTCTTGCAGGTGGCACGGGTGTGCCAAAACTTCTGGCATTTAGAGCACTACAGCACTCTCGGTATGTAGTGCTCTGGAACTTGGTCTCTCTTGTCCAATCTGATGAATTGTAGGATCGCTCGGTCCTACGATGTTACTATGACGACTGTGGAGGGGATGTTGTTCTTTCCGATGATCCTCTCAGGCACTGGTGATCTTGAGTTTCTTGTTCTCCCTTGTCAGCATCTCACTGATCTGGTCGTTGGTGAGATGGGTTTTGACTCATTTAATGACCCATCATTTACTTGTGCGGTGCCGGGTGGCTTCCAATAAGATGCCATGGTGAAGCTTGATGTCGGCTTTCTCTCCTTGTGCGATTTTCTGCATAAGTGCTGTGGTCTTTGAGCTTTTTGTTGACGGAGACCACTACTCCATCAGGTGTCTTGTGCAGCTGGTAGATGCTGTTTCTTCCTACCTCGTTTTCCAAGAGACTGATTATCTTGTCTGTTGGTAGCGCCGACAGTTTGGCTTCTTCCATGCTTGTTTGTTTTAGCAGTAATTTGCCGGTGAAGTCCTCAGTTGTTGTGCTGGGCTGCTTCGTCTTGGTGCTGTTGAAAACTTCACGGCTGTTGAAGGCTTCAGTTAAAGTTGTAGTCTCCGACATCGACTGAGCGATGGGAGCAGCTTCATCTGATGTAGAAGTGGTAGCTTCCTTTAATGTTTGTTTCTTCAGGTTCTGGCGTTGTGCTGCGGCTAGCAGACACGTTTTCTTCTTGCATCATCTTGATAGTCTTGGCGGCTTCCACGCTGCTCATTTTGAACGTTTATATGATATCAAGAATCACACCTTTATATGATGTACAGAACCACATCTTTTTGTGACATCAAGAACCACATCTTTATATGATGTACAGAACCACATCTTTATATGATGTACAGAACCATACCTTTATATGACATCAAGAGCCACAACTTTATATGACATCAAGAACCACACCTTTATATGACATCAAGAACCACACCTTTATATGATGTACAAGAACCACATCTTTATATGATGTACAGAGCCACACCTTTATATGACATTTAGAAACACATTTTTATATGATGTACAGAACCAGACCTTTACATTATATTAAGAACAACACCTTCATATATCAAGAACCATACATGATAACAAGAAGCACACCTTTATGCGATATCAAGAACCTTACCTCATACAGACACTCCACAGACTCTGTGTTGACCAGAAAAATGGACCTCAAGCATCTGAGAATGGCCTCTGTGTATCGCAGGTTCAAGTTGGTCATTGCTGGCAACAGAACAAATCATTCTATTACATGCAAGACATTTGACTGAAACAATGTACGAGAAGCAGAGCAGGCTAATTATTTTTGTCAACATTGTTGTTGGAGGTGAAACATAAATGGCAGGGAAAGTGCCTGTTTGTGTGCTTCATATATTGAAATTCTTATGGACTCTCTTATTCCCTCTATCGTTTACACGGTCGACTTTCTGCTGATTCCATTTGGTCTGAACATCATTATTTCTTGCGGTATACTGTCAGTTGCTAGCTGAGATATGTGGCCAAATCATTTCACCTACTGATTTCTAATGAAATCTAGCACTGTTATTATCACAATTTTAGTCCTGATTTCATCACTTTTGATTTTCTCTCTCCTTGATACATTGCATATTCTTCTCAGGAACTCATTTTGCTTTTCTAGTATCTACAGACACATGTTTGTTCTTTATTATTGGTGCCATTTGTCTACTGAGATGGTTCAGCCTTATTACATCTATTCTCAACCTCGTCTTCTGATTTGCCATTTGATATTATACTTCCATTGTATTTGAAGCTCTTTACTTCTTTCATGGGGTGTTCTTTTAGATAGATCTTTGTTGTTTTTTTCTTTTAGTTATGGTCCTTACTTACCTCTGTTTTACTGAAGCTAATATTCATGTTTCTTTTTCCTTGCACACTTAATTTAAACTGTTTATGTGGGCTTGTAGTTCTGCTTTTGATTTTGCAATTAGTGCTTGGTCGTTTGCAAATATGAGTTCTTTACTGTGGTTCTTCTACTATGTTCTATTCTTCATGAGGTGTTGTTTGGCTGATTTCTTTACATGTATTGTCTATATAATTTATTAACCAAAGGGGAGATGGCACAAAACCTTGCTATACTCCAGATCTTGCGAATGGTTCTGAATGTCCTGCGTTTTTACCCAGGTAAAGCTGGTATTTCTGTCACTGCCTTAACATCTTGTTCTGGCAACACCACTCATCTTATCCTGGCAACCCCACTCGTCCTATCTCAGAGAACTGATTCATTCACAGAATGATTGTTCATTTTCTACAGGAAGTAGTATCCAGTGTTCATTCATCTCAAGTCTATGACTTCTCCATCCCGAGGTCAGCAAGCCCAATGAATAACAGCTCTTGCTCTTAAACTTCTGCTGTACCGATGATGAAGTAGTGGGCTCATTGCTCTTAAACTTTTGGTGTACCGATGATGAAGTAGTGGGCTCAATGCCTACACCAGTCAGTTGGACTAAGATGTCGACTTCTCGTCCTTGACTTGTGGATGTACTTGGTACCTCTGAAGTCAGAGTGGGTTCCCCTGATGGCGAGGGACACTGGTAATAGGGAAAGCTGGCTCTCACACAGAAAAAGCAGCCCAGCCTGGACTATGCTCGAGTTCAAAACAATCAAATCCATGCTGACCTCCAAATGTAACAGATTTAACTGCTGTAACAGACTGTAATAGATTGTAACAGAATGCAACAGCTGTATCAGATTGTAACAGAATGCAACAGCTGTATCAGATTGTAACAGAATGCAACAACTGTATCATACTGTAACAGAATGCAACAGCTATATCAGATTGTAATAGCTGTGATAGACTGTAACAGATGTAATAGATTGTAACAGCTGTATCAAATTGTAACAGCTGTTATAGATTGTAACAGCTGTAATAGATTGTAACAGCAGTATCAGATATAACAGCTGTAATAGATTGTAACAGCCATAATAGATTGTAACAGCTGTATCAGACTGTAACAGCTGTAAAAGATTGTAACAGCTGTGATAGATTGTAACAGCTGTATCAGACTGCAATAGACTGTAACAGCTGTAATAGATTGTAACAGCTTTAATAGATTGTAACAGCTGTAACAGACTGTAACAGCTGAAATACAAAGAGCACTTCGCACAAACCACCCTCACATTTGAGTAACACTGGGACAGTCTTCTCATTGATCAGGCTCCTGATGATTTCCGGGGTTCCTTTAGACAAGCTGCCCAGAATGATGGCACTTTCTGTTCTCAGATCTGCGCTGACAGATTCATCGGAAACCCATCGCAATAGCCTGCAACAGGAAAACATTGAATGACATGAGGAAAAAATATGCACGTTATTGATTAGAGGGATTTAAAATAAGGGGGAGGGGGTGTTCTAAAGGTGAGAGGATTACTTCGTTACACCAGGTTTTATCCTGTATGGCATGGTCTCTCTCTGTAGGGAAGTCTAATGAAAGCGCACACAAGGCATGAGCTCTTCAAGTCCACAGCCAGCTGTCAAACATATGTCCCACTTTCTTTGGTTCACACCTACCCTTAAAGATACATTTTAGAATGTTCAGTTCACACTTACCCTTAAAGATACATTTTAGAATGTTCAGTTCACACCTGCCCTTAAAGATACATTCCAGATTGTTCAGTTCACACCTGCCCTCTCAAATATGTCCCACATTGTTCGCTCACACTAGCCCTCAAAGACATGTCCCATATTGTTCAGTTCACACCTATCCTCTCAAATATGTCCCACATTGTTCAGCTCACACTAGCCCTCAAAGACATGTCCCATATTGTTCAGTTCACACCTATCCTCTCAAATATGTCCCACATTGTTCAGCTCACACTAGCCCTCAAAGACATGTCCCATATTGTTCAGTTCACACCTGTCCTCTCAAATCTGTCCCACATTGTTCAGCTCACACTTGCCCTCAAAGACATGTCCCATATTGTTCAGTTCACACCTGTCCTCTCAAATCTGTCCCACATTCTTCAGCTCACACTAGCCCTCAAAGACATGTCCCATATTGTTCAGTTCACACCTGTCCTCTCAAATCTGTCCCACATTCTTCAGCTCACACTAGCCCTCAAAGACATGTCCCATATTGTTCAGTTCACACCTGTCCTCTCAAATCTGTCCCACATTCTTCAGCTCACACTAGCCCTCAAAGACATGTCCCATATTGTTCAGTTCACACCTGTCCTCTCAAATCTGTCCCACATTCTTCAGCTCACACTAGCCCTCAAAGACATGTCCCATATTGTTCAGTTCACACCTGTCCTCTCAAATCTGTCCCACATTGTTCAGCTCACACTTGCCCTCAAAGACATGTCCCATATTGTTCAGTTCACACCTGTCCTCTCAAATCTGTCCCACATTCTTCAGCTCACACTAGCCCTCAAAGACATGTCCCATATTGTTCAGTTCACACCTGTCCTCTCAAATCTGTCCCACATTCTTCAGCTCACACTAGCCCTCAAAGACATGTCCCATATTGTTCAGTTCACACCTGTCCTCTCAAATCTGTCCCACATTCTTCAGCTCACACTAGCCCTCAAAGACATGTCCCATATTGTTCAGTTCACACCTGTCCTCTCAAATCTGTCCCACATTCTTCAGCTCACACTAGCCCTCAAAGACATGTCCCACATTGTTCAGCTCACACTTGCCCTCAAAGACATGTCCCATATTGTTCAGTTCACACCTGTCCTCTCAAATATGTCCCACATTGCCCAGCTCACACTAGCCCTCAAAGACATGTCCCATATTGTTCAGTTCACACCTGTCCTCTCAAATATGTCCCACATTGCCCAGCTCACACTAGCCCTCAAAGACATGTCCCATATTGTTCAGTTCACACCTGTCCTCTCAAATCTGTCCCACATTCTTCAGCTCACACTAGCCCTCAAAGACATGTCCCATATTGTTCAGTTCACATCTGTCCTCTCAAATATGTCCCACATTGCTCAGTTCACACTAGCCCTCAAAGACATGTCCCATATTGTTCAGTTCACACCTGTCCTCTCAAATCTGTCCCACATTGCTCAGTTCACACTAGCCCTCAAAGACATGTCCCATATTGTTCAGTTCACATCTGTCCTCTCAAATCTGTCCCACATTGCTCAGTTCACACTAGCCCTCAAAGACATGTCCCATATTGTTCAGTTCACACCTGTCCTCTCAAATCTGTCCCACATTGCTCAGTTCACACTAGCCCTCAAAGACATGTCCCACATTGTTCAGTTCACACCTGTCCTCTCAAATCTGTCCCACATTGCTCAGTTCACACTAGCCCTCAAAGACATGTCCCACATTGCTCAGTTCACACTAGCCCTCAAAGACATGTCCCATATTGTTCAGTTCACACCTGTCCTCTCAAATCTGTCCCACATTGCTCAGTTCACACTAGCCCTCAAAGACATGTCCCACATTGTCAGTTCACACCTGTCCTCTCAAATCTGTCCCACATTGCTCAGTTCACACTAGCCCTCAAAGACATGTCCCACATTGCTCAGTTCACACTAGCCCTCAAAGACATGTCCCACATTGCTCAGTTCACACTAGCCCTCAAAGACATGTCCCACATTGCTCAGTTCACACTAGCCCTCAAAGACATGTCCCACATTGCTCAGTTCACACTAGCCCTCAAAGACATGTCCCACATTGCTCAGTTCACACTAGCCCTCAAAGACATGTCCCACATTGCTCAGTTCACACTCAAAGACATGTTCCACTTTGTTCAGTTCACACCTGTCCTCAAAGACATGTCCCACTTTGTTCAATTCACATCTGTCCTCAGTTCACAGCCAGCTCTCAAATATTTGCCCCACTTGTTTCAGTTCACAGCTAGCTCTCAAATATATGACCCACTTTGTTCAGTTCACAGCAAACTCTCAAATATATGACCCACTTTGTTCAGTTCACAGCCAGCTCTCAAATATTTGCCCCACTTGTTTCAGTTCACAGCTAGCTCTCAAATATATGACCCACTTTGTTCAGTTCACAGCAAACTCTCAAATATATGACCCACTTTCTTCAGTTCACAGCTAGCTCTCAAATATATGACCCACTTTCTTCAGTTCACAGCTAGCTCTCAAATATATGACCCACTTTCTTCAGTTCACAGCTAGCTCTAAAATATATGACCCACTTTCTTCAGTTCACAGCTAGCTCTCAAATATATGACCCACTTTCTTCAGTCACAGCTAGCTCTAAAATATATGACCCCACCTTTCTTCAGTTCACAGCTAGCTCTCAAATATATGACCCACTTTCTTCAGTTCACAGCTAGCTCTAAAATATATGACCCCACTTTCTTCAGTTCACAGCTAGCTCTCAAATATATGACCCACGTTCTTCAGTTCACAGCTAGCTCTAAATATATGACCCACTTTCTTCAGTTCACAGCTACTCTAAAATATATGACCCACTTTCTTCACGTTCACAGCTAGCTCTAAATATATGACCCACTTTCTTCAGTTCACAGCTAGCTCTAAAATATATGACCCACTTTCTTCAGTTCACAGCTAGCTCTAAAATATATGACCCACTTTCTTCAGTTCACAGCTAAGCTCTAAAATATATGACCCACTTTCTTCAGTTCACCAGCTAGCTCTAAAATATATGACCCACTTTCTTCAGTTCACAGCTAGCTCTCAAATATATGACCACTTTCTTCAGTTCACAGCTAGCTCTCAAATATATGACCACTTTCTTCAGTTCACAGCTAGCTCTCAAATATATGAACCCACTTTCTTCAGTTCACAGCTAGCTCTCAAATATATGACCCACTTTCTTCAGTTCACAGCCTTACTAGCTGCTCAAATATATGACCCACTTTCTTCAGTTCACAGCTAGCTCTCAAATATATGACCCACTTTCTTCAGTTCACAGCTAGCTCTAAAATATATGACCACTTTCTTCAGTTCACAGCTAGCTCTCAAATATATGACCCACTTTCTTCAGTTCACAGCTAGCTCTAAAATATATGACCACACCGCTTCAGTTCACAGCTAGCTCTAATGACATACTTAACACATAGCCCGCCCCCCACTTTCTTCAGTTCACAGCTAGCTCTAAAAATATAACCCACTTTCTTCAGTTCACAGCTAGCTCTCAATATATACCCACTTTCTTCAGTCAAGCTAGCTCTCAAATATATGACCCACTTTCTTTTCTTCTAGTTCACAGCTAGCTCTCAAATATATGACCCACTTTCTTCAGTTCACAGCTAGCTCTCAAATATATGACCCACTTTCTTCAGTTCACAGCTAGCTCTCAAAATATATGACCCACTTTCTTCAGTTCACAGCTAGCTCTCAAATATATGACCCACTTTCTTCAGTTCACAGCTAGCTCTCAAAATATGACCCACTTTCTTCAGTTCACAAGCTAGCTCTAAATATATGACCCACTTTCTTCAGTTCACAGCTAGCTCTAAATATAGACCCACTTTCTTCAGTTCACAAGCTAGCTCTAAAATATATGACCACCTTTCTTCAGTCACAGCTAGCTCTAAAATATATGACCCACTTTCTTCAGTTCACAGCTAGCTCTAAAATATATGACCCACTTTCTTCAGTCACAGCTAGCTCTAAACTAACTATTATGACCCACTTTCTTCTTCAGTTCACAGCTAGCTCTAAATATATGACCCACTTTCTTCAGTTCACAGCTAGCTCTAAAATATATGACCCACTTTCTTCAGTTCACCAGCTAGCTCTAAAATATATGACCCACTTTCTTCAGTTCACAGCTAGCTCTAAAATATATGACCCACTTTCTTCAGGTTCACAGCTAGCTCTAAAATATTATGACCCACTTTCTTCAGTTCACAGCTAGCTCTAAAATATATGACCCACTTTCTTCAGTTCACAGGCTAGCTCTAAAATATATGACCCACTTTCTTCAGTTCACAGCTAGCTCTCAAATATATGACCCACTTTCTTCAGTTCACAGCTAGCTCTAAAATATATGACCCACTTTCTTCAGTTCACAGCTAGCTCTCAAATATATGACCCACTTTCTTCAGTTCACAGCTAGCTCTCAAATATATGACCCACTTTCTTCAGTTCACAGCTAGCTCTAAAATATATGACCCACTTTCTTCAGTTCACAGCTAGCTCTAAAATATATGACCCACTTTCTTCAGTTCACAGCTAGCTCTCAAATATATGACCCACTTTCTTCAGTTCACAGCTAGCTCTCAAATATATGACCCACTTTCTTCAGTTCACAGCTAGCTCTCAAATATATGACCCACTTTCTTCAGTTCACAGCTAGCTCTCAAATATATGACCCACTTTCTCAGTTCACAGCTAGCTCTCAAATATATGACCCACTTTCTTCAGTTCACAGCTAGCTCTAAAATATATGACCCACCTTTCTTCAGTTCACAGCTAGCTCTCAAATATATGACCCACTTTCTTCGGTTTCACAGCTAGCTCTAAAATATATGACCCCACTTTCTTCAGTTCACACGCTAGCTCTAAAATATATGACCCACTTTCTTCAGTTCACAGCTAGCTCTAAAATATATGACCCACTTTCTTCAGTTCACAGCTAGCTCTAAAATATATGACCCACTTTCTTCAGTTCACAGCTAGCTCTAAAATATATGACCCACTTTCTTCAGTTCACAGCTAGCTCTCAAATATATGACCCACTTTCTTCAGTTCACAGCTAGCTCTCAAATATATGACCCACTTTCTTCAGTTCACAGCTAGCTCTCAAATATATGACCCACTTTCTTCAGTTCACAGCTAGCTCTAAAATATATGACCCACTTTCCTTCAGTTCACAGCTAGCTCTCAAATATATGACCCACTTTCTTCAGTTCACAGCTAGCTCTAAAATATATGACCCACTTTCGTCAGTTCACTCTAAAATATATGCCCCACTTTCTTCAGTTCACAGCTAGCTCTAAAATATATGACCCACTTTCTTCAGTTCACAGCTAGCTCTAAAAAATAGTTCCACTTTGTTCAGTTCACAGCCAGCTTTCAAACATGTATCCGACTGTGTTCAGTTTACAGCCAGCTCTCAAACATGTCCAACTGTGTTCGTTTCACACCTGCCCTCAGAAAAACGTTCCACATTGTTCAGTTCACAGCCAGCTCTCAAACGGTTGTCCCACTTTTTTTCAGCACACACCCGCCCTCAAAGACATATCCCACTTGACCCAGTTTAGACCTCACCCACCCATCTTTATGCTGAATCATGACCTAGGCACATCCTAATGTGTCTCTAAACAGATATGAAGCTATATTACCACTCTTACACCCCCCGCTGGATTCGGAACTGGCATAGGGGAAGGGGCGCTCTGTCATACAGTTCCTGCAGAGGCAATGCTTTGGTACCGGGAGAAATTTTCTATATCAACCTGACTCCAATAAATGCAAGCCATTCTCAAGGCTTAACAAGTTAGTCACATATCCCTTATAAGACTTATCAGTCAACCTCAGCATTTTCGGGGCGTTTGTAATTTTTTTGGCAAGTTTACGTTTAGTAGTTTGCCACTGCTTTCTGAATGAACGACCGACATTCATACCTTTGAATGGAAATCAATGCACTGCAGTCTGCTTCCAAATCCCCTGCAGCTGTGTTTCAAACATGGTATGCGAGATTACGAATTGCATTCATAGCCCCTTCACCACAGAACCAGCTCTCAGGGCTTAGACAACAAGAAAACAACGCAATAGACTGAAGAGTTAAAACACATCTTCCACCAGCTTCACAATCAACCATTTACTCAAATCAAACTACTACCAAAAACTAAGAACCGAACCTTGGTACCAAGCCACGCTGGATGGTTAAAATCTTCTCCCGGTTGCTACCAATGACATCATTTTTGACAGAACTGTAGAAACAAAGTTTAAAAGAAGGATTTAGAAACAACAATATACTTAACAGTAGCATATGATAATTCTTTATCTTATGCATGAAATTACTATGCAAGAGAAGTAAAAGAATACAGAGAAAGATTACCATGAAAAGCTTAAACAGATGAGCAACAAATAATAATACTGTGTGTTTGTAAAGTCTCACTACACTTTGTGTGCAGAACAAGTTTGAAAAATGAAGTACATGATATCCTCAAAAAATGTGCTAAAAAATTCATTACATTAGTTACAATAGTCACTGTTTAACACTGTTCTGGGGAAGCTGGAAAGTACCAATGAAGTATTCATTATAACAGGTGTTGGAAATGTCCACCACAGGCTTCAAGACATGACTGTACATGTCTCTTCATATTGTCAAATACCTTCTGTGATGTGTCTGTTGTTATTTCTTGAATGGTAATTCTGATTGCTTCTTTCAGGTCCTCAATTGTGTGTACATTATTTTTGTAAACATTTCCTTTCAAGAAACCCCACAAAATTACTCCAGCAGACGACAGCCATTCGCTGCATATTGCTTCATGATGGACTGTGAAGCACATCTTTTGATGACGTCATGTACTTCATGTGTTCTTAATCATCCGGTGTGCTGATGCCGAGGTAAGGGGTTCAACCCGTACACCGGACAGTTGGACTAAAATGTTGACAAGTACCTCTGAAGTCGGAGTGGGTTCGCCTGATGGTGAGGGACACTGTTAATAGGAAAAGCTAATCCACACGCAAAATTCAGTCTAGCACTACTAGAAGTAGTGTGTGTGGACTATAAATATGAGTCAGTTTTGTAAGTCAACAATTGTGAGCCAATTTTGTAACTCAACAATTGTGAGCCAATTTTGTAACTCAACAATTGTGAGCCAATTTTGTAACTCAACAATTGTGAGCCAATTTTGTAACAACAATTGTGAGCCAATTTTGTAACTCAACAATTGTGAGCCAATTTTGTAACTCAACAATTGTGAGCCAATTTTGTAACTCAACAATTGTGAGCCAATTTTGTAACTCAACAATTGTGAGCCAATTTTGTAACCCAACAATTATGAGCCAATCTATTCCACAAAGCTGACTAACATCAACAGAAAATCAACAAACAATGAACATAATTCTCCCACGTTTAACTCACATTAAGGCCCGCACCCATTCAGAACACATCCCGTCGTTCAAAAGTACAGCAATATTCTTTGGAACCTGCAAGCACTTGGACTCAAAATCTACTTCCTAAAATTAAAGAAATGTGTAGATGTTGTCAATGCTAAATTATATTTGTTGCATCGGCAATATCAGATCACAGAACCAAAGAGATATTACATTCATCAAGCTACGAGGGTAAGTTGGTGAGTACATCACAAAATTATATAGGACAGTTGAGAAATGGCTTTTGGTAGTTTATACAGGTGTCATTAGTAGGTCAGCATGGCCAAATGGATAGGAATGCATGTTCTTAAACATCCGGTGTGCTGATGCCCGGTAAGGGGTTCAACCCCTACACCAGACAGTTGGACTAAAATGATGAACTATCGTCCTGGACTTAGGGACGTAAATTACAAGTACCTCTGAAGTCGGAGTGGGTCTGCCTGATGGCGAGGGACACTGTTAACAGGGAAAGCTGATCCCCACGCAAAATTCAGTCTAGGACTGCTAGAAGTAGTGTGTATGGACTACGCTTGAGTTCAAAGCGAGCAAGCACACACAAAAGGTGTCATTATGTGGCATAACCATCTAGCTTGATGTTTATGTGTGGCAAATGGTCATGTCAACATGCATATACAACATTTTGCATACACATGTTGTTGAAAATGTCAGCTATAGTCCAAGATAGTACCCCCAAAGAACAGCTTACAGTTGTGAGGATTATATTTTGGGGGGACAGAAAACTTACTGCAAAGAATATTCATAAGGAAATGTTGCCTGTCTGACTATGGCAGCAAAAGCTGGTCACAAAAAGAGGTACACAACTGATTTGCTAATGATGAAGAAGATGAATGTGAGGAGGGAATGTAGCTAAGGCAGCAACCCAAAGACTTCTATGGTGCAGGTACAGGGGCCCTGGTAAAACAAGGGAATAAATACATCAATATTCACTGAGATTATGTTGAACAAACAAATTTTATTTTCTAGTTAGTTGCATATCCTTTACAGGATGTAGCATTTTTGGCTGTTTGTGATTTCTTGGCAAGTGTATGTTCAGTAACAGTCTTAAGAGTCAAGAGGTTCGACTTCATTGCCCCGGGTTTGATCCCAAAAGGCTCAGTCTCTTTCTGCACGGTGGCCTGTCAAAAGTGTCGCACAAAGCACAAACTCCGTAGCTCAGGTGACGACCCCCAGGAGTCTCCGAGAAAACTGCATTCATTAACCGAAAGACGTAGCTCGGAATTTAAACCACAACCTTCAGAGCGTGAGGCAGATGACTTGACCACTTCGCCATGGAGACTCCCAATATGTTCAGTAGTTTGCCATTGCCTTCTGAATGACCGGCACTCATACCATTTTGTAAAAAACCAATGCAAGGCGGTCTGCTGCCAAATTGCCCGAAGCTGTGTTTCGAACTCAATATGTGGGATTAGAATTGTGTCCGTAACCCCTTCAACATGGAGCCAGTGATTATTTTCAAAGGGATATGAATTGGGCTTGCTGTCCTATCACTCCCTTTCATATATTATTTCATTCATACATCATTTATGAGGCTAATCTTAAACAACAGAAACCGCTCACTGTGTGAAGGTCATCAAAGTCCAAAATCTAAGGACTGCGCTCTTTGATCTCTAAAGGCACAGCCTGCGACGAATGACAGGCTCAATATGGGGGGGCTTCACATGAAAACCTTAAAAGTGTGATAGAAATTACAATAAAAATTCTACTGTCTAGAAACCTGTCAATATTGTTAAGGATGTCAAGAGTGTTAAGCACATGACATCACAGTGCAGACAAAGATGGTGAAATCATAAAGACAGTTTAAAGATGGCCGCCCCACTTTTGACATGCACCAAAGAGGAGCAGCGTTCTGTTATCCATTTTATGATCAGTGAAGGGGTGAAACCTATATAAATTCATCGGCAAATGAAGGTTCAGTATGGTGGTACATGTCTGTCAGTCTATCAAGTGCATGAGTGGAGTAGGAAGTTGCAAAATGTCGTGACTTCTGTGACAGACTGCTCACAATCGGGTCACAAATCACCAATGCCATCAGAGACGCAAGATGAACAGATGACTTTAAGGACACATGGGAATCTGTGTCCTTGTCCAGAGTGAGTGAGATTGAAGTGAGGACTGCTAGACATGAACAATCTGTCAAGGGCACAAGACATTTGAGTAATCAACACAACTGATGTAATCTGTTGGTGCATGCTGGAGGGGATATTAAGGAGGAGATTGGAACCAACAAGCTTCATAGTGCGATGCAGGCAACTCAACCACTCTGCCATGGAGACCCCCACATTAACCACTATGGAAGCCTCCTTGGATGGAGGGGAATGTCCATGGTCTGCCCCTGTCTTCCCTTGAGTGTTGACGGACTGTTAGACTGAGCAACCTGAAGATGGAATGGCAAAGACATCACCACACTGAGGCCATGCAATGTCTTATGAAACTATCACAGAAGGTTACACCGATCAACAAATGCTCAGAATATATTAGATGTGTCATTTGAAAGTTGCATATATTGCAGCTGAACTCTGATCAGGCACAATGCAATTATATCTCTCAAGTTTACCAAAGTGAAACCTGTTGCCCCAAGTTAACCAAAATGAGACCTTTTCTTCTGCCATAAGTTTACCATTGTGCGACCTTTCTGTCTCAAGTTTACCAATATAAGACCTGTTGCTCCAAGTTAACCAATATGAGACTTTTTCATTTGCCCCAAGTTAAACAATATGAGACTATTTCTTCTACCCCAAGTTAACCAAGATGAGACATTTTCTTCTGCCTCAAGTTAACCAATATGAGACCTTTTATTTTGCCCTAAGTTTACCATTGTGAGACCTTTCTGCCTTAGGTTTACCAATATAAGACCTGTTGTCCTATGTTAACCAATATATGAGATCTTTTCTTTTGCCTAAGTTTACCAGACAAACATGATGATAACATTTTATCACTTTTTTTGCTTCAAATTTTACCAAGAGAACTTTTGAATTGCTCACAAGCAGGGCTTGTTACCTTTTATATCATCAGCAATAAATAGATGAACAAGCAGACACTTTAGTCCCAGTCGTATTGTGTTCTGTACTACACTGCACAACAAATAAAACAGTCAAAATGCACTGCACAGTATCAGTACGTACAGGAACTGAGGAGACAGTGGACCAAGCTCCTCTCACAAAATAAAAATCGAAAGATGACTGACAAACATTAACCCTTTACAAGGCATAGCGTCCGTTACCGGCCGGTCTCTAAATACGAGCGTAGCGTCCGATTCCGGCCGATACTATTATGCACTGTAAAAACGCGATCTCTCGGCTTTCCGACACTTCCGTCGGCTACTTTCACTTTCGCCCATAGCTTGACAACGTGGCCGCCATTTGTAAACGCGCTACAATGACTTTGAAGAGACTTTTACGGACTTGTTTTGATAGTTTTTGGGAGTTTTACGCTGTTTTTCAAAATGGATTTCGGCGATTCTTCAAGTGATAGCCGAGATTTCGCTCTGTTCAATTTAAATGACATTAAAGGGCACGAAGTTGATTATTAATCGGAGCTAGATATCAGTGCAAAGCGTTACTTTGCATTAGCAGTCGTGAGTCGGACTTTAAAGAAAGTGATTATGATTCTGAAAATGTGTTTGTAAATTGCCGTATAGATGACGGAAAATCACAAACAACATGCCGTATTTCGTAAATATTTGTGTTCATATATGGATTACCGGCAACAATCACGTGAGTAACATATTCTGCATGCTTTTCCCTTCATTGTGTTGTTTATTTAACTAAACTCGGTTGACTAACACCTTATTTGTGATGTTTTTACTAACGCGACCCGAAATTTTTACAGAACCTGAAAAAATCTTGCCCGTTCAGGGCTACAAAACGGACAAGCGTCTGCCCTGTAAAGGGTTAACCCTCTTAGGACAGAAAGGCCGATATATCGGCCATGACGTCACGACGCGCCACTAGCCAGAAACCAGCCCGACCGATATATCGGCCCTGTTGCAAGAACTGCTTTGATTGGTTTGCTTTTAATAGTACAGACCAATCAACTGCTCCCTTGTAATCCCCAGCCAATTGAATTTGCAAATGGCTGCTTGCTGAACGAAATTCAAACAACTGGATATTATTTTGTGATTTTTTAGTGCAGTAACCCAGTTTTTAGTTGATTTTAGATTTTTAAAATGACTGCAGTGATACTGAAAGTGTCGAAGATTCCGACCTCGTGTCCACGTGGTTTAAGTGTACTTGGTCTGAAGAGGATCGTGTTGATCCATATCCATTCATGGAGATGTCCTGACCAAAACACATGCCACCAGATGATAGCCCACCTATTATGTATTTGGAGTTGTTTCTCACACTAAATCTTATTAAATTGTTTGTGAAAGAAACAGATATGCGAGGCAGTTTCTAGATAGTGCAGTCCTCAAGACAAGGTCTGTGGCTGACAGTTGGGTTGAGGTTACTGTGAATGAAATGAGGGCCATCATAGCCATAATTCTCAACATGGGTTTGGTTCAAAAGCCTACAATAAAGTCGTACTGGTCAACTGACCCATCCCAAAGAATCCCTTGGTTCGCAGAGCTAATGAGTAGGGACAGGTTTGAGTTTATTCTCAAATTCTTTCACATGGTGAATAATATTAGTTTAGCCAATCCTGGGAAGCCCAATTATGATCCTTGTGGAAGGTTCAGTCCTCTCGTTAAACATGTGAATATCATGTTCTGACATTATTACACCCCTCATAGAGAGATTTGCATAAAAGAGACTTTGAATGGTACTAAAAACACAACACAGCTAATCCAGTATCTCCCAAATAAGCATCATCATAAATTGGGAATAAAGCTTTTTTAATGTTATGTGATTCTCTTTCAGCATACGTTCTCGGTTTCTTTGTCTATAGAGGCAAGCGTGATACTATCACCGATGATCAACAAGCAGCTGAAGGTGGATTAGCCCATAGAGTTGTGATGAGACTGCTCAGAATGGGCAACTATCTGAATAAAGGATTCCATCTGTTTGTTGATAATTTTTTTTCAAGCATGCCTCTTGTCAAAGAGTTGAGAGACAACCAGACACACCTCACTGGGATGCTGAGACGCAATAGGAAAGGAATATCAAAAGGACAGAAAGTGAAGATGAACCCTGGAGACATGATTAACTTTAGACAAGGGGACAATCTTGCCACTGCCTTTAGGGAAAAGAACACTCAAAAGAATGCTGTTCTACACTGTCCACTTTGAACAAGGCAGAGACTGGAGAAGTGCCACTGCGGAGACATGGTCAACATGAAGGTGGAGATGCTCCTCAAACTGTTAGGAAGCCATGAAGTGTTCTGGATCACAACAAACACATGGGTGGGATAGATCAGAATGACATGATGTTGTACTGTTATCTGGATGAGAGGAGGACTGTGAAGTATTGGAAGAAAGTAACTTTCAATATTCTCTCAAGAATGATGCTGAATGCGTACATTTTGTACAAAGCTCATTCGACTGTAAATGTGATGGCTAGATACAAATTCACCACACTAGCAATTGAAGCACTGTTAGGAATATCGTACCCCACAGGGAGGGATGAAGTCCCTGAAGTTAAAGGGATAAGTTCCATTCCAGATGGAAAAGAGAAAGACTTGTGTGTGTAGTGACTGAAAAACTCCTGGAGGGCGGAAGCGAGCCCGGTCAGTGTGTAACAAATGTCAAAAGGGACTTCATGGTTGTAATTATTCTAAGTGGTGTAGGTGTTCAATGAGGAAATCTTAGGTGAGTACCATTGTTTTTGTTTTTTTTAAATATGTAGGACCAAAAAATATATACTGGTATGAAATATTTTATTTTTTACAAAATGCAAATGAAGTCACAAAATTTGCATAAACATGAACAAAACAACTTCAATCATACACATAAATAATCTTTAGTATATCCTCTTTAAGAATATACATACTTTTATATACCTATATAGGGTTCCAATTTTTTATTTTTATTTTCAAAATTGTCATTTCTGTACTCAATAAAAAAAAAATGACTCCATTTTCTTCAGAGGGAAAGCTAGGCCCAATGTTTTTCCGTCCTAAAATGGTTAACTGAGCAATGACTTTGTCCTCTCACTTTACAACAGTTGAGTTAAGAACCGACATCACTGCACTCAGGACATTCCCATATGTGCTCCGTCCCCTCGTTCAACAGCCAGCGAAGAGTCATACTATTAATCGTTCCCACCACTATCTGATTAAACGTTCTCCTGGTCTTCCCTCTCAGTTTTATGATTCTCCCAGAACCCCTGCCGATCCCCTGCAATCTCATTCTTTCCACATATGGGTTCTCAATCTGTTCCTCCGCCTTCTCCACCTGGTCCCACAAGCGCACGACCACCTCCCCCTTGTCCATACACAATCTGCCATCAAGAAGTGCATTCCCTGCTAACCTATCAGCCTGTTCATTCCCCCGCTACTCCCCCATGGCCAGGGCAAAATATCCATACAATTCTCACAATCTGTGACCTCTGAAGCGATGAGAGCCATTCCACATGAAACATTCCTTTCTCCACCTTACTAATCATACTCTTTGAATCCGTAATGAATACAACGTGTGTTGCAGTGGTCTTCTCTAGTCACTGGAATGCCGCTGTTACTGCCTCCACCTCCATTTTCATGCTGGAGGTCGTAGTCTCATATGCCAGACTCTCCTTTTTCAAGACTCGTCCATTAGCAGCCTTTGCCCCAGCCACTACGTCTGTTTCTCACCACTGGCCCATCGGTGTAGATCAGATGGCTATGTCACCTTGATGTGTGTTGCTCTGGATCAGCTGTTGCACTTCAAACTCAGTGCGGCCCGCTGCCCATTCTCTGCACTCACGACCCAGTGTTATTATTACATTGTCAGACGGATTGTGCCAGTCCGTGATGCCTTCCGGACCTTCAACCCACTCTCTTTCACGATTGAGGTGATGGTCTCTTACCTCTAGATGTCTAGATCACACATCTGACGCATAAAAAGTTTCACTTTACAACAACCACACATCAACCCAACATTCATTCTGTTGCATATATAACAACAACAAATGAAGTTCCAGGTTCACCATTTCGTGCAGCAATCTCCGAGACAGTTACGGAGAATTGGCATCTAATGATCTATCTATTGTCAGATCTCACAAACAATCCACAAAGACCTGAATCGGCCGGAAGTTTTCATTCACGATCAGACGGCTTAGGGTAGTGTATAATTTATTTCGCCATTTTACTGTGATTATTACAAATTTAGAAGATATGAGAATCGTCTTTGGCGGACATAACATCAGTAATGTTAGATATGCAGTTGATAGAGTATTAATTACAGTACAGACAACGAACGGGATCTGCAACATTTTATAGTCATCATCCTCCCCTTTTTCCGGCAAGCTTTGTGGGAAGAAGTAGCTGACATTCCACCTAATGGGGAGAGAGAGAGAGAGAGAGAGAAGGAAAGGGGGGGGGGAGAAGAAGGGGGAATGGAATTCGGGGGAGGGAGGGGGGAGGAGAGGGCTGGATAGTGTCAAGTGTCGTTCCTTGTGATTGTACAATGTAAAATAAAGTAATTAGATAAACCCTTCGACCCGGGAAGGTTAACCCGGTCAACAAATGCCCACAGAAGTCGGATGTGTCGGCCTAACGGCTCAAGAACGCAGCTCTGCTGTAAACAGGCACAAGGTAATCACGTCCGAAAAAGAAAAAAAACTCAGGATGAACGAAGAAGAAGAAGAAGATAAACCCTTCAAGCTGAAATGTACACATATTCGCACAGTAATTTAAATTGTCTACCACGGTAATTTTAAACTGACTATCGACATATCGTGTCTGTATGTTCTGTGTGTTTGCACAAAACAGACAATTGGTAGACAATTGAAATTACTGTGCGAATTTATCACATATTATGTGTATATTTCTTCAGCTTGAAGGATTTATCTAATTAGTTTATGTAATGTGATTAGTGCAGTATGTACCTGACGAGATGCAGCGAAATATGCCAAGCAATAAATCGTGCAATCTATTGTTTCTGTCTTCGTCATTCAAATTCACTCAATCAATCAATCAATCAGGTGCCGTCTCTGCAATGAAGGTTGGCTGCAATGGATCTCCAACACCGTCTGTCTCTTGCCTTGACTGTATTTTCTGTCAGGCTGATGTTCGTCCATCTCTTAATGTTATCTTCCCACTTGTATCGTTGTCTACCTCTTGCTCGCTTGCCCTCAACCTTGCCTTCCAGTATGGTTTTTATAAGAGTATCATGTCTTTTAACGTGACCAAAATATTTCACTTGTCTCCTTTTTATTTCTTTCATCAACTCTCTCTTCATTCCCAGTTTTTCTAGGACCTCTGCATTTGATTGTTTTTGTTTCCATGAAATACGACCTATTCGTCTGTATATCCACATCTCCAGGGCTTCTATGCGACTTTCTAGTTGCTTGTTCAATGTCCAGGCTTCCGAGCCATACAGTAGCGTTGAATATACGTAGCATTTGACAATTCTCATTTTTAATGCGTTATTAATCTCTCTAGATGTTAATACTGATTTCATGCCGTTGAAAGCATTTTTGGCCATTCCTATTCTCTTTTTGATTTCCATTTCACTTCTGCCATCATCTGTTATTATATGTCCAAGATAGGAGAAACTTGTTACTTGTTCTAGTATCTGCCCGTTTACTGTGATGTTCATTGATGACCTTTCCTTTTCACTGCTAATTATCATAGTTTTTGTTTTTTGGATGTTAATATCTAAGCCACATTCTGCACTGTGCCTGTTTACTTGTTCCACTAGGTCTTGTAACTCTTGCTCACTTTCTGCTAGTAACACGGTATCGTCAGCATATCTAAGATTGTTTATGATTCTTCCATTGATGTTAAGTCCAGGCATTTCAACTTGTTTAAAAATTCTTTCTGTGTATAGGTTGAAGAGGCTTGGGGACAGTACACATCCCTGCCGTACTCCTCTTTTTATCTCTATAGGCGACGAATAGTTATTTACCGCATCTAATAGACGCCACTTGTTCCCAGTACAAGTTACTAATAAGTCTGATGTCCTTTCCGTCTACTCCAATATCTTGAAGGCACGTAATTAGTCGTTCATGTTGTAATCTATCAAAAGCTTTCTTGTAGTATATAAAACAAACATATATGCTTTTTTGAACTTCTATATATTTTTCAATTAACATCCTCAAACAGATAATTGCTTCTCTGGTGCCGCTGTTTTTGCGGAACCCAAATTGTTCTTCAGCTACTTCCTCATCTATTTTATGTTGAATTCTTTCTTGTATGACCTTGAGTAGTATCTCCATAAGCTAGGTGGCTCATTAAACTAATAGTTCTATAAACCTCACATTCAACAGCTCTTGGCTTCTTCGGTAGTGTGATGAAAATGGATGTTTTCAAATCCATGGGGTAATACCCAGTATTATATATATCATTACATAATTCTGTGATAGTTGCAATGCTAAAGCTGGATAAGGATTTTATCATCTCTGTTGTTATCTTGTCAGGACCTGCAGCCTTTCCTTCTTTCATCTTTTTAATAGCCTTTTCTACTTCAGCCGTTAGTATTTTTGGTCCATCTTGAGTATTATACAATGTCGGTCTATTGACCCTGTTGTCCCAGAATAAATCTGCTGTGTTCTCTGTCCATCTTTTTATTATGTCAGTGTTATTAATTATAATTTCTCCATTTTTTTCCTTTGATACAACCGTTTCCCGTTATATTATTTTTCTTCTTTGTAAATCTATTTATATGTTCATGTAATTCTTTCGAGTTGTGTTTTATTTCCAGATCCACCATTTCTTTGCAGTGTTTCTGCAGCCACTCTTCTTTGGCAACTCTGCACATGTGACGTATTTCTCTATCTATTACTATATACTCTGGAGTGTTCTTTGCTTTCTTTCTTTGAGACAGTTTACTCAATATTTCATCAGTTATCTATAATCGCTTTTTCTTATTAATTTTCACTGACAAGGTGGTATGTGCAGTCTGAATACTGGTTTTTATACTTTCCTATTTTGTATTAATTTTATCCTCGGGATTTTCACCTCGATATTGTTCCATACTTTCAATGATTAACCCATCAAATCTATTTTTGACTTCAACTAGGTATAGTATTAATTAGTTGTCTTATTTCTGGTTGTTTCAATGCCGATATATCTACTTCAGGTGTCTTCGATTGCCTTATTCCTGGGTTTTAAAGTTTTATTTGTAATTTTAATACTACAGGATTATGGTCAGAGTTGATATCAGCACCAGGGTATGTTTTGGCAACTTAAACATTGTTTTTAAATCTTTTTCTAATCATAATGTAGTCAGTTTCTTGTTCTATCTCTAGGGCTTTTCCATGCATACAGTTTCCTAGGGTTATGTTGAAAGAATGTGTTGAAAACAATAAGATTGTTTTCTTCATAGAACTGTATCAACCGGTCTCCTCGGTCGTTTCTGTTTCCCATACCATATTGCCCTACTATCTGCTTATATTGATTTTTTTCCGACTTTTGCGTTCATGTCTCTCATGACAATTAGGACCTCTGATGATTTTACAACTTTCAGTGTTTGTTGTAGGTCTTCATAGTATTCTTCTAGCTGTTCATCACTGTAATCAGTTGTTGGAGCATATGATTGAAGGATTACTATGTTGAATGGTCTCGCCTTAATTTTGAGAAGTATCATCCTAATAATACATATACAGGCTTACAAGCACTTGGAATCAACGACTGGCAAGAGAGGGTCCACCAGAGAGACGAATGGAGACGGATTGTTTCTGCAGCAAAGAACCTCAATGGCTCGGAACGCTGAAGAAGAAGAGGAAGATCATCCTATCTTTATGAGTCCAAAATCCACTAATATATTTCTCTAAATCTCGTTTTACTAAAATTCTTACTCCTCTCTCATGATGATCTCCTTCTGAATTAATGAATACGTAATCTTCTCTCATTATATAACTTGTATCTGTCCATCTTGTTTCAGATACGCCTAAAATATCCAAGTTAATGTTTTTTTGCCTCTGCAATAAGGTTATCAAACTTCCCTGCTTGACATAAGGGCGTACGTTCCACGTACCAATTCTCAGACTTCTCCTTCTACTTTTCAGGTAGGTATTGTCAGAATGCACCATTTCAAAAGATTTTGGGATGCAGTCGTCATTATGCACTTCCTTATTCACTATAGTAATTGTCTATTCCCTGTGAATATTTACAACAGGCTCATCTCCAGGGGGCCAAGAATTACCTGCATCGCTTTTTTCTTGTTGTTGAATTACCATTGCTGGCTTTGGGATATTACATGGTGAGGTCCCAATCTCTTCCACGAGGCCAGCCATGTTCACTATCCTGTCCTGAACACGCCTCATGTGTGCCACACACTCTGCTGTTTCGCTTTCGAAGCCCTTGATCTATTTAGATTCATCCGCCTTCTCCACCGTCCCAGTGGATGGACATTCCCTTAGTAGGATATTACCCCTACTTCACTCGTGTAGTTTAGCCAGTCAGCCAAGAATGTTGCCTGTGGTGTGGCCACCGCCGTACACAAGCGGTATTCGTGGAGCCATACATGAGCTAGATAAAGAGATGGGAACCAAATAGGATCCTGGTCTATCCCTTGGGATATGGCTGTCACTCACCGTGATATACTATCCCTCTCTCTTTACCCTACACCACCAAATTCACTGCGGAAATGGAAAACATTGTTTTGAATTGTACCATGCCTAAGTTGTCGTCACACTGTTTTCTTCTCGGGCGTCTTATTGCTCTCGTAGAGGATGTTCTTTGATGTAGGGCCAGTGCTGGTAGTTGATGGTGTTGCATTCTAACGAGAGGCCGAACCATTTGATCGTCTGCCTTTCAATATGTCGCTCAAGGTGTTGATCCTTACAGTTTAGTTTAGTTTAGTCGATGGATCAACATCACGGCACACGGGTGTAACCCATAAGTGCTCCGTTCTCCTCCTAACTCAAACCGAGTCTGGAGAAACTCAGCTCAGTGCACGAACTCCGTAGCACCGGCGAGGATCCTGAAATACTTTGGGTAGATTTTTAACTCGAAATTTTGCCCGGGCAGCGCCGTTAGGCTACTCTTTTTCGATTTCCAACTGCCAAGGGATTTTTTTACGTGCGCAACAATACACACGGGCGTCCGATCTCACTACCCAGAGACCAGGGGAAATTTTATTACTAGAAGTCCACGAGAAAAAATCCCGGTCATCACCGGGGCTTGAACCGGGGACCTCCAGCACTCGAGGCGGACACCATATCTCGAGACCACGCAGCACCCCCTTGTAATTAAACTCCACGCGGATTCGAACCAGTGACCAAGCGTTTGGCAGATTAGCGCGTAGTCACTATGTTACACTATTCACTTACCCGTAGTCACTATGTTACACTATCACTTACCCGTAGTTACTATTTTACACTATTCACTTACCCGCAGTCACTATGTGTATCCTATTGATAACATTATTTCTTACTTGGTCTGGGATAGTTGATGGACATGCAATGGTGACAAAACATTTTGTGCCAAAGACATCGTCAATGCCTTCTGAGGCTTTATTTGTCAACAATCCAGTCCGTTTGCACAGGACCGCTTTACACACCTTAAGGAGCATTGGGTATATGGTCAAGTTGGTCATTGCTCCACTATTCCTACCCCATTCAACCTCATTAGGGAGGTTATAACTAGGGCCCATCCCTGCCTCAGATTAATAATCCTGTGACCAAGTCAGCCATATTTAGGATATTAATTTGAAAGGGATTGTTGTCCATAGGAGTTACTAGGGCAGGCATATGGTGCTAGACCCACATTTGTATAGACCAACCCATACAAGGTGGGTTATACGGTCAGCATCACGCCGGCAGCTTTTATTTCCCAGGATATTTCCTAGTACCCATTTCAGGCTCGGTCGACCCGGGAGCCAGGGTCAATTTTAAAAGTTCGAATCCGTCATGACCACTGGGCTGACAGGCGAGCGTCTATCTACTATAGTTTACAATTGCAACTCCGCTAAGACTAGGCTGGTCAATATACAACGGGGCTTCAAATGAAAACTGTAAATGTTTTTTTCTTTTTCTTGGGTGGATATATTCTGAGAAAGTAAAGGTAGTTAGTTACTTAGTTAGTTAGTTAGTTAATTAGTTAGTTAGTTAGTTAGTTAGTTGGTTGGTTAGTTGGTTGGTTGGTTAGTCGTCACTTAGTTAGTTAGTTAGTTAGTTAGTTAGTTAGTTAGTTAGTTAGTTAGTTAGTCGATATATCATCCTCATTGCACATCAAACCCTTCAGTCCATAACTGCTCGGATCCGCTCCTCATTAACTCCTACAGCATGTAGCGGCTAACGTCACCAGTTGACCAGTTCTATGTTGCTTTATTTATCTTCTTTGGCTTCTTGCTTAGTGGTTCTTGTTTGGCCACACCTCTTTTAACTTGCTGTTCTCGCAGTCTGGCCATGGTTGTAGATTCCCAGTCATCGCTTGGTTCTCGTAAATGTCTTACTCCTCGTAGAGCATCCAGAATGTCTGCCTCGTCCATGGCGTGTCCGCCCTCCACAGTAGCCTCACCTGCAAGCCTGCTCATTTCCTTGGACACATGCGTGCCCTGGCACGAAAATTAAACTAATCTTTGCCAGCCGTGACTGCTCCAGAGACAACAACCACTTTCTGAAAAAGTCAAGAACAAATGTATTATTTTTCGATGTAGTCACTGCCAAGAGCCGGAACTCACACATCATGTCCGACCTCCTGGTTTTGTGTCTAGGATTTAGAAGATTCTAGAAATATCACAACAGGCTCGCTTGCTCTTTGTATGAATCTTTCGTGCACACAACACAAGTTCATAACGCGTCCTTAGAGTATATGTACACTTTATTACATCACAGTCCTTACCGTGGTCGCCATCATGCCCCACCAGCATCTAGCCTTTCAGTGTCCTGGGCATGACCATCCAACCAACTGTCTAGCAATAGCGCACATATTACCGCTAATCGGTGTTTATTCCTTGTTGCTGTGGCATCATACAGAATACACAAGTTACACAAGTAACTACCCACTGTTACTAATAGTCTATAGCTACTTACAGTACACAAGTGCCCAACGAGTCACGGAGTGTTTTCCTCGCCGCCATTCACAGTGTTCAGAAAACGAGGTCAGCTCTCTCGCCACAGCCGATCAACATGTACTGGGCCATTGGCAGTCGGTTACTTCATTGTACTGCTTTTTCTCTCCTAGTTGTCTGAATCACGAACACTTCTTCATTGTTGTCTGTGACTTCAATAACTGCGACCAGCGTAAACGTTTTCAAACGCAGAACTTTCTCAACCTTGACCATCTTAGACTCACGTCCCAGCTCAGACTGACTTCAGCGTAACCTCTTCCGGCCTCTTGCCTAGCCGTGTCACCTGACCACATTAGCTCCGCCCACTAATGTTTGCATTGCTCACTTGTGTTTCTCAACTGTGTCAATAGTTTCTACGCTTGTTGTGTGTCGCGTAATCCAATTCATGGCAATATGCTCCCCCCCTTTTTTTTTTAAATGTTGTAAACATTTTTACTACCTTTACTCAGTCTTATACTTCCTGACATGAGTTGGATAAGTACACACTACTGTTTGTTTTAGTGGACTCATGGTTGCACGCTTTGGTCTCTCTCAATATTCACACATATTTGTACGTCTGTTGTCATTACATATGAGCTTATCTCTTCTATGATACATTTAGACCCGTGACAAGTTTTCATCAATAAACAACATCACAGAAACAAAAGCAAATATATATATATCTATATATATATATATATATATATATATATATATATATATATATATATATATATATATATATATATATATATATATATATATATATATAATGCGGACACGTCAACCCGTCTGTGACAGGTTTGCCTTGGGTATTGAGAGTTAACCAAGCCCAAGAGGTCCTTAGCACTCCCGTGTATTCTAACCCTAGGGGTTGGACAGGTAGATACACTGTTTTCTCTGTGGTTAACCTCAAATGGTTTAAATATGTCTACAAAACCCTCCAGATTCTAGACCCCCACTCTCTACCTTCTCCCTTGGGATAATGAACCCTGAGGCATCGTCCGAGAGCACACTCAATCACTGTACACAGAGTCAGTCAACATCAACAAAGTTGATTCTATGTCAAAGATCTACACAGGGACGTAGAGAGTTAAGACGGAGCTTACAAAGAATACTAGACAGGAGAGACACAGGCGCTATATTTAGCTTGACAACAGGACACCCTTGTGTCAGTAAGTGCTTATGAGCGAGAGTATAGGAAACTCGCCTTGCAACGAGTAACGGGGGAATACCAGTTACCTCAGGTAACCGACCAAGCGTGCTGGGACTCTACGCACGCAAACTCGTAAGCACACGCAGGACGAATGTCCGAAGTTGAACGCGCAACTAGAAGCGTGCCTCAGACAGGGGACAAAGACTGGGAGAGAATAGACGTGTTCGCTAGGAACCCTATGTAGTTTATAGACAATAGTGTTAGCTAGACCTTAGATTCCAATTAGTGAATAGTATCATTATTTCCACCTCTTCATTGCATCTGTGAAACATAACATGTTGTTGATTATCCATGAAGTAATCCGCTCGCCGAGCTTGTGTGTCATAAGCTCTAAATAAAAATGTATCCTTTTGCAAACCACACGAGTTATTGATTCGTGTTGTGCAAAAGTAGGGAGTCCTGAATAACCTGTCGCAAGTAGGTTGTTGACAGGCAGGACCCATTTGGTGTCAGAAGTTTCTGAACCAACGTCTAGACACTCTAAATTTATTTTGTGGTGTAAAATTATCCAAATGTGAATTATTCATTATAAAAAGTTTTGAAATAGATTTTCTCGAGAATGAACACCAAAATACTTTAAAAAGTACTATTTGTGGAGCTTGAACCACAACTGATAGAAAAGAATTTAGAAATTCAAAACAATGTTTTCCCGTAGTGAATTTGAATAACGAAGACACAAACAATAGATTGCACGATTTATTGCCTGGCATATTTCGCTGCATCTCGTCAGGTACATACTGCAGAAATCACACAACTTACGTGAAATTAACTAGAAGGCCAAACTGGTAGATTTAGAACACCAGTATCGCACAACACCCTCTAAACAGACGTGTCCGCTGACCAACGAACACCTTACTGCCTTAAAAGCGTTAAAGGCTAACAAAACCCTCGTCATACTGAAACCTGACAAAGGGAGCGGTACAGTACTGATGGACATGTCAGATTACCAGAGAAAAATGGATGTAATATTGTCAGACGAATCCAAATTCAGGATAGATCAAAAAGTAAACAAGTCGGAGGACCTGGATGCTATAATGAGGAAAGAGATCCAGTCACTTGTGAATGCGGGACTCATCAGTGAGGCCACTGCAAAAACGCTCACACCACGTGGCTCGCACACTCCTCAGATGTACGGTCTACCCAAACTTCACAAGCCCGGCATCCCGCTAGACCTATCCTGTCCATGGTTAACTCTGCACAACACCGAATGGCGAGATGGTTAGCCGAAATGTTAAAGCCAGTACGACAGTCCTTCGATCCAAAAATACTCAGAGGTACATTCCAACTGGTGGAATTATTGGATACTATGGACATAAATAACGAACACATGGCATCCATGGATATAGCCTCCCTATTCACTAACGTTCCATTAGAGGAGACAGTGAAAATAATAAGGGAACGCATTGAAGACAAACAACTAAAATTAGGCATACCAACACCTATTCTGGAGAGGCTACTACTACTATGTACCGCCAACATCCAATTCAATTTTCTAACTAAGTCATACCGCCAAATTGACGGAGTGGCCATGGGGAGTCCTCTTGGTCCTATTCTAGCGGACATCTTCATGGCACACTTAGAAGAAAAGAGATCCTCAGACATCAACAACTTGGCCTTTTCCCGGCGTTATGTGGACGATATACTAATTATCACCACAGACGAGCTACAAGCAACATCGTTTCAGGCCACAATGAACAAGACGCATAAAAACATCTCTCTATCTATGGAACACGAACACAACGAAGCGTTACCGTTCCTAGATATTCTAATGAGACGTAGAGCAGACGGCACAATTCAAAGATCGGTGTATCGCAAAGAAACATGGACTGGCCAATACCTAAATTTTCAGAGCTTCACACCTGTCCAGCACAAACGGGGCTTAGTACGGACCTAGTTTGACCGTGCTAGAAAGATATGCACCCAGGGCACACTGACAGAGGAATTTGAAACTCTGAAGAATGTCTTAAACCTGAATGGGTACTCCACAGGATTTATAAAGCGCCATTGCCAACAGCCCAAACCCAAAGCAGACGTAACTACAGTCCCTAAACTCAAGGTATTCATCCTAGCTAACCTTTCGAGGGGATGACGTAATGCAACGTCTACAAGACCGGCTTACTACAGCAGTAGGTCGAACATTCTGTGCGGCAACTCCAGTCATTAGATGTAAAACCGTACCCATTCCTACACCAACAGTCAAAGAGCCTGTTCCTCTGTACGCCACAAACAATTGTATTTACCAATTCACATGTAGATGCCAGGCCGTTTACATTGATCGAACGGAGAGACAGCTTAACAACCGGGTGTTAGAACACATACCTCAATGGGTCAACAAGATACAACACACAGGAGATGATAGCCACGAGGAGCCGACACACCGGAAGCTCCCGGCGTCTTCAATCGGCAGGCACATTGTCGCCAGTCGCCATGTTGTGTCCAGAGACACTGCATTTCGCGTGTTGTTTAGAACACAAAATACTCGCTTGTTAAAATTTGCAGAAGCAATTATGATCTATCAACGCAAGCCAGAATTGTGTAAACAGAAAGACATGTTAGTCAGCTTAAAATTACCGTGGTAGACAATCGACATTACTGTGCGAAATTGTGTATATTTCAACTTGAAGGATTTATCTAGTTAATTTCACGTAAGTTGTGTGATTTCTGCAGTATGTACCTGACGAGATGCAGCGAAATATGCCAGGCAATAAATCATGCAATCTATTGTTTGTGTCTTCGTTATTCAAATTTAGAAATTGTTTAATTCTGTGAAGATTAATAAGAAATGTGTATGAATTTGGCTAAATGAATAATGTACAAATATGTTGCAAAGTTTTCAAGCACACCATCGTGTACATATCATTTTGTGTGATGCATCCCTCAATGTCAACATTTTGTGTGATACAGCCATCAATGTCAACATTTTGTGTGATACAGTCATCAAGGTCAGCATTCATCACATTTAATAGATATTAGCTACTAAACGGAATCAATAGAGCGTAGTTACACCAACCAGGAAGGAAAGTGAAGACAAGACGACAGTGACATTCATACGACGCATCATCTAACTAATCATGACGATCATTGATACTATCATTACATTCAATCATTACTATCATCTATCATTATCCCAACCACATTTTGTGTTGATCAGCCACATGAAATATGAACATGTATCTGTAACATAGACATGCTTTTCTAAACTATTGATGCTCTAACAAACAGAAGCGTCAGTTTTCCAATCAAGTCGATCATTATTGTGTAAAGAAATCAGCGGTGGAACATCCCAAGTGCCAAGTTTTTCCAACTGATTAGATGAGTATATTTTCGAACCATGTTAACGATACATCTTATTTTTCAGGAATGATGTAAATAACTAACATATAACTGTACAACGATTGTGTGAAATTGAAATATTATTGTTGTAAAAATACATAAGATCACAAAATGGCATCATTAAATGACTGCATTCAGGCAGGCAAAGCACTAGGCCATACTGGGCAAGAATTAGAAAGATGGGTAGACCAAAGATACAAGGAAGAAACAGATAGAAAAGCTGCTCTAGATAGAGATGAAAGAGCACTAGAAAGACAGCATCAAAAAGAGCTGAAAGAAGCAGAGGAGGCCACGAAACTAAAACAGTTGGAGCTAGATCATGCCAACAAACAAGCAGAGGAAGCCACCAAACTGAAGCAGATTCAGGTAGAGTCAGAGACAAAGTTAAAGATGAAAGAGTTAGAGATAGAGTCAAACATTCAAATAGCCGCTAGTAAACAGAAGAGCCAGGAGGAGCAGAATAAATTTTCCAAATATAAAGGCCTCATTAAGCCATACAGCGTAGGCGATTCCATTTCTGCATGGACGGAGAATATCGAGTTCCAACTCAAGACCCAGAAAATACCTTTAGAGGACTGGGCAATGATCTACATGAGAAATCTCAGTGGTGAGCCATTAAAAGTGATAGAATCAATACCTACAGAACTAAGGAATAACTATCAATACATCCACGATAGAATCATGCAACACTTCCTGCTTGATGCTCCGGGGTATAGAATTCAATACTCATAAATAAAGCCTAAACCTACGGAAACGTTCCTAGAATACGTCTCTAACGTGCAAAGTACATTTAACAATTGGCTTAAAGCGGCGAAGGTGGGTAAAAACTTTGACAAACTGCAAGATCTAATGGTAATGGACAAGGTTATAGCTACAGTCCCTACCCCATTTGCAAAGTTCTTACAACAGTCAGACATAGAATCTGTCAAAGACTCGACCGCATCCCCTCCGCCAGGAAGAGCAGTCAATCTTGAAAAGGCCAGGAAGTGATACGGTGCCCGAGGTAAGGGCAGGGGAGATGAGGTAATGGGAGATGGTTATCCATTCCCTCATGAGACACGCAGGCGTTGTTCAGAGAGATAGCACTCTAATCACGATAGCATCACGCCTCGTGGTAGCCACGGAGAAGTTGAGTATCCACTCAACATACCACGTCTGCGATCAGCGTGCCATGTGAGGCAACACGCACCAAGGTCAAGGTCGATCCGCGTGGTGTGTGACCACGGGATGGAAGAGCGTCAGACGGGAGGACAGGACTTGTAGTGTGCACCTCGTTAGAGTAGCGATAGGGGTTTTGTGTTTAACTAAATAGATAGAGAGTTAGCATAGGCATTAGCAACTAGTGATAGATAATTTCTGTGGCTTTATGTTGTGTGTTTACTAGCGACTGTTACCTGCTTGTAGCGAGCCAACGGCAATAAAATGTACCAGTTATTTTCCTCGCACACGACTTGCAAGTTTTCTTGTTTGGTGTGGGAGAAGTATCCGATAGTGCCTGTCAGTTGAGTTGTTGACAGGCAAGGATAATTGTGGTGTCAGAAGTGGTGCTTGAACGAAAGTTCAAGCTAATCCACTCAGCCACGGCTCTGGACTAGGATCTAATTTGTGTCAGTGACGGTAATCTGTGCAGACGAGAAGCAATTTGCGAGCTAGAAATGTGCCTATCGTGACGAAATAGATTGTTTAATTGTGCTTATGAAATGTTTATTTAGTGAAATCATGTATTCTTCAAAGCTGTAAGTAGTAATATTCTTATTTTCTCATATTTATTTATGTATTTACCAATTTATTTATAATAAGCACCAAACATGATTCATGGCGGAGCGATACACAGCCAGCCGACAATATCGATTTTTGAAAACTAAAAATAGCGCTGCGCCTCTGACGTAGAATGATTGACAAACAGTCGTCCTGGGTCATTTGCATACAGCAATCGAGTGTTTACAAAATCGCCAAGCGGCTGATCGCCTGAATCTGTGCTTTATATTATTTATTATTTGTTTATTTGAGTTATTAAATGAATATATTTATTTATTTAAACATTATGATGTTATTTTTATTTAGTTAAAAACAGTTATTCATATTTTTGGTCCTACTTTCTCTTTGTTTACCGTCACGATGGAACTATTTTTGGCCAAGCAGATGAGACTTGGCTGCACAACACTTACAGAAATTAACTAGGTTAGTAACAAAAGGCAAATACTGTTAGAACGAAGACAGGACATTGACATTAAATTTAATTAATACATATTCTAGTTGTTCGTGAGTCTGTCATTGTCAAAGTCATTGTCCTTAGTTGTCGGGTAAATCATATCGTGCAGTAGTAGTAAGTACTGCTGCCCTGCATATCAGAGGGCGAACAACAGCTGAGTACGTATACCGGTGTGCCAAATAAAGTGTCCTGATTACGAAACGTGCCTCTATCCCAAAGTACCAAACAAGGTGACCTGTGTCAACGGAGTTCCGTTCCCTGATTCTCGGGAACATTAAGTTGAGTATACCTATATTTTTGGCATGCAATGTGATTAATAGTGCATCTCTTTTTCAGCTTGTGATACACTAGCATATTTTTGTGCTCTGATTTTCCAACATAGAAATTTTGTTCAGCATAGAAACTGAAAATACAATTCATAGTCCTCAACGAGGAACAAATATAGAACATCATAGATAAATATTTGAATAAACAAATCATTGTAAGTCAACGCTAGCTAATTACTAACAACATGGCTACTTTAGAGATTTTATAAAAGCAGGTAAGAATTACAATATACAGGAAAGGACTAGAAGAATATGCTGATAAGAAATTTAAAGAAGCTGAGACAGAAAAGAAAATGCGGAGAGAGATGAACGTGCACGAGAAAGACAACATCAAAAGAGATGGCACAACTAGCTGAGATAACAAAACAGAAACAGCTAGAAGATGACAAACAAATAAAACAACAACAGTTAGAACATGATAAGCAGATTAAGCAACAACAGTTAGAACAGGATAAGGAAATAAACAGAAAGAACTAGAACTAAAGCAAAAGCAATTAGATCAAGAGAAAGAATTAAAAAAAAGGAATTAGATCTAAAGCAAAAAGAGATAATGAAACGGCAAGAGTTAAGGAAAAAACAAATCAAGTAGAATCAGAGACACAATTAAAGATGAAAGGCATGGATGTAGACTCACACGCAGAAATCTCTGCCACTAAATTAAGAAGTCAACAAGAGGAAAATAAGTTCAATAAATACAAAAATATTATCAAACCATATTGTAAAGAAGATTCCATATCAGCCTGGACAGAGAATGTAGAGTATCAATTTAAATATCACCAAGTTCCATTAGAGATGTGGGCTACGATTTATATGAAGAATCTGAGTGGTGAGCCCCTTAAAGTGATAGAATCTATACCAATTGAGCTTAGATCTAACTATCAATACATCCATGATAGGATTATGCAGCACTTTTTACTTGATGCCCCTGGGTATCAGGTTCAGTTCTCAAATTTAAAACCTAAACCTAGTGAAACGTTTATTGATTATGTTTCAAATGTGCAGAGTGTACTAAACAGGTGGCTTAAAGCAGCTAACATAGGTAAAAGACTTTGATAGATTAAAAAACTTAATAGCTATGGATAAGGTTATATCCACTATACCTTCTCCTTTTGCTAAATTTTTGCAGCAGTCAGACATTGAGAACATCGAGCAGTTTGAGAAAAAAGGCTCAGCATATTTTTCTTCTAACAGAGATATTTTTAAGACTTCAAATGACTCTGAAATAGTTTCCTTTGTGAAAGACCAACCAAAAAACTATCAGAGTAACAGAAAACCTTTTCAGAAATATGACAAGAAAGACAGAAAAGTGTCAAAATGTATTTATTGTCAACTTATGCACGACACTTATTCTATGTGCGACAAATCGCCGAAATTATCCGGCGCATCTTGAAAATGTTATCAAGAAGCAACAAAGTAAAAGAACGGCATACAGGCGTGCAATCAAATGTTTTTTTTTTGTTCCAGCTATGGCCATTATTCTAATAAGTGCCTTGGCCGCCAACGTATGAAAGCTAACAATGCTATCTTGATTGATACCTCTTCTGATAGTGGTAGTGAGACTGAGTGTGAAGGTGAAAATGTATTACCTTTCAAGGAGTCTGAAGATGTCTGTTGTGTGAACGATGTGTTAAGCTTTGACAATTGTGACCAATGTTACCAATTTCATGCAGACGGAAAATTAGAATGTGGACATACAGTACCATGCTCAACTGAGAGTGTAAATGCAGCAATAGCCTCCAGAGGCAAGTTAGTGTTCCACAATGCAATGGTCAACGACAAACCATGCCAATGTTTGCTGGACAGCGGCAGTACCCTTATTGGTCTTAGAAAGGATCTAGTGAGTCCAGGTGATTATACAGGCGACTCTGTCAAATGCCGAACCTTTTCGGGTAACATTGAAATTTACCCTTTGGCCAAAGCCCGTATTAACACTCCTTTCCTTTCGGGTACCTTTACTTGTGCAATACTTGACAACCCTTGTACTGATTTAATTTTGGGTTCCTTACCCCAACTGAAACATTGTACTAGTGATGAAATAGTTGCATGGGAGAAATTAAATGCAGCTAATGCAACTACTAGAGCAGACACTGTAAAACATCAAGACACACTACAAGATGAGAGACTACTGTTGCTTTCTCCAACTGGCACAGATGATACCAACAGACAGAAATTTATAGAACAGCAGAAAGCTGATCCTAGTGTGTCTCCATATTTAAAATTAATGAAAGAAAGATCTAAAGTGACCAAAAATGCCTCATGGTTCCTTAAACCTAATAATGGCTTTCTTACGAGATATTTTACATCTGAGAACCATGAGAATCAGCAAACGGTGCAACCTGTACAACACCGCTTAACTGTGCAAAAACCTGCACATGAGTCACCGCTTGCTGGTCACCTGGCAAAAGACAAAACCAGGCCTAGATTCCAGGCTCATGTTCATTGGCCAGAGTTTTGGAATGATATAAAATTATTTTGTCGTAATGTATTTTCTTGTAATGTCTGTCAACAATTAGTACATAAGTTTAAGGGTAGACATCCTACAGCTGAAGTACTACCTTCTACTCTGGCTTCTAGACCTGTGAGAGGGAGGGTCAAATTTACCAATACACAAACAAGGGTGCTTGAACAATCGATGGTAAACCAGATCAAAACATGCGTCGGTTACTTCCAGACAAGCAAAATGGCAAGGACCATTCAAGGTGTTACGTGACATTTCCAATGTTGACTATGGAATATCGATAAACAGACACTTAAAGATATTCCATGTCAACATGTTAAAACTTTACTTTTCACAACAAGACACATAAGTAGAGACAGACGAACATAGTGCATCCACACCTAGTAATCAGACGACAGACATACACAACGCAACTACACTAGTTAGCGAGACTGGCAAATCCGACAATGTACATACATTTAGTGAACTTATAGAATACGCATGAATATATCAGAAGACTGATGACTGGACAACACACTGACTGAAACTAAGACATGTCTTTCATAGGTTGCGACTCTTCGGTCTCACTGTCAAACCGAGCAAAGTCGAATTAGGCCTAAAAGAAATTCATTTTTGGGTCATGTCATTTCTCAAGGTCAACTAAAGACTGACCAGAAAATTAGTACCAAAATTATGAATCTGACCATGTCTAACAGAAAGAAGCAGGTCAGAAGCCTTTTGGGATTAGTAAATTACTCAGAAATTATAATTCTATATTCCAATGTTTTAAAAGCATCTGTAAAATGAATGTGAAAGATGCATTATTAATTTCTGCATTGTCAAAATGAAAATCCTTTTTTGTAATTTTCCAATCCTCCGCTTGCCTAATCCTAGGCTCGTTTATTATTCTAGGACAGATGCCAGCAGTACTAGGCCAATTTTTTGAGGGCATCTTCCACCCGAGTTGCTACGTGAGCCGTAAGATCACACCTGCTGAGTCCAGAGATTCCATATCACAGTTGCAACCCTAAGCGTCATCTATGCGGTGAGAAAGCTCCATCTAATTCTGACGGATGTTCACTGCATTGTCCAGACCGACAACTCCCCGATCACGGTCATACAGAGTGGTGTGCATCGAAATGACCGGATATACAGGTGGTCACTAATTTTACCATCTGGGGTAGAAATACCTGAAATCCCACATATAAATGTAGAGTGATAGTTAGTACATGAATATATTATATTATTCTATGTAAAATAGGTTACATATACATGGACATTATGTGCTTAATCATGTACCAAGAACAGTGAACTATCATGTGTCCGTAGACATCAAGTGAAGAACTGTGCTGCAAAACGTAGATATCACCGTGTGAAATAGGACAGCTCATTACCAACTAAGCTCCATTCCGGTGTATCATTTGTGTGAAGCGCAGAAAACAGTGTCAGAACAATGCTTAATTACAGACACGAAAAGACTGAGCTACGACACCAGCGAACTCTACACGTGCACTACCGATAGAACACTAGTATGACTGTGCAATGTATTTCAGATACCCAGGCAAAGTGTGTAGATATATTATGCCTATAAAACCAATGTACAATCATGAAGGCAACAACTAACCTGAGGTAGCTGAATACCATGTATATAAACTTATTGTGATATGTAATATAATATTTTAAGATAGTGATAAATTAGATGTAGGTTAGGAAATATAATAGTTCTCATTTATTTTAATAGTGTAGTTAGTACAGTAATTAACCCATTAGAATTAAATTAGAATATTAATTTAGACGTAAAAATAGTTAATTACAAGCTAAATTAAAAGTTTGATAGGAATAGTACCATTTAGGTTGTTATATTTCACTTAGCTTCATTTCGGTTCAGTTCATTCCATCTTAATGAAACCATACCACCTATCAAATATTACCATTTAGTAATATCATCATTTTACATCAGGATAAAAAGATTAGATAAGTGAACATACATCGTTTACACCATTTAGATTATAGAACATTTAGAACATACATCATTTACACCATTTAGATTAAGAATATCACTCATATAATTCCTTTGTGCATTTAAAAACATTAGTTAGTAGAGTGTTAGAAAATTACATAATTTGTGTTCACATCATCCATGTAATTAAGGTACATAACTCACGTCACATTAATTACATTTAAATAGTTAGATTACATCCCTTAGATTAGACAAACATAACGATTAATATAAACATATCATATAATTAACATGACAAAATTTAGTTAACACATTAAATACATATTTATAGAATTAATATTATTATGTTAGGATTTAGAGTTGTAGTTAGTATAATATAATGGATGATGAGACCAAGGGGATACACCATCAACCCTTTCTCGTCCATGTAAATATAGTGTAAATACATGACTCGTGCAGCGATTTTCGCACAGTCATTGGGCTCAACTATCTCAAACTGAGCCAAACCTGTACAGTGTCACTCCAAGGTTTTTAAATAATCGGAAGGATTAGTGTGGAAGGATAAAAGATGTGTGACAGAATTAAGGATGAAAGAAGTGTGACAGAAGTGTGAAAGTGAGAGCGAATGGAAAATAGACGGGAGAGAGTGAGATCAGTCAGCAATTTCTTCTGCTGCCTGGCGCGACTTTTAATGTTTGTCTGTGTTGGTGTTGGTTTTCGTTATTGAGAATGTGTTAGTGTGAATGTGTGTCTGTAAGATAGTTTAGAACTTAGATTACAGTATTTTGGGGTTTCATAACAAGGGAATGTAGTCACGAATTAGTGTTATACACCTGTTTGTGGCCACATTTAACCAAATTATGACACTTAAAAAACTAACATACATACACATAGGAGGTAGAAACATAGGTTAGAAGTTAGATTAGTAGATTAATTACATCCAAACACACAAACAACCAGAAAAACAAACAGATAAATTACATACACTTTTTCTAGATCAAAGGGAGATAACTTCGGGTCAGGGGACATAATAGACAACGAAAAACTAACTTAACAGTGAAATAGGACTTTACACGCGGAAGCGAAGTAGGTAAAGCCTGTCGCACACACTCTTGTATAATGGTTGTTAAATATTATATGGGGGGACATGAAGCAATTCATGTGTTGACCCTAAAAAAGTCAACTTTGTATGGGTAGTAAGTTAATTTACTATGTGAGGGCAGGTCTTATAAGACAACGGTCCGGTTCAGACATACCTCTAATAAATATAATATAGCATGTGAGAAGAGGGCTCACGCCAACCAGTCAAGTTTGTGGCGATTGCCAGTAGCCACGTAAGGTTTTGCTACATTGTGACAATAGTCAGTAGAAGTCTATTAGAGTGCCCAAAGCCAGGTTATCTAGAGTCTTTGACAAAAAAAATTAGAGACATTAAATTTTTTTTAGAAACCTCTTGCGTCACAACCAATGAGTGAAAGTTGATGACGCAACACAGGAGGGGTGGGTGTGTGTCAAAGACTCGACCGCATCCCCTCCGCCAGGAAGAGCAGTCAATCTTGAAGAGGCCAGGAGGTGATACGGTGCCCGAGGTAAGGGCAGGGGAGATGAGGTAATGGGAGATGGTTATCCATTCCCTCATGAGACACGCAGGCGTTGTTCAGAGAGTTAGCACTCTAATCACGATAGCATCACGCCTCGTGGTAGCCACGGAGAAGTTGAGTATCCACTCAACATACCACGTCTGCGATCAGCGTGCCATGTGAGGCAACACGCACCAAGGTCAAGGTCGATCCGCGTGGTGTGTGACCACGGGATGAAAGAACGTCAGACGGGAGGACATGACTTGTAGTGTGCACCTCGTTAGAGTAGCGATAGGGGTTTTGTGTTTAACTAAATAGATAGAGAGTTAGCATAGGCATTAGCAACTAGTGATAGATAATTTCTGTGGCTTTATGTTGTGTGTTTACTAGCGACTGTTACCTGCTTGTAGCGAGCCAACGGCAATAAAATGTACCAGTTATTTTCCTCGCACACGACTTGCAAGTTTTCTTGTTTGGTGTGGGAGAAGTATCCGATAGTGCCTGTCAGTTGAGTTGTTGACAGAATCCATCCAAGAGCTAGAAAAACGGGGTCTGCTTACTTTTCTGCAAATCGTGATGTCTTTAAAACCACCATCCATGATACTGAGATCACTGCCTTTGTGAAAAACGAACCAAGTAGATCGTATAGGCAAAAAGAGTATCGTAAGAAAGACCAGCCTTATCAAAAGCCTCCACAGTGTATTTATTGCAAACTTTATCATCCTAGTTATTCTATGTGTGATAAAAACCCAGCCTATCCATCTCACTTAGAAACGGTCATAAAGAAGCAAGAGAATAGAAGAAATTCTTTTAAACGTGCCATCAAATGTTATTTTTGTTCAAGTTATGGCCACTATTTGGCAAAGTGTTTGGGCAGACAAAGAATGAAAGCAAACAATGCTATGCTCATCGATACGTCATCTGATGATGACAGTGTCATTGACTCTGAGCTTGAGAATGTACTACCAGAAAATATGTGTGAGGGTGTGGCAGTAGTTACTGATATATTTGATTTCAATAAATGTCTTACATGTCATCAATTTCATGCGGATGGGAAATTAAAATGTGGTCACGTTATTCCATATGCCATCGAAGATGCTAGTGCAGTTAAGGCCTCCAGAGGTAAACTGAAGTTCTACGATGCACTGGTCAATAATCAACCATGCCAGTGTTTGGTAGACAGCGGGAGCACTTTACTTGGCCTGAGAAAAGAACTGGTAAGTCCAGAAGATTACACGGGTGAATTTGTCAAATGCCGTAATTTCTCAGGAACAATTGAGAAATATCCACTGGCAAAAGCGCATATAAATACCCCATTTCTTACTGGCACATTTACGTGCGCAATCCTGCAAGATCCTTGTACGGACCTTATTTTAGGATGTTTGGCTTCATTAAAGAAATGTACTGACGATGATATTGTAGCCTGGAAGGAAACGAACCTGGCTAACGCTGTAACGAGGTCAGAAACTCAAACACACTACACTGACCTACAGAACGAGATGTTACAGCTGTTAACACCTTTGCGGTGCCTACTAATGATAATACCCGCCAAGCATTTATCGAGGCACAACGCACCGATCAAACTATCGCACCTTATTTTAAATTGTTAGGTGAGCGAGCGAAAGTGACTAAAAATGCATTCTTGGTATTTTAGGATACACAACGGAATTCTCATGCGTTATTACACAAATAATAACCATGAAATTCAGCAAACTGGCTGTTACCTGTAACATACCGACAAACTGTGCTAAAGATCGCACATGAGTCACCGTTTGCTGGACATTTGGCCTATGACAAGACCAGAGCCAGAATTTTGTCACACTTCTACTGGCCTAAATTCTGTACTGATATAAAATTGTTCTGTCGTTCATGTACTATTTGTCAACATCTTGTAAGAAAGGGTAAGCATGCGACGGCCGAAGTTCAACGGTCACTTTTGGCATCACGACCATTTGAGTGTGTAGCGGTCGATATTGTTGGACCCCTTAACCAGGTATCGAACAAGGGAAACCGTTTCATACTGACGCTCGTGGATACATGTACCAGGTGGATTGAAGCAATTCCACTAAAATACATCACCTCCAAAGATGTGGCAAATGTATTTTTGCACTTATTTTGTCGTTTTGGTTTTCCGCGAACGATTTTATCGGATCGGGGAACCCAGTTTATTTCGGCTGCTATGCAAGCCTTAACAAAATTGTTAGGAATACAGAAGCATTTCTGTACACCGTACCACCCAATGAGTAACGGCATCATAGAGAAAATTAACGGGGATCTGAAACACATGCTGGCAAAAATAACAGCCGAAAACCCAGCTGAATGGGACACACTATTGCCAACTGTGCTATTCGCCCATCGAGAAATTCCACACACAAGTACAGGTTTCTCACCTTTTGAACTAGTGTATGGGGCGAACCCTCGTGGACCCCTATCTATATACCATCAGCTAATTACTAGCTTACCAGAAAATCCAACATCAGTAACACCATACGAGATGGTAACAGAAACACGCGATAGAATCATGAAAGCGTGTGAAATAGCCAAAGCATCTTTGGAGCGTAAGGGACAGATGTACCGAGAGTATGCAAACAAAGGTGCCTAAATCAATACACCTGGAACCTAATCAGAAAGTTCTCCTGTTACTACCTGATAAACGGAAATTTGTTGCTAACATCTTGGCAAGGGCCATTCAACGTCGAACGGAAAGTGTCGGATGTTGACTATGAAATATCAATAAAGGGAAAATTAAAGATATTCCATATCAACATGCTGAAACCATATTTTTCACGACAGGAACTACAGACAGACGAACAAATTGCACCCACACCAAGCAATCGGACGACAGACGTACACAACACAACTACACTAAGTAGGCCGACACACGACAGCGACATCGCAAATACACTTAGCCAGATAACAGCACACACAGCTAATACCACAACAGTACTTAACCAGACAGATGACGACGGATTAGAATTACCAGTCCCTACTGTAGACACGACTGGGACCATCAATAGTATACGGATAGAAACCAAACTTACTGACGAGCAACGACGACAGATGATAGATTTAGTGACAGAGTACAAGGACATTTTCTCCGACATCCCAGGAAAGACAGACAGAATAGAGCATGCTATCATTCTGACTGATAACACCCCTATCAAATGTAAGACCTTATTCCATCCCTCTAAACTATAGGGCAAATCTCGACAAAGAACTACTATCTCTTGAGTCGAGTGGAATAATTCAAAGATCACAGTCGGAATATTCCTTTCCTATCGTTCTTGTCGCCAAAAAGGACTCAACAATTCGCCTCTGCGTCGATTATCGGCGTCTAAATAGAATAACAAAAATAGATGCAGAGCCAATTCCAGCATGCGAGGATCTGATTCTAGATATGTCTACATCTCGTATATTTTCCAAACTTGATCTCACTCGAGGTTACTGGCAAGTCCCGATGGAAGAAAATTCAATTCCTTTGACAGCTTTTTCTACACCTCTAGGACTCTATGAGTGGCTCTTTCTTCCGTTTGGCCTTCGTAATGCTCCTTGCCACTTTTGTACGTCTTACTAGAGGATCTACTCCACGGGGTACCCAATACATCTACATATATAGATGACATATGTGTACACTACTGAAGACTGGACGTCACACCTACAGAAACTGCGACATGTCTTCGACAGGTTGCGATTATTCGGTCTTACCGTCAAACCAACTAAGTTGAGTTGGGCATGGAACAAATTGACTTCCTAGGCCACACCATCTGCAGAGGCTAACTCAAAACAGACGAGAAAATAGTCACAAAGATTCTAAATTTGACTATGCCAACGACCAAGAAACAGGTCAGAAATCTGCTTGGTCTTGTAAACTACTATAGTAAATTTATTCCTAATCTGGCGGAAATCACCTGTGTTTTTTCAAATATCTTGAAAGCTTCGGCTACATTGAATGTACAAGATGCAGCGTTAATTGGAACTTTGTCAAAGTTGAAACATCTATTCAGTGTTCCACCTATATTGCGATTACCTAACAAAAATCTTACCTATTTCCTCAGCACAGACGCAAGTGCGATTGCCATATCTGGTATTTTGGGCCAGTTTTACGATGGGAGGTTCCACCCAGTGATGTTCGTAAGCCGCAAAGTTACCCCAGCTGAATCAAGATACTCAGCTACTGAATTGGAGGGCCTTAGCGTAATATATTGCGTTAGAAAACTGCATAGGTTTCTGGCAGGTACAGAGTTTGTAATCCAGTCCGACAACTCTCCATCTTGCGGTAATGCATGTCTGGAATCCCTCAAAACAACACGATCTACAGATGGTCCTTAATATTGGCAAACTATGCCTTTACAATCCAACATTTGAAGGGATCATTGAACTCTTTAGCGGACGTTTCTAAGTAGACCTTCAGATATAGAGATACCTGAAGTACAGGAAAAGAACTGACGACATATCACCAGAAACAGTGACACTGTAGTTATGAATGAAATCAGTGCCGTGTGTGGTAGAAAGTTACATTCAAGTACGTTCTCGTAAGTGCGTTAATATCGCCAGTCTACTAAACTGTGGAAGTCACGTGGTGAGTATGAGTCATGCATGGTGATTCTCCCTCTTTCAGATTGTAGCACAGTCAGGCGTGGTAGGTAGGTATCGTGACCCTTCGCCATGGATCACGTAGTTGATTCCGGCCAACTTAGTAATAGGCTGGTTCTAACAGGCAACACCTGAAAGTAAGAGCGATCGGTGAAAGTATTCGGCCCAAACATTGGCTCATGTGCATCAAGTCCATGACTAATCAACCATCAGTCTTGCTACCCAGTTATACAACTAAGTAGAGCAACATCTCTAAGTTGATAGTATTAATGCATAAAACTCAGTCCAATGTCAGCTGGCCTTTCAGAGAACAGCCCGTCAACCAGATTGAGAATCAAGAATGGCGAGTCTGATCTAACGTTTCACCTATCCCTATTCACATAACGGTTGTCGCTAAAGTCATTCTGTAGTTGTTTAAGAGTTAACTAGAACTAAACATCAAGGTAAGGTGTCCCTGGACGCCCCCCCTCCCTTTACCTTATACATTTAATCATACACAAACAACTATCAAGGCACCATCACTTGGGATATAGTAACAATACATGATCATATAACATAACACTCCATTTCGCTAGTGGGACCTCCTGCCCACTCTATAGCGAACTTCTTCTTGTTAGACTCTTCCTTAGAGTCAAGAAGTCTTTCTAGTAAAAACATGCTCCCTGCATGTTCAAGGTTCTCTCCAGTTCTGCCTTTCCAAGAGGATTAGCCTTGGCCGTGGCCAAACTTCATAGGTGGCCTGGTTATACCAGTCTCATACAAGAATAACTCACACGCAGTCCCCATATCCCATTCGTCCCCGAATCTCATTCGTCCTTCATTTGTTCCTCCATACTTTCCTCACATCAGCACTGACGGACCCACGCAAGTATGAATGGAACAGGACAGGAAAGAATTGCATGAAGAACGCATGTGTACATCGCGACGGTAAAGCCATGTTATCTCGCGTCGAACCACTTCGGCAGTCGGTACATTATTCATAGAAGTAGTACTCACCATGACCTAGTATATACGTGATAACAACATCGTATATATCTCTAGCACCACTGAAGAACTTACCTTCGTATGAATTCCCAGTTCCTCGAATGAATTCAGTATTTAGTTCACACACAAAATAGTTACATCACTTCTTAGTGTTAATCACTACGTACTCTATTTCCCTATCACATGAGTGATTCACTAACTCACTCTTCATCTACCAACTTACCGTGTCTAATTTCAGCGGTCGGCTAACGTAATTACTGACTGACATAAATTAAGTTCATTCTATACAACAGTTTACTGTTCCCTACTACAGTCCAGCAACCATAGTACATGCAACTACCAACTATAATCAATCAATAACATTTGAACACAATTTGCCGATTGAACGGACTCAATTCTAAGCAGTTGACAAACATCAGCGGTTCACGACAGCTTGTAAACACAATTACACACACAGCTGTGCGCTGCCCTCGCTTTCAACTGGCTTATCGATCGGTCAATTCATTAGCGATGCAAGTCGCCCGCATATTTAATTAGCTATGAACGATCGCAATTTATGCTCAATTTACCACGTTAAATTAATTAATAGAGTTAGTACCTGATTCGGTGAATGATGTCCAGTCAGCTTCAATTACTGTCTAAGCCAGCAGGCTGTGAAATATTGACAGTCCGCTGCAACTTGGTTGAGTGTGAAGAAATGGTTTCACTGCCACCCAAAAGCAGTACCTTCTCACACGAGAGATAGAAAGCGAATGAGCTGTGCCAGCCGCATTTCTCCTTCGTGCGTACGAATGCGCCCGAGAAATAAGTGCTTCACGAAGTGTGGCTACTCCACGAGAAACTCTATTTTCCAAACTGGAATTCTAGGTTCTAGCCGCACGGGAAGTTGGTGCAGTGCTAAACAAGCCTGGTCGTCAGAATCCAGGTGTTTCTCGAACCTTCCAGATGGAAAATTCCTGCTGGGCTATCCCCGATCTAATTATAACCGGGAAAGTCCCTGATGACGCCGAATAAAGTGGAACCTCGCCCGACGAGGCACAAATGAATTGCCGTTCCGTCACACGTGTAGCCACAGCCTCCTTTTCAAGTTCAGAGGTTATGTGATCTAGTCTGACGTAGGATCCTATGTTTCATCAAACACCCCTAGCAGCTCCTCAATCATGTACTATACATGAGCATCCTACTCAATCCAAGCCCCAGGCTCTGAGTAAGGTATATGTGTGTGATTATGGACTATGGCTTTCACTGTCTCTTCTTGTATCAATGGATTGCTCTTGCTTTGACTTTGAGGTTAATGAGTTGTCTTTGACCTTGGTGTTGCTTTGATGCTTGTAGTGTCTCTCTTCAGTACTTTTAGTAGGTATTTATATTTTGGGGTATGTTTACCTGATCTCTCTTTGTCTGGTAGCTATCATTGCCCATAGATGTTATGGCGATGCTGGTTTTCTGTTTGTTCTATACCACTTCTCTATGCAACCTATACCTTTGCCATTTTCCATTATAAATTTGCCAATGAGACCTATTTACCTCACTGAATCATCATATCACTGCTCTGCATACATGTTCTATAAACCTCATACGTACTAATATTATCTCCATGTCATGTCTACATATGCTATCATATTAAATGAACGAAAATTATATTCCATCCTATGTGTACATGTTCTACAATTTATCATCCCTGTACCTTGAAGCAATAAAGTAATACAACATCTATATACAACATGTTTGTTTTCATTTGCAATATTCTGGTTTAGAACATTTATGCAAATGTGTACCTGTTTGGTTTCTCTCAACTTTACATTGCCCTTATTTGGTTTCTCTCAAATTTACATTTCCACTTGTTGTTGTTCCATAAGTTCTGTGGACTTATGATCATTCTGTGCTTTACCATTTGCCTCAGTTTGCACATTATGTTTCAAATGTAACCACATGTGTCAAACTCTTGGACTCTGTTTGCAACCTATAGTCATTGTGCTGTAGAGACAAGTAATAGACTCATATATGTCTCTCGTACCATATGTAGTGGATCTTATAATCAGATCATAACTTCAAGTAGGACTACACAACTTCAAATCTGTGGACATCTATAACAGTGTATGTAACTATTAATCAATTATCATAATGATGACGGATAAAATGATAAAATGATAATAACATCATCAAAGGAAATAATAGTTTCCCAAAAAATTTGATGATGGTGAAACTGATACAATTTCTAGTCGTAAATTAATGTGTTGAACCTAGAATCTTTGGTGGATCCTTGTGAGCTGTGGATCAACCTTGTATCCCTTCAACAGTGGGTTGTACCTAGTCTGGTGGCCTATGGACTTGCATGGTGCTCATCTTTTGCTCAAGTGGCGCAGGACTTCTATCTGCCGCTGTATTCTTAATCTCCATTCAGCTTCAGATACTCTAATACTGTCTGAGAATAATAACATAGTGGGATGTACGTATCTAAGTACATATGTATATACAACAAGTATTAATACAGAGATAATAGTACATTTAAGCTGTTTCCATTGACATGCAAATGTCCTGATTAGCAATTCAGAGTGATGTTCAGTTGATTCAGCAAGCACCCTGGTTATGAGGTGTTTTTACAGGTGATGTACATTGGCAATGCTGTCCTTTGCTATTTATATTAATGGTTTACATATTTGCATGACATTTCATAGATATCAACATACGAATGAGGTAGAAGTATCACTTTAACTTCATTTGACATCTGATCATAATATAAAATCCTGATGGCCTCATTTGGACAGCATGTCATATCACTTTAGCTCCTCTATATGAGAGCTGTAGTTAATATTATTCTGACATTTGATGTTGTTATCACAGTATGTTCATTCAACCAATACTATCATAACCAAGCATTCATTCTGTTTTAAAAAAATTATATCTACTCTAAACTATCTCTATAAACTATCTCTACTCTAAAATATATATATATGTCTTCTATCTACATATCACAAGGCAACAGTTTCATTGTGAACTATATGAGATGTTATCTATACTTATTGTGATCGAAATCTTCGTCAGAAGATGTATCAGCAGATTTTCCAGATTGATTTCTAGCATCACATGTGGGTTGAATGAGACTATCGTCTGTAAGTTTCATAATCTTTTGTGTCTTTTCTTTCCTTTTTTCTTCTGTCAATCCTATACATTTCCAATATCTATTCCAGTTTCTTATTTTAATATCTTTTACCCGTTTATCAATTTGATCTTGAGGAACTTTTTGATGGTGCCATTATTTTATTTGTGAGTCTGTCTCAGTATATCGTACATTTGGTATCTTTGGGGGATTTCTGTTTTCCCAGGTTGGTTTTATATAAACAACGTTATTTATGTTTCCTTCATCTGTTGCTCTATGTCTGATAGTATGTCTGAATTATCATTGTCTTTTTGGTTATTCTGCCCTATGACTACTTTATCTTGTTCTTTATCTGTTTCTTGCTGAACTATTGTTGTAGCAGTTGTAGTGGTTTTTATTTCCCATGCTTGAATCTCTTCCTGTGTACAATCTTTTATTCCAGGTATGTTACCTAGCATTAGTCCAGCGTACGGGTTTGTTAGGATTGCTGCTTGTATTCTGCCAGTATAGTATGGGCTGTCGATTTCGATCCATGCTGTGTTATACTTTTCGAGTGTTCCACCGAATGTTCGACAATTTACTGTATTACCGGTGTTATCTTCCCTTCTAACCAACCTTTGGTTTACTCCCACTAACGATGCTCCAGTGTTTCTTATGCATGTGGTTGGTATGCCGTTGACAAATGCTTTTTTGACTTTCAGAGTTGCACTGCACATGTTGTTCGTATTTGTCTGTTGTGAAGGCATTCTATGACTATTTACAGGTTTATCACTCTGTTGTCTGTTATCTTGGTTTGTAGCTATAGACAATTTGCTTGTAATTTGGTCATGTTCTTTATTTCTACTAGGTTTGACATCTGTTCTTTTAGCCTCGTTCATCATTCGTTTCAGTCTACAACTCTTGACTTCATGTCCAAAACTATGGCAAAGATAACACTTTATGTTGGCTTTGTAGTTTAATAGTTTGTCTATTATTTTTAAAGATAAGTTATTTATGTATGATGCATAGTTTGGATTACTGTCACACATCTCAAGTACTCTGTGTTGGTGTTTACAGTAATTGCAATCTATCATTCTACCTCTACTTGGTTTATGTTGGTATTGTTTAACTCTGTTATGGTCTTTGTAATGGTGATATCTTTTTGATGGATTGTTACTTTTTTGATTTGACAATGTGGCTGAAGCTCCTATCATTATTTCAGGTTGGGTCCCTTCTGTACGCCTTTCTTTATGTGCGTTGTAGTTTGTTTGTGCTAGTGGTAACCTCCTTTTCTCTTTCTCTACATTCAACTTGTCTATTTGAAATTGTAGTATTTTTTCTTCAAGATCTAGCTTTTGTCTTTCTACAGCTAATTCTTTATCTCTTTGTTTTTCTTGTGATTCTCTAAGTTCTTTAGCTGATGCCCTGTCTTCTGTTATCTGACTTCGAAATTCTGAGAGTTTGTTTTCTGCCCTTGTCAAAAGTTCTAGGCCTGTGAAACAGAATTTCTCACCAAGTATTACAAAATCTATTAATGTAGACATGTTGTGGTTGTGTACCTGTCTACTATATCTGTGTCAACAACCTGTAGCTGGTAACCATGCACAATAATTGCAGACACTATCAGTATCAGTGTCTTCAGATAATAGTATCTGTGAGGCCAATGGAGAAGAGTCAATATCAAGACCCTATTTCAGTCAAGTGTCACTGTTGATCATGCTCTGGCGACGCTGACTGTGATGAACCTGGTGTAATAATGCTGTACTACAATGATGATAACAACACTGGACAACAATAACACCTATCAGAAGATTTAGCTAAATGACATAACACCTGTGGACAAAATAATCACAAATAATAGATACATTAATGACGGTAAAGAACAACAAATATTGGACTAGGTTACCAAACAAGACAAAGTTCTCGCTAGCAGTCGAAAATTTACTTAAATTCTAAGTCAATTTCGAATGCCAACCGAACAGAACGTACTTTTGGGTGATGATGCAATAACCACAAAAGTAGCCCACCAACCTCCCACTAATGATGAGAGTGAGCAAACCTATTGATGGAAGGGTGCCTGTTGACTCTGGAATAGTAAGCAGGACACATGTATAAATCAAGTGAAAACAGCTTAACCTGTATAAATTCCGCTTCGGTGTCCTTGGTGGCTTGGTCCAGATACTTGGCTCCACTTCAGGATTCTTGACAAGATCAGCTTCACAAGATCAGCTTCACTGCATTTCGGGCTGAACAGGAATCAGTAGAAGTTTGGTCTTGAAAATGGTAATACTCAAAAATGTGGCGTCAAAGGTGCCTATTACACTACTGATGGCACTGGAAACTTGGATCTGAAAAATATTCTTTAATCTAACACTGAGATTAGTTCAATAGAGCACTATAGTGCGTGAAGCACATGAACACGGCTCTAGCTTGTTGATTTAAGTGGCTGAGTGCCATAATCTGTTTCCTTTACTGAATAGTTGAAATATTGAATTAAAGTTCTGTGATATGTACTTTGCCACTGCACACATACGTAATACGATACACAGTTCCTCTAACGCGATGCTTGGCTGAGACGTGAGCTTATTTGTTGTTGTCGATGGTAGCCATCTTGGTACCCTTCACCAAGGTCATTCTTTGTCTTCAACACATGGTGTTCACTTTCTATTTCTTTATTACTTGCAGATCACTGTATTCTTCGTTTCTTTCGTCCTGTTTACTCTTCAATACTGCACTAACGAAACATTCTCGCTTGATTGTATCTGGGTTCACTCAAACGGACGTAATGCCCCCAAGTGCCAAGAGCCGGAACTCATACATCATGTCCGACCTCCTGGTTTTGTGTCTAGGATTTATAAGATTCTAGAAATATCACAACAGGCTCGCTTGCTCTTTGTATGAATCTTTCGTGCACACAACACAAGTTCATAACGCGTCCTTAGAGTATATGTACACTTTATTACATCACAGTCCTTACCGTGGTCGCCATCATGCCCCACCAGCATCCCACGGTCATCTAGTCTTTCAGTGTCCTGGGCATGATCATCCCACCAACTGTCTAGCAATAGTGCACATATTACCGCTAATCGGTGTTTATTCCTTGTTGCTGTGGCATCATACAGAATACACATGTTGCACAAGTAACTACCCACTGTTACTAATAGTCTATAGCTACTTACAGTACACAAGTGCCCAACGAGTCACGGAGTGTTTTCCTCGCCGCCATTCACAGTGTTCAGAAAACGAGGTCAGCTCTTTCGCCACAGCCGATCAACATGTACTGGGCCATTGGCAGTCGGTTACTTCATTGTACTGCTTCTTCTCTCCTAGTTGTCTGAATCACGAACACTTCTTCATTGTTGTCTGTGACTTCAATAACTGCGACCAGCGTAAACGTTTTCAAACGCAGAACTTTCTCAACCTTGACCATCTTAGACTCACATCCCAGCTCAGACTGACTTCAGCGTAACCTCTTCCGGCCTCTTGCCTAGCCGCGTCACCTGACCACATTAGCTCCGCCCACTAATGTTTGCGTTGCTCACTTGTGTTTCTCAACTGTGTCAATAGTTTCTACGCTTGCTGTGTGTCGCGTAATCCAATTCAATGCAAGTCCTCCGGTGCCGATAAAGTGCTTGGATTCCTGTAGAAAAAAAAATGCTCTTTATAACCACTCATACACCACACGCTGTTCCTTTTCACAGAAACTACGCCATTTTGAAACATCTTACTTCATTCATCACTTGCTGAACTGACATGCATGCATCGCCCTAGTGGATCTTCATTCGCCGATGAATTTCTATAGATTTCACCGCTTCATTGATAAAAAACAAAAAAAAAACAACGGTTTACAGAACGCTGCTCCTCTTTGGTTCATGTCAAAAGTGGGGCCGCCATCTGTATATAAATGTCCTATAATGTCACCGGGTTCGTCTGCACCATGATGTTACGTGCTTAGCACTCTTAGCATCCCTAATCACAATATCGACAGGTTATAAGACGCTGGCTGTGGTTATTGACATTTCTATCATACTTTTAAAGTTTCCACGTAAAGTACCCTCGTCGTTTCACGCAACTATGCAGAAATGGCCAGTTTTCGAGCAATTTCTCACTCTCGTCGTTGTGATGTGTCCAATACACTATTTACAAATGAAAACATATCTTAACTCCACAACCAGCAGGATTAAGAAAGTACAAATCCACAGACGATCTAATAACCTACACAACTTAGAAATAGAGAATGCCTTCCAAGAGAAACAGCACACGTTATCTGTCTGGGTAGAGTTAGAAAAAGCGTTTGATAAAGTATGGAAGGAAGGACTGAAAATAAAATTTCGAAAAATGCAGGTCTGAGGGAAAACTTACACATGGATCAGCCATTACCTTGAGATTAGAACTGCCAGGACAAACGTACAAGGGCAAACTAGCAAGAAAATGTTATTGCAACAAGGTGTCCCTCAACGAGCTATTCTTTCACCAACACTTTTCCTGACATATATAAATGAAATAACAGAAAATGTCCCTGCCAAAGTGCACACCTCCATCTATACAGACGACTTAGCCAGGTGTACTTCTGAAGGATGTATTAATACAGCTACAACAGGGTGCAGTAAGCCCTATTAATTCTAGAGGTATGGTTTAAAACATGGCTAGTGAAGATCAGTGAGGAGAAAACAACAAGCACGGTTTTCTACCTCTCAAATTAATTACAGTAAACTAAGCTATTACTGAACTGAAAAAAAAAGTTCGCCAGGAAGAAAGCCCAAAATACCAGGTGTCACCTTTGATCGTCGCCTTACATGGAAAACACAGGTTGAGGCAAATAGAACGGGAGGAAGGTAACGAATGGCAATCTTAAAAAAGTCTTGCTGGTACAACGGGGAGGGGGGGGGGGGGGGGGCCTGGGTAGATGAGAACGCTCTTAAGAAGCTATAATGCTATACATTGGACGAGTGAAGCCAGTCCTTGAAAACTGTATTGCAGCTTAGGCAACAACAGTTAAGTCACACCTTAACAAAATCATTATCATCATCATCTTCATCTTTTTGCAGTCAAGTGTCATGGGGAGGAATAATTGGCGTTCCAGCGCCCTATGGGTGGCACTGGATAGTGTCATTCCGTGTGATTGTAAAATGTCTTTGATGTTGTCAATGCATTTTGTTAGCGGGCATCCTCTTAGTCTCGTAGTAGATGTTCTTTGATGTAGGGCCAGTGCTGGTAGTTGATGGTGTTGCATTCTAACGAGATGGCCATACCATTTGATCTTCTGTGGCGTAAGGTGTTGATCCCACTGTCTGTCTGATAACATTATTTCTTATTCGGTCTCGGCTAGTTAAGTTTGCAGCTCTCCTAAAAAAATAATCAAAGTCCACAATCAAGGAATGCGGATCATAACTGGAGGTATGAAAACAACACCTATTAATACATTTGAAAAGATCACATGTTTACAACCTGGCAGATCACAGCAACACGCAGAACAATTTAAAATACTGACAGACCACCCAATATACCAGGGATTTAACTGATTTAGTGCCTTGTGACGATTAATCAAGAAACAAATGTAAATCGTAAACTGATTAGAGAAATTAGACGTAGCCAGTCAACATTTTTTGGTCACGTTATGAGAAGAAATAACTTGGTGACAACTGGCAAGATTTAAGGGGAAAGAACAAGAGGAAGGCAAAGAAGTAAATACCAGAATGGCTTGACCACGCAGTATGGCCGAGACAAGAACACTGAGCCAATCCACGACTCTGATGATCGAGTGAAATGGCGATTCATGACCGCACACGCTTACCGGCATGGCACATGATGATGCCATCGAGAAATTCCACACACAAGTACAGGTTTCTCACCTTTTGAACTAGTGTATGGGGCGAACCCTCGTGGACCCCTATCTATATACCATCAGCTAATTACTAGCTTACCAGAAAATCCAACATCAGTAACACCATACGAGATGGTAACAGAAACACGCGATAGAATCATGAAAGCGTGTGAAATAGCCAAAGCATCTTTGGAGCGTAAGGGACAGATGTACCGAGAGTATGCAAACAAAGGTGCTAAAACAATACACCTGGAACCTAATCAGAGAGTTCTCCTGTTACTACCTGATAAACGAAATTTGTTGCTAACATCTTGGCAAGGGCCATTCAACGTCGAACGAAAAGTGTCGGATGTTGACTATGAAATATCAATAAAGGGAAAATTAAAGATATTCCATATCAACATGCTGAAACCATATTTTTCACGACAGGAACTACAGACAGACGAACAAATTGCACCCACACCAAGCAATCGGACGACAGACGTACACAACACAACTACACTAAGTAGGCCGACACACGACAGCGACATCGCAAATACACTTAGCCAGATAACAGCACACACAGCTAATACCACAACAGTACTTAACCAGACAGATGACGACGGATTAGAATTACCAGTCCCTACTGTAGACACGACTGGGACCATCAATAGTATACGGATAGAAACCAAACTTACTGACGAGCAACGACGACAGATGATAGATTTAGTGACAGAGTACAAGGACATTTTCTCCGACATCCCAGGAAAGACAGACAGAATAGAGCATGCTATCATTCTGACTGATAACATCCCTATCAAATGTCGACCTTATTCCATCCCTCTAAACTATAGGGCAAATCTCGACAAAGAACTACTATCTCTTGAGTTGAGTGGAATAATTCAAAGATCACAGTCGGAATATTCCTTTCCTATCGTTCTTGTCGCCAAAAAGGATTCAACAATTCGCCTCTGCGTCGATTATCGGCGTCTAAATAGAATAACAAAAATAGATGCAGAGCCAATTCCAGCATGCGAGGATCTGATTTTAGATATGTCTACATCTCGTATATTTTCCAAACTTGATCTCACTCGAGGTTACTGGCAAGTCCCGATGGAAGAAAATTCAATTCCTTTGACAGCTTTTTCTACACCTCTAGGACTCTATGAGTGGCTCTTTCTTCCGTTTGGCCTTCGTAATGCTCCTGCCACTTTTGTACGTCTTACTAGAGATCTACTCCACGGGGTACCCAATACATCTACATATATAGATGACATATGTGTACATACTGAAGACTGGACGTCACACCTACAGAAACTGCGACATGTCTTCGACAGGTTGCGATTATTCGGTCTTACCGTCAAACCAACTAAAGTTGAGTTGGGCATGGAACAAATTGACTTCCTAGGCCACACCATCTGCAGAGGCTAACTCAAAACAGACGAGAAAATAGTCACAAAGATTCTAAATTTGACTATGCCAACGACCAAGAAACAGGTCAGAAGTCTGCTTGGTCTTGTAAACTACTATAGTAAATTTATTCCCAATCTGGCGGAAATCACCAGTGTTTTTTCAAATATTTTGAAAGCTTCGGCTAAATTGAATGTACAAGATGCAGCGTTAATTGGAACTTTGTCAAAGTTGAAACATCTATTCAGTGTTCCACCTATATTGCGTTTACCTAACAAAAATCTTACCTATTTCCTCCGCACAGACGCAAGTGCGATTGCCATATCTGGTATTTTGGGCCAGTTTTACGATGGGAGGTTCCACCCAGTGATGTTCGTAAGCCGCAAAGTTACCCCAGCTGAATCAAGATACTCAGCTACTGAATTGGAGAGCCTTAGCGTAATCTATTGCGTTAGAAAACTGCATAGGTTTCTGGCAGGTACAGAGTTTGTAATCCAGTCCGACAACTCTCCTCTTGCGGTAATGCTGTCTGGCATCCCTCAAAACAACAGGATCTACAGATGGTCCTTAATATTGGCAAACTATGCCTTTACAATCCAACATTTGAAGGGATCATTGAACTCTTTAGCAGACGTTTTAAGTAGACCTTCAGATATAGAGATACCTGAAGTACAGGAAAAGAATGACGACTTATCACCAGAAACAGTGACACTGTAATTATTAATGAGATCAGTGCCGTGTGTGGTAGAAAGTTACATTCAAGTACGTTCTCTAAGTGCGTTAATATCGCCAGTCTACTAAACTGTGGAAGTCACGTGGTGAGTATGAGTCATGCATGGTGATTCTCCCTCTTTCAGATTGTAGCACAGTCAGGCGTGGTAGGTAGGTATCGTGACCCTTCGCCATGGATCACGTAGTTGATTCCGGCCAACTTAGTAATAGGCTGGTTCTAACAGGCAACACCTGAAAGTAAGAGCGATCGGTGAAAGTATTCGGCCCAAACATTGGCTCATGTGCATCAAGTCCATGACTAATCAACCATCAGTCTTGCTACCCAGTTATACAACTAAGTAGAGCAACATCTCTAAGTTGATAGTATTAATGCATAAAACTCAGTCCAATGTCAGCTGGCCTTTCAGAGAACAGCCCGTCAACCAGATTGAGAATCAAGAATGGCGAGTCTGATCTAACGTTTCACCTATCCCTATTCACATAACGGTTGTCGCTAAAGTCATTCTGTAGTTGTTTAAGAGTTAACTAGAACTAAACATCAAGGTAAGGTGTCCCTGGACGCCCCCCCCCTCCCTTTACCTTATACATTTAATCATACACAAACAACTATCAAGGCACCATCACTTGGGATATAGTAACAATACATGATCATATAACATAACACTCCATTTCGCTAGTGGGACCTCCTGCCCACTCTATAGCGAACTTCTTCTTGTTAGACTCTTCCTTAGAGTCAAGAAGTCTTTCTAGTAAAAACATGCTCCCTGCATGTTCAAGGTTCTCTCCAGTTCTGCCTTTCCAAGAGGATTAGCCTTGGCCGTGGCCAAACTTCATAGGTGGCCTGGTTATACCAGTCTCATACAAGAATAACTCACACGCAGTCCCCATATCCCATTCGTCCCCGAATCTCATTCGTCCTTCATTTGTTCCTCCATACTTTCCTCACATCAGCACTGACGGACCCACGCAAGTATGAATGGAACAGGACAGGAAAGAATTGCATGAAGAACGCATGTGTACATCGCGACGGTAAAGCCATGTTATCTCGCGTCGAACCACTTCGGCAGTCGGTACATTATTCATAGAAGTAGTACTCACCATGACCTAGTATATACGTGATAACAACATCGTATATATCTCTAGCACCACTGAAGAACTTACCTTCGTATGAATTCCCAGTTCCTCGAATGAATTCAGTATTTAGTTCACACACAAAATAGTTACATCACTTCTTAGTGTTAATCACTACGTACTCTATTTCCCTATCACATGAGTGATTCACTAACTCACTCTTCATCTACCAACTTACCGTGTCTAATTTCAGCGGTCGGCTAACGTAATTACTGACTGACATAAATTAAGTTCATTCTATACAACAGTTTACTGTTCCCTACTACAGTCCAGCAACCATAGTACATGCAACTACCAACTATAATCAATCAATAACATTTGAACACAATTTGCCGATTGAACGGACTCAATTCTAAGCAGTTGACAAACATCAGCGGTTCACGACAGCTTGTAAACACAATTACACACACAGCTGTGCGCTGCCCTCGCTTTCAACTGGCTTATCGATCGGTCAATTCATTAGCGATGCAAGTCGCCCGCATATTTAATTAGCTATGAACGATCGCAATTTATGCTCAATTTACCACGTTAAATTAATTAATAGAGTTAGTACCTGATTCGGTGAATGATGTCCAGTCAGCTTCAATTACTGTCTAAGCCAGCAGGCTGTGAAATATTGACAGTCCGCTGCAACTTGGTTGAGTGTGAAGAAATGGTTTCACTGCCACCCAAAAGCAGTACCTTCTCACACGAGAGATAGAAAGCGAATGAGCTGTGCCAGCCGCATTTCTCCTTCGTGCGTACGAATGCGCCCGAGAAATAAGTGCTTCACGAAGTGTGGCTACTCCACGAGAAACTCTATTTTCCAAACTGGAATTCTAGGTTCTAGCCGCACGGGAAGTTGGTGCAGTGCTAAACAAGCCTGGTCGTCAGAATCCAGGTGTTTCTCGAACCTTCCAGATGGAAAATTCCTGCTGGGCTATCCCCGATCTAATTATAACCGGGAAAGTCCCTGATGACGCCGAATAAAGTGGAACCTCGCCCGACGAGGCACAAATGAATTGCCGTTCCGTCACACGTGTAGCCACAGCCTCCTTTTCAAGTTCAGAGGTTATGTGATCTAGTCTGACGTAGGATCCTATGTTTCATCAAACACCCCTAGCAGCTCCTCAATCATGTACTATACATGGGCATCCTACTCAATCCAAGCCCCAGGCTCTGAGTAAGGTATATGTGTGTGATTATGGACTATGGCTTTCACTGTCTCTTCTTGTATCAATGGATTGCTCTTGCTTTGACTTTGAGGTTAATGAGTTGTCTTTGACCTTGGTGTTGCTTTGATGCTTGTAGTGTCTCTCTTCAGTACTTTTAGTAGGTATTTATATTTTGGGGTATGTTTACCTGATCTCTCTTTGTCTGGTAGCTATCATTGCCCATAGATGTTATGGCGATGCTGGTTTTCTGTTTGTTCTATACCACTTCTCTATGCAACCTATACCTTTGCCATTTTCCATTATAAATTTGCCAATGAGACCTATTTACCTCACTGAATCATCATATCACTGCTCTGCATACATGTTCTATAAACCTCATACGTACTAATATTATCTCCATGTCATGTCTACATATGCTATCATATTAAATGAACGAAAATTATATTCCATCCTATGTGTACATGTTCTACAATTTATCATCCCTGTACCTTGAAGCAATAAAGTAATACAACATCTATATACAACATGTTTGTTTTCATTTGCAATATTCTGGTTTAGAACATTTATGCAAATGTGTACCTGTTTGGTTTCTCTCAACTTTACATTGCCCTTATTTGGTTTCTCTCAAATTTACATTTCCACTTGTTGTTGTTCCATAAGTTCTGTGGACTTATGATCATTCTGTGCTTTACCATTTGCCTCAGTTTGCACATTATGTTTCAAATGTAACCACATGTGTCAAACTCTTGGACTCTGTTTGCAACCTATAGTCATTGTGCTGTAGAGACAAGTAATAGACTCATATATGTCTCTCGTACCATATGTAGTGGATCTTATAATCAGATCATAACTTCAAGTAGGACTACACAACTTCAAATCTGTGGACATCTATAACAGTGTATGTAACTATTAATCAATTATCATAATGATGACGGATAAAATGATAAAATGATAATAACATCATCAAAGGAAATAATAGTTTCCCAAAAAATTTGATGATGGTGAAACTGATACAATTTCTAGTCGTAAATTAATGTGTTGAACCTAGAATCTTTGGTGGATCCTTGTGAGCTGTGGATCAACCTTGTATCCCTTCAACAGTGGGTTGTACCTAGTCTGGTGGCCTATGGACTTGCATGGTGCTCATCTTTTGCTCAAGTGGCGCAGGACTTCTATCTGCCGCTGTATTCTTAATCTCCATTCAGCTTCAGATACTCTAATACTGTCTGAGAATAATAACATAGTGGGATGTACGTATCTAAGTACATATGTATATACAACAAGTATTAATACAGAGATAATAGTACATTTAAGCTGTTTCCATTGACATGCAAATGTCCTGATTAGCAATTCAGAGTGATGTTCAGTTGATTCAGCAAGCACCCTGGTTATGAGGTGTTTTACAGGTGATGTACATTGGCAATGCTGTCCTTTGCTATTTATATTAATGGTTTACATATTTGCATGACATTTCATAGATATCAACATACGAATGAGGTAGAAGTATCACTTTAACTTCATTTGACATCTGATCATAATATAAAATCCTGATGGCCTCATTTGGACAGCATGTCATATCACTTTAGCTCCTCTATATGAGAGCTGTAGTTAATATTATTCTGACATTTGATGTTGTTATCACAGTATGTTCATTCAACCAATACTATCATAACCAAGCATTCATTCTGTTTTAAAAAAATTATATCTACTCTAAACTATCTCTATAAACTATCTCTACTCTAAAATATATATATATGTCTTCTATCTACATATCACAAGGCAACAGTTTCATTGTGAACTATATGAGATGTTATCTATACTTATTGTGATCGAAATCTTCGTCAGAAGATGTATCAGCAGATTTTCCAGATTGATTTCTAGCATCACATGTGGGTTGAATGAGACTATCGTCTGTAAGTTTCATAATCTTTTGTGTCTTTTCTTTCCTTTTTTCTTCTGTCAATCCTATACATTTCCAATATCTATTCCAGTTTCTTATTTTAATATCTTTTACCCGTTTATCAATTTGATCTTGAGGAACTTTTTGATGGTGCCATTATTTTATTTGTGAGTCTGTCTCAGTATATCGTACATTTGGTATCTTTGGGGGATTTCTGTTTTCCCAGGTTGGTTTTATATAAACAACGTTATTTATGTTTCCTTCATCTGTTGCTCTATGTCTGATAGTATGTCTGAATTATCATTGTCTTTTTGGTTATTCTGCCCTATGACTACTTTATCTTGTTCTTTATCTGTTTCTTGCTGAACTATTGTTGTAGCAGTTGTAGTGGTTTTTATTTCCCATGCTTGAATCTCTTCCTGTGTACAATCTTTTATTCCAGGTATGTTACCTAGCATTAGTCCAGCGTACGGGTTTGTTAGGATTGCTGCTTGTATTCTGCCAGTATAGTATGGGCTGTCGATTTCGATCCATGCTGTGTTATACTTTTCGAGTGTTCCACCGAATGTTCGACAATTTACTGTATTACCGGTGTTATCTTCCCTTCTAACCAACCTTTGGTTTACTCCCACTAACGATGCTCCAGTGTTTCTTATGCATGTGGTTGGTATGCCGTTGACAAATGCTTTTTGACTTTCAGAGTTGCACTGCACATGTTGTTCGTATTTGTCTGTTGTGAAGGCATTCTATGACTATTTACAGGTTTATCACTCTGTTGTCTGTTATCTTGGTTTGTAGCTATAGACAATTTGCTTGTAATTTGGTCATGTTCTTTATTTCTACTAGGTTTGACATCTGTTCTTTTAGCCTCGTTCATCATTCGTTTCAGTCTACAACTCTTGACTTCATGTCCAAAACTATGGCAAAGATAACACTTTATGTTGGCTTTGTAGTTTAATAGTTTGTCTATTATTTTTAAAGATAAGTTATTTATGTATGATGCATAGTTTGGATTACTGTCACACATCTCAAGTACTCTGTGTTGGTGTTTACAGTAATTGCAATCTATCATTCTACCTCTACTTGGTTTATGTTGGTATTGTTTAACTCTGTTATGGTCTTTGTAATGGTGATATCTTTTTGATGGATTGTTACTTTTTTGATTTGACAATGTGGCTGAAGCTCCTATCATTATTTCAGGTTGGGTCCCTTCTGTACGCCTTTCTTTATGTGCGTTGTAGTTTGTTTGTGCTAGTGGTAACCTCCTTTTCTCTTTCTCTACATTCAACTTGTCTATTTGAAATTGTAGTATTTTTTCTTCAAGATCTAGCTTTTGTCTTTCTACAGCTAATTCTTTATCTCTTTGTTTTTCTTGTGATTCTCTAAGTTCTTTAGCTGATGCCCTGTCTTCTGTTATCTGACTTCGAAATTCTGAGAGTTTGTTTTCTGCCCTTGTCAAAAGTTCTAGGCCTGTGAAACAGAATTTCTCACCAAGTATTACAAAATCTATTAATGTAGACATGTTGTGGTTGTGTACCTGTCTACTATATCTGTGTCAACAACCTGTAGCTGGTAACCATGCACAATAATTGCAGACACTATCAGTATCAGTGTCTTCAGATAATAGTATCTGTGAGGCCAATGGAGAAGAGTCAATATCAAGACCCTATTTCAGTCAAGTGTCACTGTTGATCATGCTCTGGCGACGCTGACTGTGATGAACCTGGTGTAATAATGCTGTACTACAATGATGATAACAACACTGGACAACAATAACACCTATCAGAAGATTTAGCTAAATGACATAACACCTGTGGACAAAATAATCACAAATAATAGATACATTAATGACGGTAAAGAACAACAAATATTGGACTAGGTTACCAAACAAGACAAAGTTCTCGCTAGCAGTCGAAAAATTTACTTAAATTCTAAGTCAATTTTGAATGCCAACCGAACGGAACGTACTTTTGGGTGATGATGCAATAACCACAAAAGTAGCCCACCAACCTCCCAATAATGATGAGAGTGAGCAAACATATTGATGGAAGGGTGCCTGTTGACTCTGGAATACTAAGCAGGACACATATACAAATCAAGTGAAACAGCTTAACCTGTATAAATTCCGCTTCGGTGTTCTTGGTGGCTTGGTCCAGATGCTTGGCTCCACTTCAGGATTCTTCACAAGATAGGTATAGATCAGCTTCACTGCATTTCGGGCTGAACAGGAATCAGTAGAAGTTTGGTCTTGAAAATGGTGATCCTCAAAAATGTGGCGTCAAAGGTGCCTATTACACTACTGATGGCACTGGAAACTTGGATCTGAAAAATATTCTTTAATCTAACACTGAGATTAGTTCAATAGAGCACTATAGTGCGTGAAGCACATGAACACGGCTCTAGCTTGATGATTTAAGTGGCTGAGTGCCATAATCTGTTTCCTTGACTGAATAGTTGAAATATTGAATTAAAGTTCTGTGATATGTACTTTGCCACTGCACACATACGTAATACGATACACAGTTCCTCTAACGTGATGCTTGGCTGAGACGTGAGCTTATTTGTTGTTGTCGATGGTAGCCATCTTGGTACCCTTCAACAAGGTCATTCTTTGTCTTCAACACATGGTGTTCACTTTCTATTTCTTTATTACTTACAAATCACTGTATTTTTCGTTTCTTTCGTCCTGTTTATTCTTTAATACTGCACTGACGAAACATTCTCGCTTGATTGTATCTGGGTTCACTCAAACGGACGTAATGCCCCCAAGTGCCAAGAGCCGGAACTCACTACATCATGTCCGACCTCTTGGTTTTGTGTCTAGGATTTAGAAGATTCTAGAAATATCACAACAAGCTCGCTTGCTCTTTGTATGAATCTTTCGTGCACACAACACAAGTTCATAACGCGTCCTTAGAGTATATGTACACTTTATTACATCCCAGTCCTTACCGTGGTCGCCATCATGCCCCACCAGCATCTAGCCTTTCAGTGTCCTTGGCATGACCATCCCACCAACTGTCTAGCAATAGTGCACATATTACCGCTAATCGGTGTTTATTCATTGTTGCTGTGGCATCATACAGAATACACAAGTAACTACCCACTGTTACTAATAGTCTATAGCTACTTACAGTACACAAGTGCCCAACGAGTCACGGAGTGTTTTCCTCGCCGCCATTCACAGTGTTCAGAAAACGAGGTCAGCTCTTTCGCCACAGCCGATCAACATATACTGGGTCATTGGCAGTCGGTTGCTTCCTTGTACTGCTTCTTCTCTCCTAGTTGTCTGAATCACGAACACTTCTTCATTGTTGTCTGTGACTTCAATAACTGCAACCAGCGTAAACGATTTCAAGCGCAGAACTTTCTCAAACCAGACCATCTTAGACTCACGTCCCAGCTCAGACTGACTTCAGCGTAACCTCTTCCGGCCTCTTGCCTAGCCGCGTCACCTGACCACATTAGCTCCGCCCACTAATGTTTGCGTTGCTCACTTGTGTTTCTCAACTGTGTCAATAGTTTCTACGCTTGCTGTGTGTCGCGTAATCCAATTCAATGCAAGTCCTCCGGTGCCGATAAAGTGCTTGGATTCCTGTAGAAAAAAAAATGCTCTTTATAACCACTCATACACCACACGCTGTTCCTTTTCACAGAAACTACGCCATTTTGAAACATCTTACTTCATTCCATCACTTGCTGAACTGACATGCATGCATCGCCCTAGTGGATCTTCATTCGCCGATGAATTTCTATAGATTTCACCGCTTCATTGATAAAAAACAAAAAAAAAACAACGGTTTACAGAACGCTGCTCCTCTTTGGTTCATGTCAAAAGTGGGGCCGCCATCTGTATATAAATGTCCTATAATGTCACCGGGTTCGTCTGCACCATGATGTTACGTGCTTAGCACTCTTAGCATCCCTAATCACATATCGACAGGTTATAAGACGCTGGCTGTGGTTATTGACATTTCTATCATACTTTTAAAGTTTCCACGTAAAGTACCCTCGTCGTTTCACGCAACTATGCAGAAATGGCCAGTTTTCGAGCAATTTCTCACTCTCGTCGTTGTGATGTGTCCAATACACTATTTACAAATGAAAACATATCTTAACTCCACAACCAGCAGGATTAAGAAAGTACAAATCCACAGACGATCTAATAACCTACACAACTTAGAAATAGAGAATGCCTTCCAAGAGAAACAGCACACGTTATCTGTCTGGGTAGAGTTAGAAAAAGCGTTTGATAAAGTATGGAAGGAAGGACTGAAAATAAAATTTCGAAAAATGCAGGTCTGAGGGAAAACTTACACATGGATCAGCCATTACCTTGAGATTAGAACTGCCAGGACAAAACGTACAAGGGCAAACTAGCAAGAAAATGTTATTGCAACAAGGTGTCCCTCAACGAGCTATTCTTTCACCAACACTTTCCTGACATATATAAATGAAATAACAGAAAATGTCCCTGCCAAAGTGCACACCTCCATCTATACAGACGACTTAGCCAGGTGTACTTCTGAAGGATGTATTAATACAGCTACAACAGGGTGCAGTAAGCCCTATTAATTCTAGAGGTATGGTTTAAAACATGGCTAGTGAAGATCAGTGAGGAGAAAACAACAAGCACGGTTTTCTACCTCTCAAATTAATTACAGTAAACTAAGCTATTACTGAACTGAAAAAAAAAGTTCGCCAGGAAGAAAGCCCAAAATACCAGGTGTCACCTTTGATCGTCGCCTTACATGGAAAACACAGGTTGAGGCAAATAGAACGGGAGGAAGGTAACGAATGGCAATCTTAAAAAAGTCTTGCTGGTACAACGGGGAGGGGGGAGGGGGTAGATGAGAACGCTCTTAAGAAGCTATAGTGCTATGCATTGGACGAGTGATGCCAGTCCTTGAAAACTGTATTGCAGCTTAGGCAACAACAGTTAAGTCACACCTTAACAAAATCATTATCATCATCCTCTTCATCTTTTTGCAGTCAAGTGTCATGGGGAGGAATAATTGGCGTTCCAGCGCCCTATGGGTGGCACTGGATAGTGTCATTCCGTGTGACTGTACAATGTCTTTGATGTCGTAATGCATTTTGTTAGCGGACATTCTCTTGGTCTCGTAGTAGATGTTCTTTGATGTAGGGCCAGTGCTGGTAGTTGATGGTGTTGCATTCTAATGAGATGGCCAAACCATTTGATCTTCTGTGGCGTAAGGTGTTGATCCCACTGTCTGTCTGATAACATCATTTCTTATTCGGTCTCGGCTAGTTAAGTTTGCAGCTCTCCTAAAAAAATCATCAAAGTCCACAATCAAGGAATGCGGATCATAACTGGAGGCATGAAAACAACACCTATTAATACATTTGAAAAGATCACATGTTTACAACCTGGCAGATCACAGCAACACGCAGAACAATTTAAAATACTGACAGACCACCCAATATACCAGGGATTTAACTGATTTAGTGCCTTGTGACGATTAATCAAGAAACAAATGTAAATCGTAAACTGATTAGAGAAATTAGACGTAGCCAGTCAACATTTTTTGGTCACGTTATGAGAAGAAATAACTTGGTGACAACTGGCAAGATTTAAGGGGAAAGAACAAGAGGAAGGCAAAGAAGTAAATACCAGGATGGCTTGACCACGCAGTATGGCCGAGACAAGAACACTGAGCTATTCTACGATTCTGATGATCGAGTGAAATGGCGATTCATGACCGCTCACGCTTACCGGCATGGCACACGATGATAATGATGATGATGATGGCGATTAATCGTTTTAAGCGACTTCCCTTATCTGTCCATGGGCTTATATATCGCCGAAATATCATTGCATTATAATACAAAATGTCTTCTACCATATTAGCAACTTTAAAGCCACAATTGTGACACACCCCTACTTTTCCATTTTCCATATTTTATTTCGCTTGGTCCAAACCTACTTTTTGTTTGGCACAAAATCTGTCAATGGTATAGAAAGGGGAAGACTAAGCGAAACAACTTTGTAGAATCTGCAAACAAAAACATGCTGAAAGACCCGATAGTAGCATATGAACAGCTAAAACCATTAATAACGGAAACACTTTCAGTTTGGAGACAACAGCGCCTGCCTGAGGTGGTAGATAATATTCCTGGTATTGAGAACAGAACATCCAGAATAAATTAGAGAGAAGAAAAATAACAATAAACTACATAGAATAGAATTAATATAACAGACGGGTGAGCGAACAGCTCAACAGACAATGGCGGTGGTTAGGGTGGGGGTGGGGAATTCTCATCATTCTAAAAGACTAGAGCCATGAAACAGTCAGTAACTACTGGACAGTTCTCGAGTAACTTCAGAGCAGAGACAGAGGCCTTAAAAACGATCGCATAAATGTTGTTGGCAGAGACAAATAAAGAGACATAAGTAGCTCTCTTTACGATGCGAAGTCAGTTGTTTCAATACTGAAGAGCAGAAATAGTATAGAACTAGCAGCACTATATGAATTATGCCAGAAATCGAAGGATTGTAAAACAATGGACTCCTCATAGCACCATACATGGAAATGAAGAAGCATAACCTGTGATGAGGCCAAGAGATTTATAAGAAGCAGTTATAGAACCGAGTGGAAATAGAAGTATCCAGGTCACCAGAAAGATGATGCAATTATCAACTCCCCCCAAAAGAACAAGTTGCGATCTTTAGATTACGGACAGACCTAAACAGGCTGAAATACCACATGTTTAAGAAACTTAAGATGGAGATATTGATGAATGTAATTGTGTTAGCTGGTAAAATAATAGCTAAAGATTTGATGCAGAAGTGTATGCCATATGCAGAAAAGAGAAAAGTATTTCGGCCTATACCCGCTCCATTTGAGGACAAACTCAGTACAAATATTTCGATACTAAGTTACAAAGCCTTCTTTGAACTGAGCCGTGTGCGAGATGGGAAGACAGTTCCGTCTCATGTAAGAATTGAACAGAGACCGTTGTTCTGGTAAGCCATTGATCTATGCAAAACGTTATCGGTACTTCTATATACAACAAGTTAATTACGCATTCTTTACAGGTCGTCACTGTCAACTCCAGCATATTTCGGCTGTTTATTTAAATATTGAGCACAACCCTCTACTGGCAACGCTGATCGCACTCTGGTATGAACCTAAAACCCATCCACGTCAATGTGGAAGCACTAGACTCGAGTTTCGCTCTCATTTGAGCTCATCAGTAGTGCATATCCTTGTTTGTTATTTATCTTAGAAAATTTAGGTTAAGTAATTTGTCAAAGCTTTCTGAATAACCGGCACTTTATACCATTGTATACAAATCAACGCAAGACGGTCTGCTTCCATAGTCGCAGCAGTGTTTCGAACGCGGTATGCTGGATTACGAATTGCTTATAATGGATGTTATAAATTGTTTGGGACACTAGTAAACATGTTTATTTTTAACTTCCTCACCAAGACACTCCCGTGATGGTTCATTCTGCTGTCCATCCACCTTGTAGCGGCAGAGGTTCTTGCATGTTCCAATGACCCCAAGAGCAATACCGTTTAGTTTAGTTTAGTTTAGTTTAGTCTAGTTTAGTCGACGGATCAACATCACGGCACACGGGTGTAACTCATAAGTGCTCCGTTCTTCTCCTAACTCAAACCTGAGTCTGGAGAAACTCAGCTCAGTGCACGAACTCCGTAGCACCGGTAAAGATCCTGAAATACTTTGGGTATATTTTTAACTGGAAATTTTCCCCGGGCAGCGCCTTTAGGCTACTCTTTTTCGATTTCCAACTGCCAAGGGATTGTTTAAGTGCGCAACAATACACACGGGCGTCCGATCTCACTACCCAGAGACCAGGGGAAATTATATTACTAGAAGTCCACGTGAAAAAAATAAACCCCGGTCCCCACCGGGGCTTGAACCCGGGGACCTCCAGCACTCGAGGCGGACTCCATACCCCGAGACCACGCAGTCCCGCTTGGACAAAAGCAATACCGATGGTAGTGCAGCTACTCTAACCTCTCTCATGTCGTACAGGTCAAGGGATAGGAACGAGACAAAGAGAGACACAAACCTCGGTATATTAGGTATACTGGGAACCGCACTAAAGGCTAGGGAAAGCAAACCGAAAAAAAGATGCTTGGTGAAATCGGATGTATTGGCCACAGGCGTGACGAAACAGTGCAACACAACTAACTAAATTGTGTTTCTCTAATCTCATCTTATCTTGTTTCTCTTGTACCTTGCGGTGTCAAGGTGAAGTATAAATAGCGGGAGAGTGCCTGTCTATGGGCTTCATATATCGATATTTCCATGGACTATGCTATTCCCTATGCCCATTGTTTACGTGGTCAGTCTCTTCCTCTGCTTCCATTTGGTCTATACATCATTGCTTGTTGTGGTATACTGTTAGTTAGAAATCTAGTTATATGACCAAACCATTTGATTTGCTGCCTTCTAATAAAATCTAGCGCTGCTACAACCCCCACTTTAGTCCTGATTTCTTCATTTCTGATTTCCTCTCTTCTTGATACATTGAGCATTCTTCTCAGGAATCTTATTTCTATTGTTGTGATGTTTCTTTTCTCCTTTTCTGTAATTGTCCAGGTTTGGCATTGGTAGCATAGAGTTGGTAGGAAGATTGTGTTTTAGAGTGCCTTTTTAGTATCTATTGATACATGTTTGTTCTTTAGTATTGGTGCCATTTGTCCAATGAGTTGGTTTGCCTTATTGCATCTACTTTCGATATTGTTTTCTCATTTGCCATTTGATGATATTATACCTCCTTAGGAAAATAGCCATCCTGAGAAAGCTAAGTGGAACCACTTGGGGAGCCAGTGGGAAAATACTTAGCCCAGTTTATCAACAGAGCATACGACCACACCTGGAATACGGGTCAACTGCGTGGTGTTTGGCATCAAAACCACATTACAGGAGCTGGACATGGTGCAAAATCAAGCTCTTAGAGTCACCACAGGAGGGATGAGATCAACCCCTATAGTAGCAATGGAGAAAATGGGGAGGACACAAGCTCTAAGAGAACGCAGAGGTACAAAAAGACTAATACAAGCAGAAAAGTTCCTCAGCTTGCTAGGCCACCCTATGAAGAACAGATTTGAAAACTTAGCTGTTTAACTCTTATTAACCCCTCTTAACTATGGGGCGGTTGAAAAGAAGCAGTTTTATCCACCAGGCCAAACGACTCTGCAGAGAAACCATCGATCTTCCCACAGTTGGTATCCCTCTGATAACTATTCCAGAGCGAGCCCCGTGGAAAGATGAACATGGACTATCGCTACAAATCCAGACAAAATTGAGAGGAATATTTGACAAGGAAGAACAGAACAGTGTACAGCGCAGAACAGCCACTCTTCAGCTTCCTTTATGACGAATACCCACAGGATCTCTGGATCCGAGCCTACACAGATGGGTCAGCACAAAATGCTGTTCGAAATGGAGGAGGAGGAGTGTACATAGAATACCCAAATAATACTAGGGACACGGCCAGAGTACCAACAGGAAAGTACTGCCACAACTATGATTCTGAAATTGAGGCAATCAAGATAGCCACAGAGAAATTACAAAATACCAGCCATGGTACACAACCTGTAGTGATATTGACAGATGCAAAATCCGTAATAGAGGCGCTCCTGTCTGGGAAATTGCCAGTTCTAAGGACACTACTTTCTGAACTTAGCAGTCAGCATAAGGTCACCATACAGTGGATACCATCCCACTGTGGAGTCCCCGGAAACGACAGAGCTGATCTATTGGCTAAGGAAGGAGCAAAAGAAGAACAACCTGATGTGCCCATTACATACCACCAAAAGAAAAGAATGATCAAATCAGTCAGAAGGCCACCAAACCCTACTCAAGACGACTACCACGTTATGGACAGACCAGAACAGGTCATTATTCTGCGCCTCAGAACAGGACACAATAGATTACGCAACCACATGTATACAAAATTCAAGATTGGTGACTCAGCCATGTGCACATGTGGTTTGGCGTCGCAGACAGCAGAGCACATACTCCAGGATTGCCCAAACTACAACATATCCAGGCGAACCTTCTGGCCTAGAGAGACAACAGTGGAAGATAAACTCTATGGACCGCTGAGTGAACTAAAAAAGACTGTTAGATTCATACAAGAGACAACATTGCAGTTATAAACATATTTCAGGCGATCGAAAGAAGAAGAAGAAGAAGAAGAAGAAGAAGAAGAAGAAGAAGAAGAAGAAGAAGAAGGGGTGTTCTTTTAGATGCATCTTTGTTGTTCTTTCTTCTTTGGTTATAGTCATTCACTCTGTTTTACTTGTGCTAATTTTCGAAACAATGCAACACAACTAAATTCTGTTTAGTTTTGCAAATTTCCCGATCCCATTTGTGAACTGTCTGTAGTCCGTTTTACAATTGACTCATTTAACATCCTGTTGTGGGCTTATTATTCATATAAGATTGTTTTGCTGATAGCCTTGCCTTTCCCCAAACTATTCAGTTGAGGTTATTCACCATACTCGACAAGGATGCATGATAAATCTATACATTGCAGAAGCTATTTTTAGTTTCATAAATATTTATTTTTACATATTTCAACGGAAAAAGGATTGAGACCGTGATATTTAAACATCCGCTTCCGGCGCACAAGCCAATGGGTTCGTTTCTAGCATACGGTTAGCCATTTGTACAAAAACTCATTAAAATCATGTAGCAAGTCTTAGAACGTCTTTTTTTTTTTTTTATCACAACGCGCTGGCAGTCGAAGTGGCCGAAAGTATTCATGCACCCGAGCTTAAACTTTTGACGCACTAAGTGCGAGGTAGTGTGTTCTCGTTCTTGATTTGTTTGGGAACGTAAATTATAAGTACCTCAGAAGTAAGAGTAGGTCCGCCTAATGGCGGCGATTGATGATAATAAGGAAAGATAACCCATGACTAAAAACCAACCCAGTTAAACTGTGGTTTAGAGGTGACAGTCTGACAGGGTCGACTATTACCGGGCTCCCTGGTCGAGGTGTTAGCAGCTTTCTCCGTAGCCTCCAATACTCTCGTGGTTTAAACTGTGGTTTAGAGGTGACAGGGTCGACTATTACCGGGCTCCCTGGTCGAGGTGTTAGCAGCTTTCTCCGTAGCCTCCAATACTCTCGTAGTTTAAACTGTGGTTTAGAGGTGACAGGGTCGACTATTACCGGGCTCCCTGGTCGAGGTGTTAGCAGCTTTCTCCGTAGCCTCCAATACTCTCGTGGTTTAAACTGTGGTTTAGAGGTGACAGGGTCGACTATTACCGGGCTCCCTGGTCGAGGTATTAGCAGCTTTCTCCGTAGCCTCCAATACTCTCGTGGTTTAAACTGTGGTTTAGAGGTGACAGGGTCGACTATTACCGGGCTCCCTGGTCGAGGTGTTAGCAGCTTTCTCCGTAGCCTCCAATACTCTCGAAGTTTAAACTGTGGTTTAGAGGTGACAGGGTCGACTATTACCGGGCTCCCTGGTCGAGGTGTTAGCAGCTTTCTCCGTAGCCTCCAATACTCTCGTAGTTTAAACTGTGGTTTAGAGGTGACAGGGTCGACTATTACCGGGCTCCCTGGTCGAGGTGTTAGCAGCTTTCTCCGTAGCCTCCAATACTCTCGTAGTTTAAACTGTGGTTTAGAGGTGACAGGGTCGACTATTACCGGGCTCCCTGGTCGAGGTGTTAGCAGCTTTCTCCGTAGCCTCCAATACTCTCGTAGTTTAAACTGTGGTTTAGAGGTGACAGGGTCGACTATTACCGGGCTCCCTGGTCGAGGTGTTAGCAGCTTTCTCCGTAGCCTCCAATACTCTCGTAGTTTAAACTGTGGTTTAGAGGTGACAGGGTCGACTATTACCGGGCTCCCTGGTCGAGGTGTTAGCAGCTTTCTCCGTAGCCTCCAATACTCTCGTAGTTTAAACTGTGGTTTAGAAGGTGACAGGGTCGACTTTACCGGGCTCCCTGGTCGAGGTGTTAGCAGCTTTCTCCGTAGCCTCCAATACTCTCGTAGTTTAAACTGTGGTTTAGGAGGTGACAGGGTCGACTATTACCGGGCTCCCTGGTCGAGGTGTTAGCAGCTTTCTCCGTAGCCTCAATACTCTCGTAGTTTAACTGTGGTTAGAGGTGACAGGTCGACTATTACCGGGCTCCCTGGTCGAGGTGTTAGCAGCTTTCTCCGTAGCCCTCCAATACTCTCGTAGTTTAAACTGTGGTTTAGAGGTGACAGGGTCGACTATTACCGGGCTCCCTGGGTCGAGGTGTTAGCAGCTTTCTCCGTAGCCTCCAATACCTCGTAGTTTAAACTGTGGTTTAGAGGTGACAGGTGGTCGGACTATTACCGGGCTCCTGGTCGAGGTGTTAGCAGCTTTCTCCGTAGCCTCCAATACTCTCGTAGTTTATAACTGTGGTTTAGAGGTGACAGGGTCGACTATTTACCGGGCTCCCTGGTCGAGGGTGTTAGCAGCTTTCTCCGTAGCCTCCAATACCTCTCGTAGTTTAAAACTGTGGTTTAGAGGTGACAGGGTCGACTATTACCGGGCTCCCTGGTCGAGGTGTTAGCAGCTTTCTCCGTAGCCTCCAATACTCTCGTAGTTTAAACTGTGGTTTAGAGGTGACAGGGTCGACTATTACCGGGCTCCCTGGTCGAGGTGTTAGCAGCTTTTCTCCGTAGCCTCCAATACTCTCGTAGTTTAAACTGTGGTTTAGAGGTGACAGGGTCGACTATTACCGGGCTCCCTGGTCGAGGTGTTAGCAGCTTTCTCCGTAGCCTCCAATACTCTCGTAGTTTAAACTGTGGTTTAGAGGTGACAGGGTCGACTATTACCGGGCTCCCTGGTCGAGGTGTTAGCAGCTTTCTCCCGTAGCCTCCAATACTCTCGTAGTTTAAACTGTGGTTTAGAGGTGACAGGGTCGACTATTACGGGCTCCCTGGTCGAGGTGTTAGCAGCTTTCTCCGTAGCCTCCAATACTCTCGTAGTTTAAACTGTGGTTTAGAGGTGACAGGGTCGACTATTACCGGGCTCCATGGTCGAGGTGTTTAGCAGCTTTCTCCGTAGCCTCCAATACTCTCGTAGTTTTAAACTGTGGTTTAGAGGTGACAGGGTCGACTATTACCGGGCTCCCTGGTCGAGGTGTTAGCAGCTTTCTCCGTAGCCTCCAATACTCTCGTAGTTTAAACTGTGGTTTAGAGGTGACAGGGTCGACTATTACCGGGCTCCCTGGTCGAGTGTTCGCAGCTTTCTCCGTAGCCTCCAATACTCTCGTAGTTTAAACTGTGGTTTAGAGGTGACAGGGTCGACTATTACCGGGCTCCCTGGTCGAGGTGTTAGCAGCTTTCTCCGTAGCCTCCAATACTCTCGTAGTTTAAACTGTGGTTTAGAGGTGACAGGGTCGACTATTACCGGGCTCCCTGTCGAGGTGTTAGCAGCTTTCTCCGTAGCCTCCAATACTCTCGTAGTTTAAACTGTGGTTTAGAGGTGACAGGGTCGACTATTACCGGGCTCCCTGGTCGAGGTGTTAGCAGCTTTCTCCGTAGCCTTCAATACTCTCGTAGTTTAAACTGTGGTTTAGAGGTGACAGGGTCGACTATTACCGGGCTCCCTGGTCGAGGTGTTAGCAGCTTTCTCCGTAGCCTCCATACTCTCGTAGTTTAAACTGTGGTTTAGAGGTGACAGGGTCGACTATTACCGGGCCCTGGTCGAGGTGTTAGCAGCTTTCTCCGTAGCCTCCAATACCTCGTAGTTTAAACTGTGGTTTAGAGGTGACAGGGTCGACTATTACCGGGCTCCCTGGTCGAGGTGTTAGCAGCTTTCCTCCGTAGCCTCCAATACTCTCGTAGTTTAAACTGTGGTTAGAGGTGACAGGTCGACTATTACCGGGCTCCCTGGTCGAGGTGTTAGCAGCTTTCTCCGTAGCCTCCAATACTCTCGTGGTTTAAACTGTGGTTTAGAGGTGACAGGGTCGACTATTACCGGGCTCCCTGGTCGAGGTGTTAGCAGCTTTTTCCGTAGCCTCCAATACTCTCGTAGTTTAAACTGTGGTTTAAGGTGACATTGTCGACTATTACCGGCTCCCTGGTCGAGGTGTTAGCAGCTTTCTCGTAGCCTCCAATACTCCGCGTAGTTTAAACTGTGGTTTAGAGGTGAAAGGGTCGACTATTACCGGGCTCCCTGTCGAGGTGTTAGCAGCCTTTCTCCGTAAGCCTCCAATACTCTCCGTAGTTTAAACTTGTGGTTTAGGAGGTGCAAGGGGCGACTAGTTACCGGCTCCCTGGTCGAGGTGTTACAGTTTCTCCGTGCCCTCCATACCTCGTGGTTTAAACTGTGGTTTTAGAGTGAAAGTGGTCGAACTATTACCGGCTCCCTGGTCGAGGTGTTAGCAGCTTTCTCCGTAGCCTCCAATACTCTCGTAGTTTTAAAACTGTGGTTTAGAGGTGACAGGGTCGTCTATTACCGGGCTCCCTGGTCGAGGTGTTAGCATCTTTACTACCGTAGCCTCCATACTCTCGTTAGTTTAAACTGTGGTTTAGAGGTTACAGGGTCGACTATTCCGGCTCCCTGGTCCGAGGTGTTAGCAGCTTTCTCCGTAGGCCTCAATACTCGCGTAGTTAAAAACTGTGGTTTAGAGGTGAGCAGGGTCGATTCTATTACCGGGCTCCCTCCGGGTCGAGGTGTTAGCAGCTTTCTCCGTAGCCTCCAATACTCTCGTAGTTTAAACTGTGGTTTAGAGGTGACAGGGTCGACTATTACCGGGCTCCCTGGTCGAGGTGTTAGCAGCTTTCTCCGTAGCCTCGAATAGTCTCGTGGTTGACGCGAGCGCACGAAAATTGGAAGCGGTTCGAGTCGCGCCAGTAACTTATGAGAGTATGGAGCCGGTCGCTCAGAAAGTCGTGGCGTGCTGATGAGCGTAATCTAGCCTAGGAATCAACATACAGCTGAAAGATGCTGGCGTTGACCGCAATATCCTGAAACAGGAAGGAAACGCGGGGGAACATATGATCGACTATTGCACTGGTTTTTTTTTTTTTAAATTCCATATGGCCCTGTTTCTTTCCACTGGGCGGCCTGCCACTGGGCGACGATCGCCAGGAGTCTCCGAGAAAATTGCACCCGTGAACCGAATGTCGGAATCTTGAATAGAACTCACAGTCTTCGGAGCGCGAGGCAGGCGGTTTAACCACTTCGCCACGGTGACCCCATAACAGCCGTTTAGTAGCAATTGCTAGTAATAGCCGCAAGTGCTTGGACTATGTTTGAGTTCCAAGCGAGCAAACAAAAAGAAAGTCATCACAACATGCTTACAGTTTCTCGACTCTCGGCCATTTTGTTCTGAATCATCCTCTTTATGCCAAAGGTGTCTCCCTTTGCTACATCTTCTAGTGCACTGGATCCATGTCTGCGAGTGGATTAGCTTTCCCCGTTACCAGTTATCAGTTATCAGTTACCAGTTATCAGTTACCAGTTATCAGTTATCAGTTACCAGTTATCAGTTATCAGTTATCAGTTACCAGTTACCAGTTATCAGTTATCATTACCAGTTATCAGTTACCAGTTATCAGTTATCAGTTACCAGTTATCAGTTACCAGTTATCAGTTACCAGTTACCAGTTATCAGTTATCAGTTATCAGTTATCAGTTATCAGTTATCAGTTATCAGTTGGGGTATCTTCATTGCCCGTCCGGACATGCCAGGTGCTCAATCCTCCCCCATCATATGCATCAGAGTCCGGTGGCTAATAGTGCCAGTTCTGTGTTGGCTGACGAGGCGCCTTGTTTTCCCGATGTACCTCTCGCGTCTGGCCGTGCCGATTCACGTCCCCGTTACCAATGTCCTTCGCCAGCAGGCGAACCCACTATGACATATGGGTACTTGTAATTTACGTCTCCGAGTCAAGGGCGAGAAGTCAACGTTTTAGTTGACTTGAGTAGAGATAAGAACCGACATCACTGCACCCAGGACACTCCCATACGCGCTCCGTCCCCTCGTTCAACAGCCAGCGAAGAGTCACACTACTAATCGTTCCCACCGCTATCTGATTGAACGTTCTCCTGGTCTTCTCTCTCAGTTTTGAGATTCTACCAGAACCCCTGCCAATCCCCAGCAATCCCATCCTTTCCACACACGGGTTTTCAATCTGTTCCTCTGCCTTCTTCACTTAGTCCCACAGGCGTACGACCACCTTCCCCTTGTACATAAGTAATCTAGCAACAATAAGTGCATTCCCTGCCAGAATATCAGCCTGTTCATTCCCCCGCACTCCCGCATGGCCGGGACAAAAAAAATCCATACAATTCTCACAATCTGTGACCTCTGAAGCGAGGGTATCCATTCCACACGAAACATTCCTTTCTCCACTTACTAAGCATACTCTTTGAGTCCATGAGAAAGACAATGTGTGTTGCAGTGGTCTCCTCTAACCAACGGAATGCCGCTGTGACTGCTTCCACCTCCATTCTCATGCTGGAGGTCAGTAGTCTTATATGCCATACTCTCCTTTTTCAAGAATCAGTCCATTAGTCTTTGCAATAAGCCACAATCACTCCGTCTGTTTCTAACCACTGTCCCATCAGTATAGATCACTATGTCACCTTGATGTTTGTTACTCTGGATCAGTTGTTGCACCCCAAACTAGGTGTGGCCCGCTGCCAATTCTCTGCACTCACGAGCTCAGTGTTATTATTACACTTGTGCCAGTCCGTCATGGCATTCCGGAACTTCAACCCACTCTCTTTCACGATTGATGGTCTCTAGATCACAAACCTGACGTATAGGTATTTCTGCCTGTGCCATCCAGGACCTCGTCTTAGTCTATGACCCTTGACCATATCCATTGTTTCATGCAAGGGGTGATCCCTATCTGCAGCAACTCTCAGGTACCTTTTGGCTTGAAGTACCCTATGCCTATCCGTCATTATTGGTAGCGCCAGGATATGCCTCATGCATATAATTGGTGTGTCCTGTGTGCACCCTAGGATCACCCGCATGGCCGCATTATGTATGAGCTCCAACCTTTCAAGCTGGCTATTTGATTACTGTCAGTAAGCCCCAAACCATGCCCAATTACATAAATTATTACCTGCTCAAAGAGCCTTTATAGCATCCTCTGATCTACCCCGGTTGCTGCCATAGCCCTAAATACATTAAGTCCCCTACCAGCCTTACACCAACAAAGCTTCCACATGATCCTTCAAAGACATATCAAAGGTGATACCCAAGTACTTCAGTTTACTCTCTCTCTCTCTCTCTCTCTCTCTCTCTCTCTCTCTCTCTCTCTCTCTCTCTCTCTCTCTCTCTCTCTCTCTCTCTCCTAAGAGACCGTCCATTCAATATAATACATGGGACATCTGCCTTCACAATTCGGTTATCCAGGGAGTACCACACAACCGATGCCTTTTCTGGGTTTATAACGGCCCCTGCGTCCCTACACTACTCCGTCACCCTATTTACTGCCTTCTGTAAGTCATCAGCCAAACTTTACCTGTCCCTGCCCTTCTGTACACCAGCACATCATCAGCAAATGTCTAGACTCTACCAACACCTGGCGTCTCAATAGCTTCGACATTGCTGGTGTAGCCATTAAAGAGTACTGGGTACATGGCAGATCCTTGTGGCAACCCAGGTGTAATAGTATACCCATCCTCCAGGTCAAGAGCTACCGCCACTGTCTCTTGTTTGCACAACTACCTGGTCCCATTCCCAAAGCCATGTAACGATCACTCCAGACTTAATGGATACCGAATCATAAACCTGCAAAACATCTTTGGCAATGTCCTCGAAAAGATAGTAGCCCGCAGGCTCCAGCGACATTAGGAAAGGTGTAATCCGCTTCCCAAAGGGCTCGGGAGTTACCGGTCTGGGAAGGACACCTGGGCCAATGCGGCGACTTTTGCATTTGATGTCTACGAGGGCTTCCAGAACAAACGTTTTAGTCCAACTGATCGGTGTTTAACTGATTCAGTGCCAAAAACAAAAAGTAGGTTTGGATTAAACATGGCACACAATCAAATGAACAAGTATTATAGTATACATTGCCGTTCACTGTGCACTGAGATTGCCGAAGATACCACGAAACAAACCAAATAACACAATGACCCTAATATGGCGATATATATCTTTCTTCTGTCCAGATGAGATGTCACATTTGGTGATATATTATCCTCCGGCACTGAATCAGTTAAGAACAAGCGCTCGTATCCATCCAGCCACGCTGACGTCATGCATTTATCATGAAACCAAAGGTTTAAGTTATTTGCATATCAGGACGTCGCAGTTTGTGATGTTTTGGCAAGTTTACGTCCATTGGGTTGCCATTGCGTTCTGAATGGTTTAAGAGGACGTTATAAAATAAAAAGTAAACACAAAATAATACACATGTGTTCCAATAACATAGCAAACATCTTCAGACACACAAGACAATACTTGTTTCACAGTCACAATTAAAGCCATACCACAGAATGTTATAAATTTAGTATCCACAGTTCTTTATTTACAGAACACATGTTGTTTATTCAACATCTTATCACAGATACGGAACGGAGTAACATTATAACAAGTCGAGATACAGGGTGTTTGTATAGTCTCACTACACTTAGTATGTAGAACAGTTGTTTGTTGGAGAGTATGTTTTCCCTTTGAAAAGACGGAAAACATACTCGCCAACAAACAGCTGTTCTAAATACAAAATGTAGCGGGACTTTACAAACACCCTGTATATTCAATCATTAAGTACGACACCTCTTCTACCCTAGGGTGCACAAGTAAATTATCATAATTAATGAATTGTCCCCAAGCAGTTTACTGCTATGTTTCTGTCATGTCATAGTGCATCACAATTTATAGGCCTGGGAGCAAGGAGGAGTTGTTGGCCAATCTTGACCTCACTTTGACAAGCGACGGAGTCCAAACGCGGAACTCGAGTCCCGCCGTGCTCGTGACATTACCAGCTTAAAGTCGCTTAAAAGTCGACAGGGTCGACTTCATTGCACCGGGTTTTTATCCCACATAGGCGCAGTCTCTTTCAGCAGCGTGGAAAGCGTCGCACAAAGCACGAAATTCGTAGCTCCAGCGACGACGCTCAGGAGTCTCCGAAAAAAATTGACTCATGAACCGAAGGACGCGGCCCGGAATCGAACCCACTACCTTCGGAGCCTGAGTCATACGACTTGACCACTTCGCCACGGAGGGATTACCCTCCCAGTTCGCTATCAACTACGCTAGTGCGCCCGCGCTACCGGAAGCTTATGGTATTGTAAACATCTGAGATGTATTCAGTCATTCGTAGTCTTTCCTCTTCTTTCCTCCCTGTGTGTAGAAGTATCATTTTTTTTTGTTTGTTTGCAAATCCTTTTTTACAGGGCATCTCAGTCAACACCAGCATTTCTGCCGCTGTGATCTCTTGGAAAGTTTACATTTAGTAGTTTGCCATTGCTTTCTGAACGACCAGCATCGATACCAATGCAAAACCAACGCAACGCGGTCTATACAGAGAAATAAACATTGTAACAAGCTGAGATATATACAGTCATCCATTATTCCCTTCAACTCTAGGATGTAGACAGTGCTTCACAAGCAGAGAAAGATCGAAACATTATAACAATCTGAGACATATACAATCATCCATTGTCTTATACTCTCGAATGTAGAGGTACTTCATATGCAGAGAAAGATCGAAACATTATAACAATCTGAGATATATACATTCATCCATTGTCTTATACTCTAGAACAGTGGTTCTCAACCGGTGGGGAATTCCCCCCAGGGGGGAATTTTAGGGTTTCCAGGGGGGGGGGGGGGATGAAGACCATTTCAAGATCGCGTTAATACAAGAACCGATTACTTGATATTGTTTTTCCCTTCATACTTTACAGTTATGTACGTCTCATCCTTCTAAAATTCATTTTATAAAGTAAGTAAACCCACAAATCATGTTTTATGTGGATGTCTAGACTTGTTTTAGTATATGCTATTAAATTTACCTTCCGTATACTGTGTAGGGGTGGGGGGATTTTTAGATAGGAAATGTGAAAGAGAGGGGGGGGGGGATGACGTTCTGAAAATACGGTGAAAAGGGGGGGGGGCACGGGCCAAATTTTTGATAGGAAGGGGGGGGGGAAGGACGTTCTGAAAATATGGTGAAGGGGGGTACGGGCCAAAAAAGGTTGAGAACCACTGCTCTAGAATGTAGCGGTACTTCACATGCAGAGAAAGGTTGAAACATTCTAACAATCTGAGATATATACAGTCAACCAAAACGTCTTATACTCTAGAATGTAAAGGTACTTCACATGCAGAGAAAGGTTGAAACATTCTAACAATCTGAGATATATACAGTCAACCAAAACGTCTTATACTCTAGAATGTAGAGGTACTTCACATGCAGAGAAAGATCGAAACATTATATCAATCTGAGATATATACAGTCATCCATTGTCTTCTATTCTAGAAGAGAATATCGTGGGCAGAGAAGGGAACCAACTCCGATGTAATGACATACACAGGCGACAACTGTCCGCTTAGTAAAATCATAAGGGAAAAGGCTCCCGTGTGTTGCCGGGGCCCATAAGGGAAGCAAAGAATAGCAACACTGCAGCCTACCACGCATGTCGTAGGAGGCGACTAAGGAGGCTATGGTTCCGTCGCCCTGCTACTTAGTGAGTGCGCGACACTGTGAGCTGTGAGTTTCGTGTGCAATGCTTTTGAATCTGCCCGAGGTTTTTTGGAACGTGACTGCATGTTCGGAGCGATGGCAGCTGGCTATGTCCCAGAGTTGACCGGTTTTTGCCTTATGCAGAAATGCGTAGCTGCTGGGCTTCTGGTTGACTGTCACTGCCATCCACGATGAACTGTATTTCGTGGACTGTGTGGGTGAACATCTAGGAAACATCCAGATGGTAAAATGACTGCCGATTCCATCAGAGATAAACTGGATGTTTCGTGGGGGACTATTGTGTTGACATTCTGGCGGCGGCATTATGCACAGTGTATCTGTGCGGGCTGTTGTTTGTCGAGACTCCTGTCTTTTCCACTTTTCACATTGGGCAATGGGGAGCGTTTTGTGTAATATTCACTGGCACAGGAACGGAGCATAATGGGGACGACCCGTTGCTGTGAAGTTGGAACCGTGACTAACTAACTAATAAGGGAAAAGGAAAGTGAAATTTATGGAGCATATCAACAGAAGAGGTGTAACAGAGAAATTGTCATCATATGGGAAACATATTAGACAAAGAAAGCGGCGGAAGACAGCGGAAAGCTTAAATAGCTGGGCAAAAATAATCATAATATACCCAATACTAACTTTATTAAAATATCTGGTGACAGAAAGGCTTGGGGTGTCATTGTTGAAAATATTTGATCTAGATTTGATACCTGAAGAGAAGAAGAAGGAAGAGGAGCAGGAGCAAGAGGAGGAAGGAGGAGGAGAAGAGGAAGAAGAAGAAGCAGGAGCAGGAGGAGGAAAGGGGAGGAGGAGGTGAAGACGAAGAAGAAGAAGAAGAAGAAGAAGAAGAAGAAGAAGAAGAAGAAGAAGAAGAAGAAGAAGAAGAAGAAGAAGAAGAAGAAGAAGAAGAAAGAGGAGGAGCGGGAGGAGGGAGGAAGAAGAGGATGAAAAGCAGGAGCAAGAGGAGGGCGGAGGAGGAGGAGGGGGAGGAGGAGGAGGGGAGGAGGAGGAGAATAATAATAATAATAATAATAATAATAATAATAATAATAATAATAATAATAATAATAATAATAATAATAATAATAATAATAATATCCTAAAGTACAATAGTCTGTAATTGTAGGAGCTAATCTTGATTCCTGAAGCAGTTTACCATTCTACCCATCACGTGTTTCTCATGTTCAGCTGTCATATGATGTAAACATCATCCCTAGGCTCGCAGAGTACACAGGACATTTCAAGTTCTGACAGTGCCTTTCAACATGTATTCATGTCTGCTCAACTGTACACGCGCAGATAATATACACCCGAAGCTATCCACCATTGGTGGTAACGTAGTGTCACTATGACAACAGTGGGATGACCCTTTGGGAAATTGGCAGCTGGTTCACACTGAATCACTGCTGAAGCCAATTTTGCCAGTCCTTTGGGAACTTGGTATCCGATTATATGGGGTCGTCAAAGAAGCCAGTTTGGCCAGTTATTTGGGAAGTTCGTACCTTATTGCACAGGATTATTGAAGAAACCAGCTTTACCACTCCTTCTAGAAAGTTGGTTCCTGGTTACATAGCGTCATTGAAGAAACCAGTTTGACCAGTCCTTCTGGAAAATTGGAACCCGATTACACAACGTCATTGAAGAAGCCAGCTTTACCGGTACTTTAGGAAGCTGGCACCTAATTACACGGGTCACTGCATTAGCCAGCTTTGCAAGTGCTTTGGAAAGTTGGTAAGTGATTACATAGACTCATTGGAGAAACCAGCTTTACCATTCCTTTTGGAAAGTTGGTACCTGATTACACAGCGTCATTGAAGAAGCCAGCTTTACCAGTACTTTAGGAAGTTGGCACCTAATTACACGGGTCACTGCATTAGGCAGCTTTGCCAGTCCTTTGAAAAGTTGGTATGCATGATTTCATGGGTCACTGAAGAAGCCAGCTCTGCCAGGTGGCTTCTGGGAAGTGGTACCTGGTACTATCGAGTCAGTGCAGAATGAAACTGTGCCAGTCCGTTAGGAAGCTGGTACCTGGCTCGCTGATCGGGACAAGAACACAATCTCTGATGATCGTAAGACATCCCGAGCCAAGACTAACCAAGCGTATCGGCATGGCACATGATAATGATTATCTGATGTGCGTGGGGGGAAAGGGGGGGGGGGGGGGGGTCACGGCTGCAGTTTCGGCACACCGCGCCGGTTTTTCCATGATAATACATCTACCATGAAAGATGTCGGAATCAAATTCTGACTTACATTTAAGACAAAAAGGTGTTGATTGTAGCAAGAACGGATTTCTGGCACAAAGGACACTCATAAATTGGCTCGGCACATCCTTCACAACTTATGAAATGTCCGCACGGAAGAAATGTCACTTCTCTGGACTTCTCGTGACAAATATGGCAAAGTCTGGTATTTTTCAGTAGCTCGTGTTCTTTTTCTAAAAGGCTGAATTTTGTCTGAAACATTTCTACGTCTTTCAATGTCTTCAGCGCCTTGTCTGTCTTGCTTACAGTTCCTTGAACATTTTGTGGTTCGTTAACTTTGCAACTTATTTCATGATCTGCGCCATCGCAGACAATATCTTGTTGATTTTGTGAAATTGTTACGTTTTTGTCAACTGGCAATTACGCCGCATGAAAGATCATCTTTATACGACCACGCTGTCGTGAGCTCAGATGACCCAGAAACAGAATTCTGCTGCACTATGGGAACTTGTTCGCATGTATTCCGTGATTTCATAGATGGCTTTTCATTACTTAATTGATTAAATAACACATGCTGTTCTGATTTATTTACGGGCATATTACGCTCCACCCCAGGCAAGGGCTGCGACAATAATGCTGAACCCGTATATACTAAGTTGCTGTCAGAAATCTGAACGTATGGATTAGAAAAGTCGTTAATTAACCATCTGTCCAACCCATCATTGGACTCTAAGTTATGTCCATCTGTGAAATCTTCTCCAGCATCTTCTGCCACGTTATACAGACCACTTTGTGTAGAGCTATCAACATGATAGTCACGTGGAATCGTTGGTAAAGACACTAGGGAATTCTCACAGCTATTACTAACACTTTGCCTGTAATCGGTGCTGCTGTTATCAGAGTGGGTGGGTGGTGATTTCTGTAGAGTACAGTTCAATCGACGTTGATTAGAAGGTAACGATGCATTTTCAGAAGCCTGAATTGATGATAGTAGCGACTGAGAAGCAGATGTCAAAGTTGAATTACTAGAATCACCCGAAGCGAGACCATTTTCATCGCAGCCAGCATCTCGTGTAACATCTGAAGCGTGATGTATCTCATACAGTGTACATTTATCTATTAAAGTTTCATTGTTCACTGGTTTCCCGCTGCGACTCAAAGTTTCAGCTATTTGGCGAACAATGCATTTTGGAATACTGCACACCATGGAAACGGCTTCAATAATTATCAACAAACTTATGATACTGCTTGTAGAATGTTCTTCACCTGCGCTTCTGGGTATCTCATCATCTGTTACTACACTCAGCGAACATGGCGTAATTGTCGTTTGAAGTCGGACAACCGTTAAAAACTGCGCATTGCCTTTGTTTGTCCTGTCCACTTTCAAAGTGAGTCCCATCGCAAGAACAGCTGAATTCTTCTCCCTTACAAATCATAGCGTCTGCAGCAGCCATGATTTCTTGTACTCCAGTACCTGGCGAAAACTCAATAGAAGGGACAGAATCTTGCCCACAATGACTAACAAGGGTAGACAACAAAGATCAACCTTTCGGGAAATGCCTGAAAGTTGTTCCTATCCCTATCTGGCGCTAGTGTCACTGCTGTATCTGCACAAAGAAACAAAATAAAACCAAAAATATAGGTGACAAGAATTGTATGAATATTTGCATTGTGTGTGACACATTGTCTATGTGATTGTTTTTGTTATTTTGAATGGATGATTCGTCAACTGTCAGCTATGTATGTCAGCCTTAAAAAAGTGATCTCCCGACTTTGAAGACTTAATATTCTCAATGCGTCTATCTTGGTAAGATCCAATATTTTCATTTTTTTAAATGTTGCATATCCCTTACAGAACGTTGCAGTCAACGCCAGCATTTTTCAGCTACTGTTGATGCACTAGGCAAGATGTACGTTCAGTAGTTTGCCATTGTTTTCTGAACGACCGCCACCCCCCCCCCCCCCCCCCCGGGGCGCAGCTGTTTTCCCCACGTGGATACACGCGATTACGAACAACGTCGTTAACTCCTTGGCCAGGTTTCCATTGCGTCTACCATTTAAAAAATTAATATTCTAATTGCGTCTGTTTCGTCGACTCCCTGGCCGAGGAGATAGCAGCTTTCTCCGTAACCCCGAATACTCTCGTGGTTGACATGAGTGCACGAGAATTGGAAGCGGTTCGAGTCGCACCAGTGACTTATGAGAGTATGGAGCCGGTCGCCCAGAAAGTCGTGGCGTGCTGATGAGCGTAATCTAGCCTAGGAATCAACATACAGCTGAAAGATGCTGATGTTGACCGCAATATCCTGAAACAGGATGGAAACGCGGAAAAAAAATTGACGCCTGTTTCGTTAATTGTTAATTTTCTCCTTGCGTCTGCTTTTTAAAAGAGTTAATATTCTCAATGTGTCAGTCATGTTAAGAGTTAATATTTTTATTGTGTCCGTTTTGTTAAGAGTTAATATTCTTATTGCGCCTGTCTTGTTAAGAGTCAATATAACTATGCTGATTTCCCTTTCTAAACCATGCTATGTTTTCCCTGTCTACAACCATGCTCTGTGATCATGTTTTACAGCCATGCTATGGATTTTAAGTATGGATTAGCTTTCCCTATTACCAGTGTCCCTTGCCATCAGGCGAACCCACTCCCGACTTCGGAGGTACTTGAAATTTACATCCCCAAGTCAAGGACAAGAAGCCAACATTTTAGTCCAACTGCCCAGTGTAGGAGTTGAACCTCAACTATATTTGCTAACAACCAGCATTCATTATTTATAGTTCTAAAACATTATTAGGACATTTATTACTTTTTCTCACATCAATGCTAATTTTTCTATGCATTTGTAAACAAAAGCATTGTCCTAACAACGATTCTGTGCAGTAACTACCAGTTGGTCAAGTCAACTAGCACATTCATTCCCAAAAGTGACGACTTGATTTCTTCACAGGCAGGGAACTCTCAAACGTGTGTAGAGTTGTTTTTTTTAAATGCCTGTTAACTTGCTTGCATGTTTTCCCATTTATACGTACACTTTTATCTATTGATTGATTGATTGATTGATTGATTGATTTAGGAATCGACATCACAGCATTCGGGGCATTCCCATAAGTGCTTTTATCTATATGCTGACCAACACAGACCTGTCTATGTATTACCTATTTTTAGTTCTGATCCTGTCAACCACTGTAAAACTCTATTGCAAATTGCTGACTAAGTAGGAAAAATGCTGACATGGGCAGCATATTGCTGACATACATAACGAATTGCTTAATACTCGTCGGTAAGACTCTCCCCTCAACTCTTATTACTTGTAAAGTGTAATATTTTCGTCCCTTTTAAACAGGCATGTAATAATCGAGTTCAGGTAAAAGAAGCCTTCCTATTATTTTGCCGCCATTTGGCCTATTGTCAAACATGCTCCAAAGTGAGGCTCTGATGCTATTCAGACATGGCAGATCTGCATTTGGTGCAGCCACAATAACTTTGAATGTTTATATTATCTCATGTGTCCTGTTCTTTAGTCCGGTTCCCTACTTCTTTGAGTGCCATTCAGTACCTTACAATTAATTATCTTGTTGTGTCCTGTAGTGTACGGCCTTACATCAGCCAGAGGGTATTCCCATAACGGTGTTAGTTAAGTTCCCGATTATTCGTAAGTAGGAACGGAAATTGCGTCGTACAATCGAGATGTTCTGAGTCAGGAGTTTGGTTGTGGAATACCCAGTGCAGTTGTTCTGTGTCAGGGATGAACTACCCGATTTGAGTTGTCACTCTTGATATTGCAAAGTCATTCTTTTTAGCTTCATAGAGCTTATTGTGGAACTAGGATGATAAAATATTGAGATCAGTTCGAGAAGGTCGACTGACCTAAAATAAGAATAAACTAAAGTCACGTTTTCCTTGATCTTCGGATTACGCCATTAATAAAATTAGTTTTATATCATTTTGCAGTCAGCCCCATCTTTTTTTTAAAACCTTGATTTATTAAGAAAGTTTACGTTTATTAGTTTGTAATTGCTTTCTGGATACCGCCATTAAGTCTCCCGAAAATAGTGTGTAACACTTGACCCGCCTGACCCACTTGACTGGAAAATTTACTAAAGACATATTGCATTTAAACACTTAAGTCACAAACAATATGTTGCACAGTTTATTGCCTGGCATGTTTCACTGTATCTCGTCAGGTGCACACTACAGAGTTATATACCATCTGAAGTAAATAAAAGAATTATACTTTAGCTGAAACAATTAAAACACATAGTTAAAGTATTAGTTTAGTTTGGTCGACGGATCAACACCACGGCACACGGGTGTAACCCATAAGTGTTCCGTTCTACTCCTAACTCAAGCCTGAGTCCGGAGAAACTCAGCTCAGTGCACGAACTCCGTAGCACCGGTGAGGATTCTGAAATACTTTGCGTAGATTTTTAACTAGAAATTTTTCCCGAGCCGCGCCATTAGGCTACTCTTTTTCGATTTCCAACTGCTAAGGGATTTTTTTTACGTGCGTAACAATACACACGGGAGTCCGATCTCACTACCCAGAGACCAGGAGAAATTTTATTATTAGAAGTCCGCGTGAAAATATCCCGGTCCTCACTGGGGCTTGAACCCGTGACCTCCAGCACTCGCGGCGGACACCATACCCCGAGACCACTCATCCCCCGCTAGTTAAAGTATTCTTCGAATGTGGGACGTCTGTTAGTCCCATGGTTAAAATGTTCCACATTCGAACAATATCTGTAACTATGTGTTTTAACTATTTCGGCTAAAGTATTATTTCTTTGTCCACTTCATTTGATATACAACTCTGCCGTATGCACCTGAAATATGCCAGGCAATAAGTCGTGCAATATATTGTTTGTGACTTCCTAACATGTATTCCCTAACCCTAATCCTAACCCCACCCTTAACCCTAACCATACACAATAGCACTTGCTTGCCTTTTTTATTATATTACAGCCTTCAATAATATGTGTACATATATTTAATACATTATACCGCCCCCCCCCCCAATAACATGCCAGTTTGTACTGCTCTCTAATATAGAAGATATAGACGTCACGTGACCAGCCCTGTTTGGGAATAATCACTACGTTCACTAAGGGAATATGTTGTTGCGTTTCTTTATTGTTGTTTGTTACAGCAATCGCAGGAGTGTTTTCGTGGCGTTAGGGGGTGTGGCGAAGACGTCAGAAAGCAGGCTAGTAATAAACTTAGAATATTGAACTCTGTCGTTGAATTAGTACAGCTCTACGGAGCTGGGGCATGCAGAACGACTAAATGAATTGCCTGCGAATTGTTATAACATTCATTGAGTGATGTCCGCGTAGAGTAAAAGGAATGGAACGGTGTGGGAAAGTCGGTCGTGCGGAACTTGTGGGGTTGACTAGCCGGATTCCATGGAATCAAGCTGAGAGAGGAGGTCGGCATGGCCGAATGGATACGACCGCTCGTTCTTAAACATCCGGTGTGCTGATGCTGAGGTAGCCGGGTTCAACCCCTAGGCCGGACAGTTGGACTAAAATGTTGACTTCTGGTCCTTGACTTGGGGACGTAAATTGCAAGTGCCTCTGAAATCAGAGTGGGTTCGCTTGATGGCGAGGGACAATGGTGACAGGGAAAGCTAATCCACCCGCACAATTCAGTCCAGTGCCACTAGAAGTAGTGTGTATGGACTACGCCCGATTTAAAAACAAAGCCTCATAATTACAACACACAAAAGTACCATCCCGCTTACCTGGTGATCACGTGTTCGAATTCACGTATGCCTCTGTGTGTGTGTGTGTGTGTGTGTGTGTGTGTGTGTGTCCGTCCGTCCATCTCTCTGTGTGTGTATGTGTGTGTGTGTGTAAGTATGAAAGTATGAATGGATGGATGCATGCATGTATGTATGAGAGAGATAGAGTGAGATAGAGAGAGGGAGAGAGAAAGGAGAGAGGGATATATACGACGATAGTGGAACCCTGCCAGTGTGTGTAGCACTAGGGAATGTGGGAAAGCAATGGATGAGATCCCAGCCTCAGTATAAACAGGGACGCGGGTAAGATGGGTCTCTTTCACCACCACCACGAAGTCAGACAGGCGTCTATGCCTGTAGTCAGATCATGTATGGTCGAGATCAGTGTTGTTTAGCGGTGATTTTAAACTGCTGCACCAAAGAAGCCAGTATTTGTTGTCTATGCCCAGATAGGTGTCTATTCCTGTAGTCACATCATGTATTGCCCAGATATGTGTCTATGTCTGTAGTCAGAGTATGTGTCAGTATTTGGTGTCTATGCCCAGATAGGTGTCTATTCCTGTAGTCAGATCATGTATGGTCGAGATCAGCATTGTTTAGCGGTGATTGTAAACTGCTGTACCAGAGAAGCCAATATTTGAGTGTCAGGTTTTCCTGGGGCTTTCATTCGTCCTTACATATTTTCGCTAGTACTTACAAGTTTTCGCTAATCTTTACAGTTTTGTTAGTTCTTTTATGTTTGTTAGTCCTTACATTGTTGATCACACCTTACTTACTATCTGGTTTGTTTGAGTGTCACATTCAACTCGATTTAGGCGTTTAATCATTTTGTTGCTGTCTACGTTTCCATTGTTAATGTTTGATTTTAGACTGCAATTGTTTGTTATTATTGAACATCAGGGCCGGATTTAGACTTGATAAGGCCCTAAGCTAATTTGATAAGGCCCTAAGCTATTTGAAATATGGGGCCCTTTATAAGTCCAGATATTCTATGTCAGTGACAAATTGCTCACTCGGACAATATTTTTTGGGGCCCCCGCTTTCTTGGGGGCCCCAAGCTATAGCTTGTGTAGCTTATACGTAAATCCTGCACTTTTGAACATCAATGTTTGTATGAACATTAGTTATCCCTTGAGTTTTAGAATGTAATTAATACACAAGTGTATTGTTCTTGACATGTTAGTTTAGTCTGTGTAAGTTTACTTTGTGCATTCACCGTTGCTGTTACCTCCTAATAGTTTAATCCATTGTCTGGGCTTGGACATGAAAAATAAATAGTTCAAGTCCCTGTGTCCAGAACCCTGGAATGTCTTCTTTCCTTTTCCTTTCCCTATTCGCGTAAGTTGGGGAAGGTGAGAGATTTTCTTCTTGTTGTTTTTTTAAACTCTTTTTTTTTTTGGTGGTCTTTATCCTGAACGCAGTCAGAGTTGCGCTCTCTACTTCACATCACAGTGTCTCTGAGAGAGAGAGAGAGAGAGAGAGAGAGAGAGAGAGAGAGAGAGAGAGAGAGAGTCTTTAAAAAGTCGACAGGATCGACTTCATTTGCAACTGGGTGTTATCCCATATGACTAGGTCTCTTTCCGCAGGGCTGCCTGCCGAAAGCATGACAAAAAGCACGAACTCCGCAGCTCCAGCGACGACCCCAGAAGTCTTCAAGAAAAATGCCCTCGTGAACCGAAAGACGAAGCCTGGAATCGAACCCACAACCTTCGGAGCGCTAGGCAGACGGCTTGACCACTACGCCAGAGACTCCCGTGTGTGTGTGTGTGTGTGTGTGTGTGTGTGTGTGTGTGTGTGTGTGTGTACGAAGAGAAAGTATGTCCAATTCCCAGCTATGTTACTCATAGAGTGGCAATTCTTGTACATCGAAGACCCACAACCGCAGAATATTAGTAAGTAATTAATATTAATACTAATACAATCTGGCGCTGAGAGACACCAGTCAAAATTTCAAACATATGAAATAACTGAAATGTTACATACCTAGGAAATTCAGATACGTCAGATATCGAACAGATGACGTGTAGTTTCTGTCCTAGGGTATTTTCAGCTTTTTCAGCTTTCAGGAGGATAATTCTAAGTTTGCGATGTGCGCTTATATATCAAAATGGATAATTGTTTTGTCAGAAATCGGGAAATCCCTGACGTTACAAATCGTGGTTACTAAACTTTCCGCATCAGCAATACAGACTTTGCGTGTCCTGTGCTGAACTTTGACCTCAATATGAAGCGTTGCATGTCAGAAACCAGATTACACCCCCCTACCTCGCCATCAGCGTGCCGGAAGTTTAATTGTGTGTGTATGTGTGTATGTGTGTGTGTGTGTGTGTGTGTGTGTGTGTGTGTGTGTGAGAGAGAGAGAGAGAGAAAGAGAGAGAGAGCGTTTATAATTTTGACTACGTAAGCTGCTGGGCCCAATATTTTTTTGTTGTTGCATATCCTATTTGCAGGACATCGCTGTCAACACCAGCACTGCTGTTGTTGATGTCTTGGCAAGTTTACGTTCAGTGTTTGCATTGCTTTCTGAACGACCGGCTCCCATACCATCACGTTAAAACCCAGCGCGACACGGTCAGCTGCCAAATCGGTCGCAGCTGTGTTTTGAATGCAGATAAGCGGAATTACGAATCGCGTCCGTAACGCCTTTGCCACAGAGACCGGCGGGCCCAATATTAGTCTTTCGAAATGTCTCTCTGTTATCTGTTGGGGTATCACCCTTGCACTCCGGACAAGTCCATAGGTGGTCAGACCCCCCCCCCCCCCCAATCCCCAACGTATGCATCAGCGTCCGGCGGCTAATAGTGCCAGTTCTGTGTTAGTTGACGAGGCCGAGGCCCTTCGTCCTCCTGATGTGCCTCTCGTGCCTGGCCGTGCCAGTTCTTACTCCGAGTCTCTCATTCTGGACAACGAAGTGGATCTACTGTTGTGAAAGTCATCCGCTCTTGTCATTTCTCTAAGGTCCTTAATAAAATCGACATGATCCATAAGCTGGCCTTCTGCAGGGGATGTGTCCTACTTGTCTTGCTGTCTTTTTTTTTTTTTTAAATCTTGCAAATACCTTGCAGGACGTTGCAGTCAACACCAGCATTTTTCAGCTGCTATTGATGTACTAGGCAAATTTTACGTTTAGTAGTTTGCCATCGCCGGCTTCGTGGCTTAGAGGTTATGACTTTTCTCCGTAATCTCGTATACTCTCGTAGGTAACGTGATGACAGTGAGAATCAGCAGTGGTTCGAATCGCATCGGTAATTTATGGGGTGTGTGAGCCGGCCGCTCAGAAAGCAATGGCAAACTACTGAGCGTAATCTTGCCAAGAAATCAACATATAGCTGAAAGATGTTGGTGTTGACAGCGATGTCCTGTAAAGGATATGCAAAAAAAAAAAGTTTGCCATTGCTTTCTGAACGACCGGCGCCCATACCAACACGTTATAACACAACGCGACACGGTCTGCTGCACAAATCGGTCGAGGCTGTGTTTCGAACGCATGGTAAGAGGCTCACGAACCGCGTTCGCAAGCTCTTGGCCACGGATAACTTACTGTCTAGCACATCTTGATTGCATTTAAATTATGGTCTTGTCCTTCTCTGGTTCCCCGTTACATTTTCCTCCATAATGAAACAATCCGAATCTTTTTAGCTTTCGGCGTCGCTTTCAGAGTCTCCGTGTCCAAGGTTGTGGGTTCGATTTCGATCTACCGTCGTTCGGTTCACGAGTGCAATTTATTCTGAGACTACAGGGGGTCGTCACTGGAGCTTACGTTACTAAGTCTATCTCTTGTCTTATTTGTTCTATCGGTTGCCATAATTTTTGTTAATTTTGAGATAGAAAGGGTATTTCTCATTTTGTTCTTACATTGACTTCATTAGTTTCTCAATTCTTATTTGTACTGTTGATAATAATAATAATAATAATAATAATAATAATAATAATAATAATAACAACAACAATATGTCGTCATCATATCGGTAGGAAAAGACAATAACATAAATGGTTATGGTCCTACAAGGTAAACAGTAACATACACGCCGTTTATCTTTAGGATACGTATTTACTGTTGTTACCCGATAACTATAAATATATCATCATCATCAAGTGCCATGCCAGCTGGCGTAGGCGTTAATGACTCTACATATATCTCGGTCTTTTGTGTTCTTGATCAACTCTGCTGATGATATTCCTCTATGCCACCGTCTCAGTCCATCCAGCATAATTTCTCTTGGTCTGCCTCTACCTCTCTTCCCCTCGATCTTTCCAGTTGTCACGATGTTCTCCAATGCCTCTCTTCTCATCACATGATCAAAGAAAGTTTGTCTCTTTCTTATTGTTTTATATCATTTTCTAGTTTCATTAGCCCCTTTCAGGCAATCGTTGTTAGTTACTTTGGCAGTCCAAGGAATTCGCAACATTCGTCTCAGGAACCACATCTCTGTTGCTTCCAAGTTCTTCCTAATTTGTTCATTTACATTCCAAGATTCACTGCCATACAGCAAAACAGGTTTTATGTAGCACTTCAGCACTCTCTTTCTAACATTCAATTATAGTGACTTATTGCATAAGATACTCTTCATTTTCTGAAATGCAGCTTTTGCTTGCCCTATTCTGCTCCTAATCTCTGTTGTACATCTTCCATCTGATGTTATAAATGCCCCTAGGTAATTTAATATTATCCACTTGGTTAAGAATTGTCCCTTTTATTTCCATTTCACATTTGGTTGACACCTTTTTCTTTGATATCACCATTGTTACTGTTTTCTTGATATTCAAGGAGAGTCCTTTCTTTGCACTCTGTTACTACAATGTCCAACAATTGTTGTATATCTTTTACATTGTCCGCCACCAACACTGCGTCATCTGCATAGCGTATATTGTTTATATTATAATCCTCCGATTAGTATTCCTGGCTTCTCTTTGATCTCTCTCATTATTATTTCACTATAGAGGGAGAAGAGAATCTGTGACAAGACACATCCCTGTCGTACACTCCTAGCTTTATGAGTTCATAAGTTTTCCTCTTTTTTCCCATTTTAATTGCTGCTAGTATGGTTCCAGTAATTACTCTTTATTATTACTGAGATCTTTCCCATCAATGTTAATATTTTCCAACATTGTAATAAGTTCATCGATGTTTTACTTTATCAAATGCCGCGATATAATCTATGAAGCACAAATAGGTATGTCTGTGTCTCTATTTATCTTTCTATTAGTGTCCGTAATGTATATATTGTATTGTTTGTATCATTTCCCTCCATATCTGATCTAGATAGCGTTCGAAGAGGGCTTTGCCCTTGTTCTCGTCAGTCCTCTGCCAAATGAGGTCAGCACCTTTGAAGTAAGAAATTCTCTTATTCTTGACTACCCCACTCAAAAGCATGAGAGGCCGAAATCTTGCCAAGGAGGTCACCTCAGACAGGTGTAAGGCCCAGACTATTTTGGATGAAGACAGTGATATCGAAAAAATCAAGGCTGTGCTTAGACGATCAAAAAACAACTCTCCAGGGCCAGGTGGCATAAGATATGACGACATCAATAGAGAAACTAGCAGACATGTACAACAACAGTATAGGGAGTGCTAGCATCAAGGAGGAGTGGTTACACAGCTATCTGATTCCCTTGCCGAAGCCTGGCAAAGACCAAACAAAAATTCAGGGATATCGAGTAATCATTATGCAGAATACAATAGGCAAGCTGCTGGAGAAGTTAATTGCCAGAAAAATACAAAGCCAGCCAGAGACGCAAAATGTTTTCCCACCTACCCTGGGAGGGTACCGTCCCAAAAGAGACACCTGGACCAATGCAGAAGTTTTTGCCCATGATGTTTATGAAGGTTTCCACTCAGGCATTGGCACTTTTGCTGCAGCGATTGATCTTGAGGACGCATACAACAGAGTACCATTGGATTTTCTAATGCTTCAGCTTCTTGAACTCAAGATAAGTCCGTTACTCCTTAGTTGGATCGTTGCAGCCCTCTTCCAACGGAAAGTAGATTTTAGATTTGGCAGTTGGACTTCGGAACCAACAACAATATATCCTGGCCTACCACAGTGATCACCATTATTTCCGGTGCTGTTCAACGCCTACACAGTGAGAATCACCAGCGAGCAGATCACTGGACCGGGGAGGACATTGTCATATGCCGACGATGTTTTATTGTATCGTCAGGTTAAGAATAGAGATCAGGTTGCTGTGGAACTGCAAACCGAACTTGGTGTGCCGAAGCTGGGGCAATGGTCAATCCAACAAAGGCAACAGTGACATTGTTCTCTTTGAATAGTCATATTGTCAACACTCCAACACCAACTGTCAATCTGTGTTCAGAGACTGTGAAAAGAACGCAGGCAATGAATTACATGGGGATACGTTTTGATCGAAACCTTGCTTATAACAAGCACATAGACCAGGTGATAACAAAGGCCAAGCGGGGTTTGGCTGCGATGCGGATGATGGCGGCAGCAAACTGTGAGCAGCGCCATCTATGCCTCCTATATGAGGGGCTGGTCATGTCTGTTTTTGAGTATGCGATGGTAATCCTGACTCTCAGCCTTAAGGATGGAAAGGATACAAAACGAAGCTATGCGCATTATTCTTGGATATACAAGAGATACAGCATGCAGGGCGATGCGCTACCTTCTTGATTTTCCAACCATTGAAGACAGACTACACATTTGCAGAATACGTGCCTACCTCAGAGTTAACGCAAACACAAAACATCCACTGCATAGTGAAATTAGGAAGGTGAAGGGCAGTAGGTTAAAAAGAGGAAGTCGTGGATGGGTCAAGCCGAAGACATTCTTCAACAGGTGTGTTCACTAGAGGACTTAGAGCCTGGCGAGGAGTGGGTACAAGTGCCAACAGATTTATGTACGTTCTTTTCAGCTTGCATCCAACTAGACAGAAAATGCAGACAAGAAAATCCGGCTGCTGTGTAGGCGGAAGTGCAAGCGTTGATTTTCGAAAATTCGTTAGACGGTGATGCTGTTATCTACACAGATGGGTCGGTCGTCCGACATGTGAGAAGCTCATGGGCCTTCACGGAGCGGGACGGAGGGAGAATTGTGAAGGAGGACTCTGGTGCTTTTGTTGAGACCACAAGTAGCCTGACTATGGAAGTTATGACAGTAAGTAAAGCAATAACATGGCTCGAGACTACTGTCTCTGGAGTGGTCTCGGCTGACAAAGATTAGTTTCAAGTTGAAACATGGAACATCTTATACTGGCCAAGACTTGCTGACACGTCCACGTCGTGCGCCCTGGGCAACAGGTCTCTTCGGGGACCTGGCTAACATCAGTAGGATCGATAATTCCTCCGAAGCCGGAGAGTATTTGCCTGCATGGCGAGGAACCACCAGCCTGCACACCAATAAGCCAGACATGGCTCACGCAAACCTCAGGTCCGGTGTCGTGAAATGCCGCCTTTTCTCGGTCTGCAAATTTGAGAGGCCAAATTGAGAAAGAATGAATTAATCACGCTACTCCACGGCTATCTAGTCGTGAGGTAAGATTATTCACAAAAAGCCTCTAGCCATGACGTAAGCTTGCAGATAGCAAGTAAAATGGGCTACTTGAGAGGGACACAACTAGATAATTTAAATTAGTCTACACCTTGGAAAACTGCTGACCCAGACGGGCTATGACACCACACAGACACATTGGCACCTTCTTGCCCAGGTAGATCCTGGCTGAATCAACAATGAACTGGGCCATTTGGTGAATAAAGGCAAGTACCTGTAGACAGGTGGAGATAATAGCCCTAAGGCAGTAAACAAGCCAAGTCAACTCAGATGGGCAGACTCAGTAAGGTGTGAAATCACTGATAAGACTCAGGGGGCTAAAAATTGTCAGACTCACAGGTGTGAGGGCTAGTGTGCATGCAGAAAGATTTAGGACTGACATGCTGGGAGATAATGTGTCTGTTGTAGGAATGTGTGAAACAGATCTGATAAAGCAATTAGAACAGTACTGAAGGAATGTTAATTGCTTTGGAATACTAGTTAAATAGGCTGTTAGCTCTGGTCATGTTAGAAATGAAAAAAATCTCTGAACAGGTAGGAACTATCTCAATGTTCTGTAGTCATAGGCATGATTATTATGTTAGATTTCACTACAAAAGTTATTTCTTAGTAACTAGTCAGTCTTTTAGATGTATGTACTGATTTTCAGTCTATATCTGATCTAGGTTATTGCAAGAACTATCATTGTCGTAGGTTACTTGAGTGTTCTTTCTAAGTTCTGTGTTCAATATCATATTGCTTTAAAGTGTTATTCTTCTGAGAAGTAGAACCTTATGTAAGACAGATCTTGTCTAGATATACTTGAGGTGTCGTGGTAGGTGCTTGTTAGTTCTTTGTACACTATCCTAGTTGCCTTTTGGTGTGTGCATTTTTTGTACATAATATAGTCAACTGACTATTTATTTAATTCTTACCACAGCAGTGGCTAAGTAGGGACTGCTCTGAGTATTGTTTCTATGTCTCATATTTATGGAAACAATATTGTTACTAACTTTGCATAATGCTATTATGTTAAAGTATTGGAGGTTTGATATATCTGAATTGCCGTATGCAGCAGTGTTGTTATACTCAGGATATGCACTTGGCAACCATTTATTTAGTCTGTAACGTATAAGGAAACTATGTTTCCCAGTTTGTTGTAGATAAGGATATTACTTACTTTTTTGCATTATACAATGTAGGTAAGAATAGCCTTATATGCCATTTTGTATTCGCATACCTTAGGTTTATTTGATGTGATTTGTTATATGGTAACTCACTAAGAATAAATTGGTGTTATGCTACTGTGCGCGCATTGGCACCTTGCCTATTGGTTGCATTTGTAGCAGAGGTGTAATAGTACAGACATTACCCACAAGTGTTATGGGGTATATGGTGCTAAACCTTTTTCATCGTATGGTGGACGGTAATTCACGGAAGTCTGGCACAGATACTGGTCAAGGCTTGTAAGCCCGGATGGTCAGGCATTATTATAATACCATTACCAACCCTGTGAACTGCTAAATCAACTTTGGACGGAGCGGCTGTACGACACAGAATTTCTGTATTAGTGACATGGACATGGGGCGGCAGAAATGTAATAATTACAGGCGTGTGAGACAATTGAAAAGCCCGTCCCAGACTAAGACCGTAGGACAGAGATATGGAGGAGAAGGATAGTGAAGGCAGTAGAGCTGGAAGATAAACTTGGCCAGACTGGTCATTGTATATATTTGTGTTATGATATGTTTTACTTAGGATGGCACTGATGTAGAACTAGATATAACACTTTCTTGACTTTCTTTCAAGCTCTCACAAGGAGCACCTATGTTGTAAATCTCAAAGACGAGTGACGACTAGGTCATGCAAGGACTGATAGGCATCAGAATACCGGCAAGCTGTTTTTTTTTTGTGTGTCTACTGGAGAGTGGGGATCTGGACCACAGATCCAGATAGATCAAGTAACAAGTTATGTAATGTTTCTCATCAATATCAATATGTATATGATTTCATCATCCTCATATTGACAACCATCAGATGTCTATTATTATGATTAGTAAATAAATGTTGTAGTATTGTAACTCATAGTTCTGTCATTATATTTTTTTCCAGTTTTGCATACGTGTTGTTGTGTACATTGGTGGGGGTTCACTTAGACACCAAGGAAGGGAGCAGTCAGGGAGAAAAACCTGTACTGAGATAGTTGTCAATACTCTTATATTTAGACTTAAAATTCTATCTTAGCTAACCTTCTCTTTCCCATTCCTTGGCGAATATTCAGCACAGTTGATTTCATTTTGTAACGAGCCACTTGGAGCTGTACGTTGGATATTCATGGGCTTAATCTGTAGTTCAGCCATATAGATTTTGTCCCTCGTCAGTTTCTGACTATTTGGGGTTGCTCGCTAGTGAATAATACTTTCATCTAGGCGGTGGGGCACCCCGACTTCTGACAGATTGGGGGCTCCTCCGGGATTTGAATTCGGACTTCTCGCTTTCAATAGACTCCGGTACTAGACCCTAGACATACGATTTTTAAAAGTTAACTCTTGTAATCTTCAATCATCAAAATAGACTATCATCAAATGTAGCTACCTTTAGTTGAGGAAGTTACAGAGTACATATATAACTTTTCAAAAGTATAACAGATAAGAACTTATGAGAAAAATACCATCATCTATCATTTAGTGTTATCATTAATCAATTATTGATAATTGAACACTTTAATCATATTTACATTGATGTGTTTGATGATTTAACTGCTTGACTCATTTGCAATTTTATGCTAGTATATGCCATGTTCATTTTGACATGTATGCAGTGCATATTAATGTTTATTTAGGTAAATATTACTGTTGATTGCTGTGTAGTATATCTCTCACACTTACTTCACTGCTGTCGCCAGATACTACTTGAATATTATTTTCAGTTGTCTTTCACTGCTGAGGCTAAACTCTACACATTGTATAGCGTAGACTGTCAGTAGTTAACTCTTGTCTTTCTAGCTTAGATCTGATATTTGATATATACACTGGAGCTTACCTGAATATAGTCATTAGCAATTATGGACTTACTTTACCGGAATCTTGAAGATGATCTGAAGGCTGGTGCAGATTTCTCAGAGACCGCGAGAGGGTGGGGCATAAGATAAGGCTTAAAAGGGGAGCAACTAGAAACATATATCATAGCAGAGTTAGAATGGTGGGACCAAGAAGAAGAAATGATGTTTAAAAGTCATAATGATTTCTTTGAAGCACAAGAGCGTAGCAAAACTGAAGGAGTAGAGATGGAGAAAACGCATATGGAAGCAGTCAATGCGGAGAAGCTAACCTTTCTAGCGGAACATAAGGTAGGAGATACGGATGCTCACCCAACCAGGAAGGAAGGGACATCTTTGCCACCCACCGCGGAATCAGAGTTAGTGGACCGGGAACTACAGGTTCTCATTCGACGCAGTCCTAAACGGAAAAGAGGGAAGAAAAAACGTGCCAAAGGCACTTCAAACAGTCACAAACGTGATAACTGTTTGCACCACGGCAATAGTCGTTTGAAAGTACAGGACCTTCAGGAAAACCACTTGACTGCTACGAGAAATGAATCTCGAGAGAATGAGGAACTGAAGACAACCTTTAATGAGGTCGCAGGCAGAGACCTAGCCGATTCTCACATTCCCTTCGGTTCAGAGAATCACGAAGTGGAATTACATCTGACTGAAATGGGAAGGAAGGAAGAAACGGAATCCCAGGTGAATTTCATTACTGCAACGCTGGAAGAATCACTAATTATCAGTTCAGATAATTTACCTATTAACAGTTACTCAGAGGACAACTGTTTGCACTACTGTTTGCCAGTACAAGACTCCCAGGAATATCATTTTACTTCAACGAGGGGTGAAACTCAAGAGGAAGATGACATGAGGACATTGTTTAAAGAGGTCGGAGATGGAGAGGTAACCGACACTTGTATTTCCTTTAGCTTAGGCGAGGAAGAAGTGGGATAAAATTTGACTGATAGAGGGAAGAAGGACGACCCGGAACTCTTTGTGATCTTTGAGGCTGCAGCTCAGGAAAAGACACCAGATATCAGTTCAAATCATTTACCTATTGTGATGGATTGCTTAGACACAAGCCCACCACAGGATTTACCTCAACTGGACTTAGCCCATGAAAGCAGGGCCAGAGAGGAACATCCAGAGAAGGAAACATTTCCAACTGTTATCGCGAAGTATACCAGTTCGGAGACTCAGGAAACACAGGGAATTGTTAGGAGCCAGAATATGGAGTCTGATTTTGTGCAGACAACATTAGTAGACAACTGTAGTTACTAGCAAAGAAAACTCTTCACACAAGATGGAGGTAGAAACTGCTAGCATCGCTATAGCTGAATATAATCAGGGTATTCCAGCGACGGGAACCTGAAGTAACAGAAGTCAAGAGTGGTTTGGAATCAACACTATTAGGACTAAATCTACCCTTCAGTCAGGTCGATTTGATAGGAGTAGATCAGCTATTTGTGGATATTTCATTTAAAAGTAACACCACTTTACCGCCCTTGAATAACTATGTTATTTCTCAAGGCTGGACAGCTTGGCACAGTAAATTTCCAATTTCTAGCACGGTTTTTACAAGAAACTCTAATGCAGAGAAACTCAGCCCGTTAACTGATTATCAGGGGAAGAAACCGTGACACCGAGGAGGGAAGATTGTTACGCCCGACTTTGAAGGAGGAAAGCGCCAGTTGAATTTATATCATGGGACCATGATATGTAACATTATTCCTTTCAAAAGTAAGATATTGATGGATCAGTTAAGGATCTATAAAGGATGGAGGAAAATCACGGAGACAAGCTTTGCTGTGGCCAGCTTATGCGAGACTTCACTACGGGGACATCCTCGGCTGAAAGGATTAAATCACGTGAGGGAGTGGAATAAGACAGTCGCCCACAGGCGTAGACGAATCCCGTTGATTGGGATCTTTCCCAGAGGGGTAAAATTACAACCTCCTGACAATTACCGGATTTTACCAAGCTATTGCATGAAATCCCGGCCGAAAACCAGGTACAAGGACCTATCCAGAGTATCCTTGGATTATGGAAATGGGACGTCTTTATGCAGATGCAGGACAACCCACTGCCACAAGGAATATTGGAAACCTTTAGGCAGATACAGAACGGAGAGTGCTTAGGCATTATTCTGGGATGTACGGCGTGCGTTGACAAAAGATTTCTGGCAGAAACTTTTTTTTAAAGGGGGAAGCTCTGTCGTGAAATGCCGCCTTAACATCCCAGAATATTTTCTCGGTCTCCAAATTTGAGAGGCCAAATTGAGACCGGATTTTACCAAACTATTGCATGAAATCCCGGCCGAAAACCAGGTACAAGGACCTATCCAGAGTATCCTTGGATTATGGAAATGGGACGTCTTTATGCAGATGCAGGACAACCCACTGCCACAAGGAATATTGGAAACCTTTAGGCAGATACAGAACGGAGAGTGCTTAGGCATTATTCTGGGATGTACGGCGTGCGTTGACAAAAGATTTCTGGCAGAAAATTTTTTTAAAGGGGGAAGCTCTGTCGTGAAATGCCGCCTTAACATCCCAGAATATTTTCTCGGTCTCCAAATTTGAGAGGCCAAATTGAGAAAGAATGAATTAATCACGCTACTCCACGGCTATCTAGTCGTGAGGTAAGATTATTCACAAAAAGCCTCTAGCCATGACGTAAGCTTGCAGATAGCAAGTAAAATGGGCTACTTGAGACGGACACAACTAGATAATTTAAATTAGTCTACACCTTGGAAAACTGCTGACCCAGACGGGCTATGACACCACACAGACACATTGGCACCTTCTTGCCCAGGTAGACCCTGGCTGAATCAACAATGAACTGGGCCATTGGGTGAATAAAGGCAATTACCTGTAGACAGGTGGAGATAATAGCCCTAAGGCAGTAAACAAGCCAAGTCAACTCAGATGGGCAGACTCAGTAAGGTGTGAAATCACTGATAAGACTCAGGGGGCTAAAAATTGTCAGACTCACAGGTGTGAGGGCTAGTGTGCATGCAGAAAGATTTAGGACTGACATGTTGGGAGATAATGTGTCTGTTGTAGGAATGTGTGAAACAGATCTGATAAAGCAATTAGAACAGTACTGAAGGAATGTTAATTGCTTTGGATACTAGTTAAATAGGCTGTTAGCTCTGGTCATGTTAGAAATGAAAAAAATCTCTGAACAGGTAGGAACTATCTCAATGTTCTGTAGTCATATAGATGATTATTATGTTAGATTTCACTACAAAAGTTATTTCTTAGTAACTAGTCAGTCTTTTAGATGTATGTACTGATTTTCAGTCTATATCTGATCTAGGTTATTGCAAGAACTATCATTGTCGTAGGTTACTTGAGTGTTCTTTCTAAGTTCTGTGTTCAATATCATATTGCTTTAAAGTGTTATTCTTCTGAGAAGTAGAACCTTATGTAAGACAGATCTTGTCTAGATATACTTGAGGTGTCGTGGTAGGTGCTGGTTAGTTCTTTGTAAACTAGCCTAGTGCTCTTTTGGTGTGTGCATTTTTTGTACAGAATATAGTCAACTGACTATTTCTTTAATTCTTACCACAGCAGTGGCTAAGTAGGGACTGCTCTGAGTATTGTTTCTATGTCTCATATTTATGGAAACAATATTGTTACTAACTTTGCATAATGCTATTATGTTAAATTATTGGAGGTTTGATATATCTGAATTGCCGTATGCAGCAGTGTTGTTATACTCAGGATATGCACTTGGCAACCATTTATTTAGTCTGTAACGTATAAGGAAACTATGTTTCCCAGTTTGTTGTAGATAAGGATATTACTTACTTTTTTGCATTATACAATGTAGGTAAGAATAGCCTTATATGCCATTTTGTATTCGCATACCTTAGGTTTATTTGATGTGATTTGTTATATGGTAACTCACTAAGAATAAATTGGTGTTATGCTACTGTGCGCGCATTGGCACCTTGCCTATTGGTTGCATTTGTAGCAGAGGTGTAATGGTACAGACATTACCCACAAGTGTTATGGGGTATATGGTGCTAAACCTTTTTCATCGTATGGTGGACGGTAATTCACGGAAGTCTGGCACAGATACTGGTCACGGCTTGTAAGCCCGGATGATCAGGCATTATTATAATACCATTACCAACCCTGTGAACTGCTAAACCAACTTTGGCGGAGCGGCTGTACGACACAGAATTTCTGTATTAGCGACATGGACATGGGGCGGCAGAAATGTAATCATTACAGGCGTGTGAGACAATTGAAAAGCCCGTCCCAGACTAAGACCGTAGGACAGAGATATGGAGGAGAAGGATGGTGAATGCAGTAGAGCTGGAAGATAAACTTGGCCAGACTGGTCATTGTATATGTTTGTGTTATGATATGTTTTACTTAGGATGGCACTAATGTAGAACTAGATATAACACATTCTTGACTTTCTTTCAAGCTCTCACAAGGAGCACCTATGTTGTAGATCTCAAAGACGAGTGACGACTAGGTCGTGCAAGGACTGATAGGCATCAGAATACCGGCAAGCTGTTTTTTTTTGTGTCTACTGGAGAGTGGGGATCTGGACCCCAGATCCAGATAGATCAAGTAACAAGTTATGTAATGTTTCTCATCAATATCAATATGTATATGATTTCATCATCCTCATATTGACAACCATCAGATGTCTATTATTATGATTAGTAAATAAATGTTGTAGTATTGTAACTCATAGTTCTGTCATTATATTTTTTTCCAATTGTGCATACGTGTTGTTGTGTACATTGGTGGGGGTTCAATTAGACACCAAGGAAGGGAGCAGTCAGGGAGAAAAACCTGTACTGAGATAGTTGTCAATACTCTTATATTTAGACTTAAAATTCTATCTTAGCTAACCTTCTCTTTCCCATTCCTTGGCGAATATTCAGCACAGTTCATTTCATTTTGTAACGAGCCACTTGGAGCTGTACGTTGGATATTCATGGGCTTAATCTGTAGTTCAGCCATATAGATTTTGTCCCTCGTCAGTTTCTGACTATTTGGGGTTGCTCGCTAGTGAATAATACTTTCATCTAGGCGGTGGGGCACCCCGACTTCTGACAGATTGGAGGCTCGTCCGGCTCGTCCGGGCTCGTCCGCAGGTAAGGCTACGGTGGAGGGCGGACGTGCCATGGACCAGGCTGACATTCTGAATGATCTGCGAGAAGTAAGACTTGTGCGAGAACCAAATGATGACTGTGAATCTATTACCATGGCCAGACTGCGAGAACAGCAAATTAAAAGAGGGGTGGCCAAACAAGAACACTACGCAGGAAGTCAAAGAAGATTGATAAACCAACACAGAACTGGTGTCGTTAGCCGCTACACGCAGCGGGATTTGCTGAGGAGGGGATCCGAGCACTTATGGACTGAATTGTTCGATGTGCAATGAGGATGATCTGTCGACTAACTAATTAACTCATTTTCCTCTACAAATCCATACTGTTCTTCACCAATTTCCATTTGTATTTTCATTCTTGTTCTTCTCTTAATTCCGTGTAGAAGCTTCGTGTCATAGTTTATGATGTTAAATGTATGAACATCTTCTCATTCAATTGCTCCTGGTCTTTTTGGTATAACTATAAATACAGATTACAGCATATCGCTCGGTAAATATCCACTGCTGTAAATATCATTCAACGTTGTGTTTTGCGGAAATATTTTATAGACATGGCTGGCTCTCTATTTTGTGTGAGAGAGACAGATATCTTTTGAGTGCATTCTTTTTCTTCTTTCATCTTCTTCGTTTGTTCTACTGCTTTGCCGTGAAGCGACGCAGAGAGGAGGTAAATATAATTTTCTATTTTTCGTTCGCTTTGTTGTTTATGCTCATAAAGATACAACTAATATAGGAAAAGAAATATATGTTAATGAGGAAAAAATTGGAGGTGGTGGAAAATTTCTGCCATGGACCGGTATGAGGTAGACAGCGGTAAAGTAATAGAGTAAGAACATGTTTACCATAGAATAGGAATTGTCATAGTGAGAATAGTTCACACGATCACTATGAACGAATGCGCACGACTAGGTCGAGGGAAGTCGGTGAGCAACGGATGATGATGATGAAGAACAAAGGGAAGCCATTCAGAGAAGTTTCGTATCACGTGACATTAGTTGTGTGGTCCACGGAAACGACACGGCTGGACAGAGTGAGTATAGCCAGGGTCCCGATTGAAGACGGTTGTGAAACGAGTGTGGAAAAGATGCGAGACAAATTCGACATGGTTTCAGTAATAGAACGACACTTCAGCCTGAGGCAAAAGTATTTCACACAGGCCGAGTGGCTAATGGAATAGCCATTCACGTTCATTACAGCGCGCCGAGTCGACGGCAGTTGAGAATGCCCCATGCCCGATGTCAAGGGCAAGTGACCGTAAGTTGCTGATAGAGTAGCCATTGTGTAAAAACTGTACTTCAGCGTTTTGAACATTGTTTAGATTTGATAATTACTTATCGCTTGCCAACCCGTACCTCTCGGCAATGCTTGTTATTGTTTGCTGCGATACTTGATTATAATAAACACTGAAGAATGGCAAGGACATTTGCATGTTCGCTATTTCAATGTGATGAATGTTCCTGTTTACTCCTGTCACTGCCGCTGAACCAACGAGCCAGCAATCAGCTACATGGCAGTTTCGAATATCTTGTGTCATTAATAACCAACAATGGTGATACAATGAAGGAAATTAAAAGGCATTTGCTATGCACCATGAAAATTAAATAGAAATCAAACAGAGAATAGGGATGAACAAAAATGCTTTCAACAGCATGAAATCAGTATTAACATCTAGAGAGATTAACAACGCATTAAAAATGAGAATTGTCAACTGTTACGTATATTCAACACTATTGCATGGCGCGGAAGTCTGGACATTGAACAGGCAACTAGAAAGTCGAATAGGTGCCCTGGAGATGTGGATATACAGAAGAATAGGTCGTATTTCATGGAAACAGAAACAATCAAAAACAGAGGTTCTAGAAAAACTGGGAATGAACAGAGAGCTGATGAAAGAAATCAAAAAGAGGCAAGTTAAATATTTCCGCCACTTTAAAAGACAACTCTTTTAAAAACCATACTGGAAGGCAAGGTTGAGGGCAAGCGAGCAAGAGGAAGACAACGATACAAGTGGGAAGATAACATCAAGAGATTACGAACAGCAATCTGACAGAACGCGAGAGACAGACAGTTTTGGAAATCCATTGCAGCCAACCTTCATTGTGGAGACGGCACCTGATTGATTGATTGATACATTTTCATTGAAAAAGTATATATATATACTAAATAAGAATATCCATTTGCCCAGGGAATAACTACCATAGCGTGACAATTTCAATTAAGAGTTGATAATAATGACAGACTCAAAGCTTAGCGGCTTTAGGACCATCACCCTTCAAAATACATTTGGGAAGGTTTTAGAGAAGATAGTCGCTGTCAAGCTGCAAGAGTTTTTGGAAAGGGGGAAGCTTCTTTCAAGAGGCCCGAGGAGCTACAGGCCAGGAAAAGATACCTGGTCAAATGCAGCCACATTTGCCTTTAACGTTTATGAGGGGTTCCAGAGTAGACAAGAAACGATGGCGGCGGCGCTTGATCTCGAGGATACGTACAATATAGTTCGATATGATATTTTGATGACCGCACTGATGGAGAAGGGGGTCAATCCCTGGTTGGTGAACTGGATAGAGGCCGTCCTAGATTCTCGTCGGATTGCTCTCCGTCTGGGTGCATGGACCTCAGAGCCACATATTTTAACCCCGGGACTGCCACAGGGAACCGCAATCTCACCGGTGCTCTTTAACGTGTATGCGAGCAAAATTGCAAACCTAGAAGTACCAGGGGTTGGAAGGATACTAACATTTGCAGATGATATTCTTGCATATAGGCAGGGGAGAGATAGGGAGAAAACAGCCCAGGAGTTACAGGCGACAGTAGACAAAGTGATTGACTAGTGCACTGAAATGGGTGCTGCCATTCACCCGGAAAAGTCAGCTATTTTGTGGTGCTCTATGGACTCCCGTGTGTTGCCGGGGCCCATATCGGGAAGCAAAGAATAGCAACACTGTAGCCTACCATGCATGTCGTAAGAGGCGACTAAGGAGGCTTGATGGTTCCGTCGCCCTGCTACTGAGTGAGTGCGTGGCGCGACACTGTGAGCTGTGGGTTTCGTGTGAAGTGTTTTTGAATCTGCCCAAGTTTTTTTTTTTGGAACGTGACTGCATGTTCGGAGCGATGGCAGCTGGCTATGTCCCAGAGTTGGCCGGTTTTTTCCTTATGCAGAAATGCGTAGCTGCTGGGCTTCTGGTTGACTGCCACTACCATCGACGATGAACTGTATTTCGTGGACTGTGTGGGTGAACATCTAGGAAACATCCAGATGGGAAAATGACTGCCGATTCCATCAGGATAACTGGATGTTTCGTGGGGGACTATTGTGTTGACATTCTGGCGGCGGCATTATGCACAGTGTATCTGTGCGGGCTGTTGTTTGTCGAGACTCCTGTCTTTTCCACTTTTCACATTGGGCAGTGGGGAGCGTTTTGTGTGATATTCACTGGCACAGGAACGGAGCATAATGGGGACGACCCGTTGCTGTGAAGTTGGAACTGCGACTAACTAACTAACTAACCTATGGACAACAGGATTGTGAGAGCTGATGCCCCAAGTCTCACGATAGATGGTGGAAGCGTCAACAGAGAGAACAAACTGAAGTATCTGGGAATCACATTTGACAGGAGTCTGTCCTTCAAGGACCATGTGGAGACGGTTGTGACAAGATCTCAAAAGGGACTTAACGCACTTAAAACCATGGCTGCAATGGACATAGAGCAGAGAATGCTTTTCACACTATACCAGCACTTGATCCTCTCAGCGATTGATTATGGACTAGGACTGCTCACTGTCTCAATGAGTCAGCTGGTGAGATTGGAGCGCATACAGAACGAGGCTATGCGGGTCATTCTGGGATGCATCAGAGACACCCCAGTGGTGTGTATGCGTTACATCCTTGGTCTGCCGACTGTTGCTGGTAGGCTCAAGGTGATGCAGGCGAAGGCATACCTCAAAGTAGCTGCTGACACAGACCACCCGTTGCATGAGGCGCTGGACGCAGTTAAGGGCCAGCGACTGATAAGAGGGAAATCATGGATGGCTCAGGCGGAGGATACGATCAGACAGATCGGAGAACATTAGACGAGGAGAGGAGTTGGTCAGAGTGCCAGCGGAGCAGTCAAAATTGTGCAGAGTTATAATCGCATTGAGCCGGGAGTGCAGGGAGTGGCCAGCAGGGGCCAAAGAAGTGGAAATCAGCAACTAATTCAGGATAATGCTCGCCCGGGTGATGTGATTATCTACACGGATGGTTCGGTGTTTAGAGGTAGTAGAAGTGCCTGAGGTTTCATGGCAAAGGCTAATGGTCGACGTTTGGTGCAGGAGAGCTTGGCATATGATACCACAACATCTAGCTTAAGAATGGAGGTGGAGGCAGTCAGTGCAGCTTTCCGCTGGATGGAGAATACAACACACACACACACACACACACACACACACACACACACACACACACACACACACACACACACACATCGTGATTGTAACTGACTGAGAAAGCATGCTGAGTAGGGTGAAGACAGGCAAGCTTCGTGCCGAGTGGCTTGCTTCGCTTCGGAAGTCACGGATGGCAAACATCGCCTGGATCTTTTCTCCGGGGCATGCTGGTGTACTAGGGAATGAACAGGCAGACAGATTGGCTGACTCTGCAAAACTTAGCGGAGTATTGATGCATGATAAGGAGACGTGGTTGTGGCCTTGTGGGAGCACGTGTACACCACGGAGGAGCAAATAGATCACCATAGTCTGGCCAGAATGCGACAGCGTGGAGTGACGAGGGGATCTGGCCGATGCTCGACGCTTAGAGGAAAGGTGAGACGCACATATAATCAGATTGCTACTGGTACTACTGGGGTTGGAACTCTTCGCAGGCTTCTGAGGATGGGGAAGGAGCGCGTATGGGAATGCCCCGAATGCTGTGATGTCGGTTCTTAAATAAATAAATAAATAAATCAATAATGACAGACACGCTGAGAGCAACTGGCTGCCACTGATACAGTTTGCTATACTATAGTATGTCCCGAAAAGAATGCCTTCATTCACAATCAATTATTTTGAAAACTGTCTGTTGCATCGTTATGAAATTTTTCCAGCCGTCTTATATTTACCCACACCCAAGGAATATGTCCTTGATAGGTCCAAAAACAACTTAAATCATCGAAAGCGGCGACATTTCTTTGATGTTTTGCTGAAAAGCTAGTTATTTCTCGCTAACAAATTTATGTTTACAGTAATTAAAGCCCCGCCAATTCAGATGACACACAAGGCGTATCCGGATTCGTATGGGGTGGGTGCAATGAAAGAAGTAGCTTAAAATCGACAGGGTCGGCTGCATTGCACCGGGTTTTTATCCCATATTGCTCAGTTTCTTTCAGCAGCGCGGAAAGCGTCGCACAAAGCGCGAACTCCGTACCTCCAGCGACGACCCTCGGGAGTCTCAGAAAAAATGCACCCGTGAAATGAAGGACGCGGCCCGGAATCGAACATACAACCTTCGGAGCCCGAGTCAGACGGCTTGACCACTTCACCACGGAGAATCCCGTGAGGGGTGCAATGTGTAATATTAGTAAAGACAGAGAATTTACAGAGGCATGGGGTAAATAATTTGAAAATTGACAGGAAAGTAGAAGGAATATATTTCTTACCTTATTTTTCATTTCCTTCTTGTTTCTTCATCTGCTGGTTAATAATGTTTACACAAGTATTCGTGTTAGCTTTTTATATTGAGTTCGTGAAAGCTTCCAAATAGCTGTGCGTTAATGTGCGTATGGAGTGACCAGAAATTGACAACCAAACGGAAATTATAGGTGTTGATATAATGATAAAGGACGTGAAAATAAAAATCTACAATCTGTATAGCCCAGCAGATAAGGACCTTACACTCTCAAACATGAAAATAACTGACACAAACTGCATTATTGTCGGAGACTTTAATAGCCGTTCAGAAAGATGGGGATACCCAGATACTGACAAAAGAGGAGATGAATTGGAGGACTGGAAATAGACTCAAATCTCCATCTACTCAACAAAGCGGATGACACACCGAGCTTCTACTCCAGAAGATGGCTTACCACTTCTACTCCAGACTTAGCTTTCTGCACAGGAGACATCCTCCACAAAATCGATCGCCATGTTCTGGACCAATTAGCAGGTAGTGACCACAGATCAATCAAGCTTGTAATGAATATGGAGTATGTTCCACAGGAGCAAAAGCCTTTGCCCCGCTGGAATTACAAACGAGCAGATTGGGACAGATTTGCCATACTAACAGACAAATATTGTGAAAACATAAATACACGATATGGCAACATGAAGCAAATGGTGGAAAGTATAAACAGAGCGATAATACAGGCAGCCACTGAGGAGGCTCCAAGAGGAGCGAGGAAAAATTACAAACCATACTGGACTGAAGAACTACAAAGTTTGGAGGACAAAGATGAAGATGTCAGGAAGACAGCAGAGAGAGAACAAACAACTGAAGCGAACATCTCTCTCAAAGCCATATCAGCAAAATATAAAAGAACAGTAAATTAAACAACAAGAGATTGTTGGAGGGATAAAACAGAAAACCTGGATTTTGACAGGGATGGAAACAAACTATGGAACCTAGTGAAAACCATGAACAATGAAGGACCTGGAAACAAACAAATAACAATTAAACAAGGAAATGCCTTGCTTACAGGAAAAAAGGCTGCAAATACACAAATGGAACACTATGCAAATGCAAACCACATTGATATTACAACCGAACAGGAAAAAGCAATCAAAGACAAACAGATACATCATTGAAATACAGAGACAGCAGCAGAATATATGATGGCAAATCTAACAATGGAAGAAATGGAACAGGCAATGAATACCCTAAAAAAGAAGAAGTCACCAGGAAAGGATGGAATCACAAATGAAATGCTAATAGGACTAGGCACCAAGGCAAAGAAGAAACTACTAGCAGTCCTAAATAACAGCTGGAAGAGAGGAATAGTCCCACAAGCATGGAAGGAAGCTATACTAATACCAGTCCCAAAGAAAGGAAAAGACCTGGAAGAACCAAATGGCTATCGACCTATCAGTCTACTTAGCTGTGCAGGAAAATTAATGGAACGCATTATCAATGGCAGGCTAACATGGCATCTGGAAGAAAACAAACTCTTAACACCACACCAAGCAGGATTCAGAAAGTACAGATCCACTGAAGATCAAATAACCTATATAGCTCAGGAAATAGAGGATGCCTTCCAAGAGAAAAAGCACACACTAGCAGTCTGGATAGATTTAGAAAAAGCATTTGATAAAGTATGGAAGGAAGGACTGAAAGTAAAACTGCAAAAAATGCATGTTTGTGGGAAAATGTATAAATGGATCAGCCACTACATTGAGAACAGAACTGCCAGAACAAAAGTACAAGGACAAACAAGCAAAATGATGCTGTTGGAGCAAGGTGTCCCCCAAGGAGGAGTTCTTTCACCAACATTATTCCTAGCATATATAAATGACATCACGGAAAATTTTCCAGCCAGAGTACACACATCCTCCTTTGCAGATGACCTAGCCATATGGACGTCTGAAGAATATATTAGTACAGCTAACAGCAGAATACAGCAAGCCTTATTAGCGCAAAAGGACTGGTCAAAATCATGGCTAGTGAAGATAAGTGAGGAGAAAACAACATGCACAGTGTTCTCCCTCTCAAATAAAACTCAGCAACCTAAGCTGGTAGTGAATGGAAAAATATTGCGCCATGAAGACAATCCAAACTATCTAGGAGTCCCCTTTGATCGTCGCCTGGCATGGAAGACACAGGTTGAGAAAAATCGAACAAGAGCAAAGCAGAGAATGGCAATCATGAAAAAGCTTGCTGGTACAACGTGGGGAGCAAATGAGAAAGTCCTCAAGAAGTTATATACTGGACGGGTGAGGCCAGTACTGGAATATGGCATTGCAGCTTGAGCAACAGCAGCTAAGTCAAACTTTAACAAAATAAGTTGAGTCCAAAATCAAGGAATGCGAATCATAACTGGAAGCCTGAAGACAACGCCTATTAATGAACTAGAAAAGATCACTTGTTTACAACCAATGCAGGACAGAAGAGAGAACAGAGCCCAGCAACAAGCAGAAAAATTTAGAAGATTGACAGACCACCCTATGTATAACAGAATTAATGGTTTTGGAAAGGGAAGACTGAAGCGTAGCAACTTTGTAGAAACTGCAAAACGAAAGATTAGGGCAGATCGCATACTTAACATATCAACAGTCAAGCCCATGTACAATGCATACAACTTCTCAGCTTGGAGACAGCAGAAACTGCCAGAGATAATAGAAAACATTCCTGGTATTGAGAAAAAGAACACTCAGAATGAAACCGAAAGAAGAAAAATAACCCTAAACTACATTTAAAATAACATTACCCAAGCAGCAATTGGACCCATGCATATACAGATGGATCAGCCAAAGATTCAATTAAAAATGGAGGAGGAGGAAGGAATTCTCCTTAATTTAAAAAATGGAGTTTTAAAAAAAACACATTCAGTGGCAACTGGAAAATTTTCAAGTAACTTCAAAGCGGAGGTAGAGGCTTTGAAAACTGCAGCAGAAATGCTCTTGATGGAGGAAAATAAAGAGAAGCAAATAGCTATCTTCACAGATGCAAAGTCAGCTGTCTCAATACTGAAGAGCAAAAACAGCACAGAACTAGCTGACCTAAGAGCAGCACTCCATGGTCTATGCCAGAAATCCAAAAATGTTGTAATACAGTGGATCCCATCACATTGCAGTATACCTAGAAATGAAGAGGCTGACAGACTAGCAAAAGAGGGTGGACGATTACCACAGCCTGACATAAACATAACCTATAATGAGGCAAAAAGGTTTATAAAAAGCACTTATAGAACCAAATTGGAATCAGAGCATCTGTCAACATCTTATATTGCATACAGGCACTCTCGCTACTTCATCCACACCTCACAGAAAACATCAGTTGCGTGGATGGAATTTATACACGTTTAATTCAGGCGAACTTTATATATTCATACACTCATGACCAGGCGGTGACTGCCTGTCTAAATATACAGAGGTCGCCTTACTTCACAAAACTCATACAGAATCAGAGACACTCAACTCTCGCTATCTGTAACTTGCGCCCTCGTAAACTACATATTGGCTCTCGGAAAAATCACACACGTCCTGTCTGGAAGACTGTACTGTCCCGTCTCAGTAAGTTCACTCGACTCGCTAGCCTGGTCGTCCTAAATCCCGTGCGGTCAGCAAAACTCCCGTGCTGTTCTATTCGTCACGTAGTACAGTAGTCTTGTTCATGTCAACCTTGGGTTGTACTACTGCTAAGTCTGTTTACGGGTGTTGTCCCGTGAACTAGCGTCCCCCGCCCTATCCTCGGGGTTGGTCCTACTGGTGTCCTAGATATGACACGTCGTGTCCCCACCTAAGTCCTGTCTTATGACTGTTATATGTTATAGCTTGCGTTCTGTCTCTACTCTATCTACTCCCTTGTAGAGGTCCTTATCTACGTCCTATCTGTCCTTACCCCTCTTCTGTCTCTTGTCCTATCTATGTCCTACCTAACACTTTGACATACTCCCGTGGCTAACCCGTATTGCGTCACCAAATTCAAACTAGTAGGTATGACGCAATGTCGTCGTAGCATATAAAAATTAGTTGGATCTAATTTATCAAGGTGTTTGTAGGAGTTCACTAGTCATGTCTTTAGGTACCACTTCTGACTTATATAAGTCTGATACCACGTTGATGTATTTACCCACTGGTTTATGATCAGTGTCCCACACCTGTACTGTTGGTAAGAGTCACTACTCTTCCACATTACACTCTTGGAAGCTGTGTCGAACCAAGGCCAGTTTGTTTTTAAAACACTACCTCTCCAAATATCGAAAACCGATATCCCGAACAAATTGTTCCTGTTATGGAAACAATTCATGAATATATAATTCATGGCTCCCGTGCAATGTACCTCAACATCTCTTACAAGTTGTGTGTTTGCTGATGTTCACCTATCTGACTTCCGCTTGCGGATAAACTCTCAACTGTGTCTCACATTTCTATAAGTCTGTTGTGTCCCCTGTGCATGTGTGCTCTCCCTTACAAAATCCTGCTGTTTGTACATTGTCTGTTTGTGTTCCTGTTTGTATGCGTGTTTATTTATACTTTATGTATGCTTAAATTAGAAACATAAGTGTATGTTAATAATTCATGTAATTAAAGCTTTTAAGTGTCGCAGGTAGGTTTCTGCAAGTCACAAATAAATGCGTATGCTTGATTTGTGAGATGCGTCGCCGAACTGAGACGCTGGAAAACAATACCATAGCTGCAATGTAATAGTGGCTGAAACACATATAAAACTACACGCTCACATGTGTTACACAGAAGACGAAGACAATTCATAAAAAAACTCATGTGTGCGAAAAAAATGCACCACTGAACATTCGTAATATATTTAATACTTTCATTCTTCCTTCACTCATCTTTTGTTCACTGATTCAGACAATGCAAGTTTAAAAATATTTTTCTCATTAAAATAAAAATGGGCTCGTTTTAAACAATTATTGAGCCGAATAGTAGTACCTTTTAATAGTACTTTCTATGTTAACTAAAGTATTTACACCGTTGTTGGATTGCTTAAGGCAATGCTAAGGGAACGAACTATCCTAACTAAATGGTTTAATATAGTTTGGTGTACTGGGTGTTGCTAACTAAGGAAAGGTAATTTCACTAACTTAAACAAGATGTAGGAGAAATGTGTTGGCTCCCTTAAAGTAAAATGTTGTTAATGAGCCTAATAAATTCTAAATACATTTAATTGCAAACTAATCTAAATTATAAACTAAGTTAAGTTATCCTTAACTAACAACTATCATTACTTATTGAGACAAGTAGTCTCCTAAGAGACCTGTATGTTCTAATTATAATAGTGTAGAGGTGTTCATGGCTTAACTATTGTTTATCTTTAAATGTAACTAAATGAATTTAGCTATTACTAAACTAATTGAATTCAGATTATTGTCACATTTCTCTAACTGTATTCTAAACCTAAAGAAAATTTATTTAATCGTGTAACTTCATTAAAAATCATGTTATGCATCATCAATAAGTACATGTTATATTAACACACTATATCTAAACTAAGTTGGTCGTAGCTCCAGGTGAAGGTGATGATGTCGCGTCTTCCCTCTGTGCTAAATCATTACCACAGTCTATATACAATGGTTAATTTCTATAATAGTTGCAGATGCCGGTGACGATGTAACGTCGCCCTTCTGTCTTCATATTATTAACACAGTTCTATATACAATGGGTAGTCTATAGTATCTGCAGATGCCGGTGACGATGTAACGTCGACCTTCTGTGTTAATATTATTACCACAGTTCTATATACAATGGTTAATCTGTCGTCGCTGCAGATGCTGGTGACGATGTAACGTCGTCCTTCTGTCTTACTATTACTACCACAGTTCTAAATGCAGTAACTATTCTATGGTAGCTGCAGATGACGGTGACGATGTCGCGTCCTCCTTCTGTTGCACTTCAAAGTCTGAGGGTCTGGTTAGCAAGTCTGCTAACGTATTCTTGCTTCTCTTTATGTGCCTTACAGAAAATGAGTAGTTCTGGAGTATCAGGGCCCAGCGATAAATTATGTTATTCTTTGGAAGCCCTGTTTCCATCACTGTCAGCGGGGAATTGTCAGTTTCCACGACAAAATGTGTTCCTGCCAGAAATATATGTAATTTACTAACACAATATACAATCGCTAGTGCCTCCAATTAAGAGACATCATATCTTGATTCTGTTGGAGTGGGCTTGCGACTTACATACAACACGTGATGAAGGATCCCATCATACTCTTGTAGGAGTACGCCCGAGATGGTCGTGGTACTGGCGTCAGTCCTAAGAGTATATTGTAATTGTGGGTTAGGTAATTTAAAGTTAGGGATGTTACTGAAACGATGCTTTAGTTTTGACATTAAACTATTTAAAGTAGCATCTTGTACATTTATTTTTACATTCGTGTCAGCAACTCAATTGCAACAGGCATACAAGGATTTCCACTTTTGTACCACAAGCAATGATAACACGAAGGTTATGCCAAAGATACAAGTATAATACAAGTTTATTCTGAGCTTAATTTACAATAGCTCGGCGAGCGGCGAATAGCCACATGGTTAATACATATCATGATGTATGGTGATGATATGAAATGAGAGATGGTCTCAATGGTAATCTCTATCAAAGTTAAGTAGTCTAAGTCACATCTATGAATACTGTCCTTTCTAAGCAACACGTCTTCTTAGCGAATACAGCAGTCTGTCCACTAGGCTGTCGAGTCCCGGTCTGAGGATCTTCGTGGCGTGTCCAGCCACAAGCGATAGACCCTTCGTGGATTAGCTGGTTTGCGTGCTCGGTGGTCCAGCACGCCGTTAATTACTGGTCACCCGGTTGGAGTACCAGTGTTTTCCCTGGACACTTCTCGTGAAGTGGGTTTCCCCATTCTATCCTGGGTAACCCCAGCTCACGTCTTGCGTTGTCCCCTTTTTAGGACACGAGTGTGTCCCGTTGGAGAACTATTCATAGTTCTCTCACATGCTTCTGTCCTTTCTGTCCCCTATCTCTTAGATAGCTATGTTCTATCTATCTTCGTTGAGTCTATTTCTATAGCTCTTCTATCTTGTCTATTAGCAGCTTGTTGACAGACTCTCCCTCCCTCTGTGTTGTGTTACAATCTTTCAATTCATGGGTGTAACACAAGTCGTAATGTCCACAAAAATTAGGCCTGTCTAATTTTGTCAAAAGCTGCGTAAGTTTTCTAACTCTGCTCTGGGCATAGGACAAGATCTCTCCTTTCCCTCGTCATACTGTTGTACCACTTCACTTGGCTAATTTACTAGCATACCACAGTAGTACAGTTGGTTAGAGACTATGCTCATCCTAATATTATACTTCTCAGGAGTTGTGTGAACCGGACTCATGCCTTTTGGCCTGTCCTCCAATTGCCAATTAGTTGACAACCCATACAAAATGCCTCTATTACGAGTACAATACATGAATAATATTCATGCTCCCATATAATATTCTATTCCAACGAGTGTACATGCTTATGTGCCAATGTTCACCTTTTTAGCTTCCGCTCGTGAAGAAATATTTCAGTGTTACTCTTAGGTTATTTGAGATTTTGTTGTGTCCCCTGTTTGGAGTAGTTATCAGTCTTTGCAAATAATAGTGTATGCATCTTTATGTGTTCGTTTTCCTGGTTGGTTGCGTGTTTTATATTAAACTAATGTGTATTAAACTAACCAATATGTGTTTGCGTCTATAATTTATGTGTATGTACTCTTTCGAGCGCAGTCACAAACGAGTGTGTTAGTCTGATTTCTGACTACACTTCCGTTTTAGGATGCTCAAAATATATTTCCTATCTCTATCATTGAAGTATAGCAACTACACACAGATAAAATTAGGACAACACACATTTGACACAGGCGAATTACAAGAACTCGCATTGTGCGGCGAAAATTATTCCTTTCGCAATATGTCTCAGTCTTTCTGTTTTTGTTTCATTCTCTCATTCCCATTCATCGGATCCTACCGATTTTCCCATTTGTGTAGGTTCAAAATCGCACTCATACATCTCTTATTCATCTTTCATTCCCATTCATACATCTTTCATTAATCTTTCATTCCACAAAGGTTGTAAAATACTTGTTCGGTCATTAAAATATGTTACCGAAAATAATAGGTGAATATTATATATTTACAATAAACAATTGGCTGAATTTAAACAAGTTTTCAAGCCAAATGACTGTGCTATCTTTATGCACTCGTCATCTCTGTACAAAATATACATCTTTGAAAGGATTGTTAACTACCAATCCTGTAGGTAATGATGGCTATTTCTAATCTATTCTACGTTGGTGCACTGTACTACGTTAACTAAGGGAACTAATCTAACTAAATGATGAAAATGGGGAAAAATGTGTTAGTTACCTTATTGTGTGTTAGTGCATGGGATGGTATAAATGTATAACTGGTGGGATTAATTTCTAAATGATGTTTTAATTAACTAAATGTTTAATAAAATGTGTTTCAATGATGGTAAACTAAAGTAGTGTTTCCTAAGTTCTAAAATAAGATGTTAAGGTTCATGTAAATGAGTTTTTAACTAAATGTAACTAGATTTTCAATATTAAATGTTATTACTATAGTTATATGGGTGGTTTCTAAGTAATATTCTAACTAAGAAAAATACGTTATTACATGCAACTGTTATAAAAACATATTATTATACATATCACAAACAATCTATGTCTAATTAAATTAACTAATTACATCCAGGTGTCTTGGCGGAGTAGCGTCCTCTGTTGATTATCGTTGGAACAATAGAGTTTATCTAGACAAAGTCTGGTACGTACGCTCTCGTCCTGGGTAATGTTCAAATATCGTTCAACTCCTGGGTTGCATATATGGTGATGGTGGAGAACTCTGATAGTATATCTGTTCACTTTCGCTTGTACTGACACAGTTCATAGTAAGCAAGTTCATGCGATTCATAATGGACAGGGCACTATAATGTCTATATTCACCATCTAAGGCACTCGTTAACTATAGTGTTACTGACTTTGGTGATGTCGGATCGCTGTCTTCTGGCATCTCAGGTATCTCGATCTGAGAAGGACGGCTTAGTGTGTCTGATAGCGAGTTCATGCTCCCCTTTATATGCTTTATAGTAAATGAGTAGTTCTGCAGGATCAAAGACCATCTGTAGATCCTGTTGTTGCGATGGACTCCAGTCTGCATCACTGTAAGCGGTGAATGGTCAGTCTCAACGACAAAATGCGTACCTGCTAAGAATCTATGAAGCTTCCGTATACAATAGATGACGCTTAAAGCTTCCAACTAAGCAACTGAGTATTTCGATTCAGTAGGGCTAACCTTGCGGCTTACATACATTATTAGGTGGAATTTTCCTTCATGGAATTGGCCTAGAACGCCAGAGATTGCTATAGCACTTGCGTCTGTACGAAGAAAATACGTAAGATTTGGATTAGGCAAGCGTAGGATGGATAAAACGCTGAACATATGTTTTAATGTTGATAAAGCAGCAATTAACTTTGCATCTTGCACATTTAATTTCACAGATGCTTTCAAAACATTAGAAAAAACGCTGGTGATTTCAGCTAAGTTGGGTATAAATTTGCTATAGTAATTCACTAACCCAAGCAAGCTTCGGACCTGTTTTTTGGTCGTTGGCATAGTTAAGTTCAAAATTTTAGTGACAATTTTCTCGTCCGTTTTAAGTTGGCCTCTGGTGATCGTGTGACCCAGAAAATCAATTTTTTCCAACCCCAACTCAACCTTGGTTGGCTTAACAGTAAGACCGAACAATCTTAACCTATCGAAGACATGTCGCAGTTTCTGTAAGTGTGATGTCCAGTCTGCAGTATGGATACAAATATCATCAATGTACGTCTGCGTATTGGTCACTCCGTGGGGAAGGTCCCTGGTAAGTCGGACAAAAGTGGCTGGTGCATTGCGAAGGCCGAAAGGAAGAAATTGCCACTCATAAAGACCCAGAGGTGTTGAGAATGCAGTCAGAGGGATCGAAAGTTGGTGCATTGGGACTTGCCAATATCCCTTCGTTAGGTCAAGTTTAGAGAAAATTCGAGAAGTTGACATATTCAAAATTAGATCGTCACATGATGGAATTGGTTCTGCGTCGACTTTAGTAACATTGTTTAAACGGCGATAATCGACACAGAGGCGAATTGTCGAGTCCTTTTTCTTGACAAGGACGATAGGAAAAGAATATTCTGACTGTGACTTTTGAATTATTCCGCTCGACTCAAGATCTAAAATTTCCTTGTCGAGACTTTCCCTGTAACTTAACGGGATGGAATAAGGTCGGCATTTGATAGGAGTGGTATCAGTCAGAATAATAGAGTGTTCTATCCTGTCAGTCCTACCTGGAATGTCGGAGAAAATGTCTCTGTATTCAGTTACTAAATCTATTATTTGTCGTCTTTCCTCGTCTGTGAGTTTCGGTTCTAACCGTATGCTATTAATTGTCCCAGTCGTGTCTACTGTCGGGACTGGTAGTTCAATGTCATCGTCGTCTATCTGGTTCAGTATTGTCTTTGTGCTACCTGTGTGTTCTGTTTCTTGACTAGGTGTGTATGCGCTGTCGTTGTCATCTGTCGCCCTGACTAGTGTAGTCGCGCTATGTACGTCTGTCGTCGGGTTGCTTGGTGTGGATGCATTCTGTTCGTCTGTCGTCGGTTCTTGTCGTGAGAAGTACGGCTTCAGCATGTTGATATGAAATATCTTTAATTTTTGGTTTATCGATATTTCATAATCGACATCTGATATCTTGCGTACCACTTTGAATGGCCATTGCCATGAAATTAATAATAAGTTACGTTTATCTGGTAGTAAAAGTAGCACCTCTTGATTAGGTTCAAGGTGTAGGGTTTTGGCACCCTTGTTGGTATCGGCTACACTTTCACACGGTATGGAGGCCAATGTTGACGATTGGACCTCAGGTGTTACATACTTTCCCTTTCTCTCTACATGTTGGCAAATGGTACATGACCGACACAAAGTTTTAATATCTTTAGACACTTTAGGTGCAATCGTTGACTCAGTGTATTGTGCCTCTTGTCGAGTGGTATTGTCAATGGTACCTGTAGGTGTTAATAAATGTAACAACTCATCTTGTAGGTCAGTTTGATGTGTTTGGGTCTCTGACCTAATTACTGCGTTAGCCATGTGTGTTTGTTTCCAGGCTAATATCTCGTCATCAGTGCAGTGTCTTAAACCAGGAAGGCATCCCAAAACAAGGTCAGTACAGGGGTTCTGTAAGATAGCGCACGTAAATGTGCCTGAAAGGAATGGGGTATTTATACGGACTTTTGCCAGCGGGTATTTTTCAATAGTGCCAGAAAAAGTGCGGCATTTAACAAACTCGCCTGTATAATCCTCCTGGTTAACTAGTTCCCTTCTAACCCCGAGTATAGTGCTCCCGCTATGGAGTAAACATTGGCATGGCTGTTCATTGACCAGTGCATCGTGAAACTTTAGCTTGCCTCTGGAGGCTAACGCTGAATTTGTTTCTTCATGAGAGGATGGTATAATGTGACCACATTTGAGTTTGCCGTCCGTATGGAACAGATGACAGGTCTCACACTTATCAAAGTTTAAAATATCTGTAACAACCGCTACACTTTCACACTCATTGAATGGTAATACGTTTTCATTCTCGCACTTTCTTTCACTAACACTATCAGACGATGTATCTATGAGCATAGCGTTGCTAGCTTTCATTCTTTGTCTGCCCAAACATTTATTACTAAAGTGGCCAAATGAGGAACCAAAAAAAAAAAAATTAAACTGTACGTCTGTAAGCAGTTCTTTTGTTTTCCTGCTTTTTAATCATAGTTTCGAGATGTGCAGGATATGCTGGATTTTTATCACACATCGAAAATTGTGGATGAAATAAATGACAGTACACACATTGTGGTGGCTTTTGGTATGGTTTATCTTTCTTATGGTAAGCTCTCTGATTGAAAGGTCTGCTTGGTTCGTTCTTAGCAAACGCAACAATTTAAGAATCATGTATTGATGATTTAAATACATCTCGGTTCGGGGAAAAATATGCTGAACCACGTTTCTCTAGTTGCTCAAGAGATTCAATGTCTGATTGTTGAAGGAACTTAGCAAAGGGAGTTGGGACTGTGGATATTACTTTATCCATAATCATTAAGTCCTGTAATTTATCAAAATCTTTCCCTACTTTCGCCGCCTTCAGCCACTTACTAAATACACTCTGTACATTAGATACGTAATCTATGAACGTTTCGTTCGGTTTTGGTTTAATTTGTGAGTACTGGATCTGATATCCAGGAGCATCGAGTAGAAAATGCTGCATAATTCTGTCATGAATATATTGGTAGTTGTTTCTTAAATCTGTTGGTATAGACTCGATAACTTTTAAGGGCTCCCCTGAGAGATTTCTCATATAGATCATTGCCCAATCTTCCAATGGTATTTCATGAACTTTAAGTTGGAACTCTATATTCTCAGTCAATGCTGATATTGAATCCCCTTGACTGAAGGGTTTGATGATCCCTTTATACTTAGAAAATTTATTTCTCTTCTAAACTCTTCTGTTTAGTGGACGCTATCTGAATGTGTGAGTCGATTTCCATCTCTTTCACTCTTAATTTTGTTTGTGAGTCTAACTCTATTTGTTTTTGCTTGGTGGCATCATCTAATTGTATCTGTTTTTGTTTGGTGGCGTCAACTAATTCTATCTGTTTTTGTTTTAGTTCTAATTCTTTCTGTTTAGTTGTTTCCTGTGATTCTAATAGTTTTTGTTTGGTGCCGTTATCTAATTCTAACTGTTTTTGCTTTGTTTGTAAGTCTGATTCTATTTGTTTTTGCTTGGTGGCTTCCTCTAACTCTCTCATTTCTTTCTGATGTTGTCTCTCAAGTGCTCTTTCATCTCTCTCTAGTGCAGCTTTTCTTTCTGTTTCTTCTTTGTATTTCTGTTCTGCCCATTTTTCTAGTTTCTCCCCGCTATGGCCTAGTTCTTTGCCAGCTTGAATACAGTCATTTAATGTTGACATTGTATGGCTTTATGTTTTTACAAAGATGGTCTTTAAATAATTTTACAATTAATTTGTGTTACAAATTCACACTCAATCACTGAAAAATAAGATGCAGGGTTAATTGTGATTATCAAAATGTTTGAAAAATACTCATCTAATCCGATGAAAATGTGGTCCCTCGGGATGTTACCAAATTTGGATCTTCGGGATGTTTCAAATTCGGATCTTCGGGCTGTTTCACTGCTGTTTTGGAAACACAGAATTGAAAGGCTCGTTCGCACGATTGCTGTATCTGTTTTATAGAACAGCACCAATTAGCATATGGTTACAAAATATGATACACAGTACATGGTTGTATTCAATATACCTATCAACGTTATTACGCTAGGCAAATTACAAATGTGATTTGAAGAAATGCATGATATACATGATATGAATGGTATGATTGTCTGTATGAATCGTCGAATGAATAATGATATGAAACGTCAAATGAGTAGTTAATTGTCGTCTTGTCTTCGCTTCCCTACTGTCTCTGATTGAGCTCTGCTGTATGACTTAGTCTGAATTTTGAATTACTTCCCTTGTACTAAATGAAGTTGGCCTTGTACAAGTTGGTGGGTAAATTTGGTGAAAGTTGACATCATGAATATCACACAACACATGTTCAAAAATAATCGTTACTGGTGATTTAAATACATTATTCCAGTTTAAACGAATTACAGTTTTAAATTTCCAAATTTCATTAATATAGAATATCACAAATAATTGCGAATAATTTCACAATTTATGTGGGTAAATGGTCTCGAAAAGTGCTTGAAGGTGGTTCAAGCCCCACCTTCTGACACCAAATCGGATCCTGCCTGTCAGCAACTCAATTGCAACAGGCATACAAGGATTTCCGCTTTTGTACCACAAGCAATGATAACACGAAGGTTATGCCAAAGATACAAGTATAATACAAGTTTATTCTGAGCTTAATTTACAATAGCTCGGCGAGCGGCGAATAGCCACATGGTTAATACATATCATGATGTATGGTGATGATATGAAATGAGAGATGGTCTCAATGGTAATCTCTATCAAAGTTAAGTAGTCTAAGTCACATCTATGAATACTGTCCTTTCTAAGCAACACGTCTTCTTAGCGAATACAGCAGTCTGTCCTCCTAGGCTGTCGAGTCCCGGTCTGAGGAGCTTCGTGGCGTGTCCAGCCACAAGCGATAGACCCTTCGTAGATTAGCTGGTTTGCGTGCTCGGTGATCCAGCACGCCGTTAATTACTGGTCACCCGGTTGGAGTACCAGTGTTTTCCCTGGACACTTCTCGTGAAGTGGGTTTCCCCATTCTATCCTGGGTAACCCCAGCTCACGCATTGCGTTGTCCCCTTTTTGTCCCCGAGTGTGTCTGTAACAGTACAGGTACAGAGGATCAATAACCAAGTTCTGGTGTAGTTATTTCAAAAGGTTTATTAGTTCATAATAGGCCGCATAATTTTACAGAGAGCACAAATATATGATGTTGCCTTGTCTCGGCTTTTGCTGTAACTAACCTAAACAAAACAACCCACGTCACGGCTTGAGCATCGTTCGTATAGGATGCTCAACCGTGCCCCTAAGTTTGCACATCAACCTATTAACATAGATGTTACTCATTCTGTTACACCTCCCTTTCTTTAAAAAGACTTTTCTTCTTCAAAAGTCTTAACTCCTAACCCCCTTATCCTAAACCTTCTTTCCTTCCCCCAATATTTTTTCTAAGCCTTCCCAAAACTAACTCTATCTTAAGGAAATACTTTCTTATATTTGTCCCTCATCATCATCCCACATAACAAACCGCTATGAAATTATACTTCTTCTTCGTTTCTGGTTCTTCAAAGTTTCGTTACAAAAATTATAGATCATAAGAATGGCTCGTAAAAATCGTTGGTATACACTTGACATTATGAAATTTCTCATTCTTTCTCAACACAACACAGGATAGACAGAAAAGATATAGTTAGAAAATAGTAAAGAAGGGGTGCGCACCCAATTTATGAAAGTATAAAGAAATAGTCAAAAACAATCACATTTACCTCCCTTGCAAACGTATTTTTCAAAAACATATCTTATGAAATTACATCTCTGTTCATTATAAATTAAGTTGATCCAAGTTTTCTTTTATATACTCAATATTTATATTGCCATCCACAACCCTGCCTATTTTTCACTTATCTCATGTCCAACCATGAAACCCATAACAATGTTCATATTCCATGAACATTTTAAATTAATTAACGCTGTTTATCACAGCTCCTATATTTTGCCCCCTCACATCCCATGACAAGCCTTCTTGTTTATCTAACCCAATTACTAAACCCTATGCACTGCCATTCACAGCCCTCTTAATATCTATTCTCTATCAACCAACTTCTTATATTTGTTTCACTATCACAGCCTCTTTAGACGTTAATCACGTATATAATATGGCATCCAATTCATCAATGCTGACTTAATGCAGCTCCTATTTTTAACTCCCCCATAACCATTTTACCCCGTCACTTAAGTATGGCATATGTTTCCAACACTCCATAGCCACTATATCATCAACCTCTCTATGCTGAGAGCAATCTTGCTAACAGAATATACTCATGAACTTATTATTCACAAAGAGAATGTGTCTCTCTACTAGACCTCAGTAGTTTATTAACTATTTTCTGAACGAAGGGTCCTAAATAAAGCCCCGTGTATTGCTTTTATACTGGACAAAACCATAACTGTTTGTAAATTAAACTTAACTTAACTAATTTCTAACATATTTATAAACAAGGTAATTCTTATTCAACACACAAGACAATTCACTTAAATTATGAGTCAAGCGAAATAAAATCACAACAGGACATCATACCCCCCCCCCCCCCCCCAAGTTATTAAATATTATTTCTCTTTCCCCATATCAAATAAAGGCATCAACTCATTCAAAGAAAAACATATTTCAGAATAATATAACATACATCCTATCCATTGTTAGTCTCTTTTATGGACTAACAATAACTTATTTATCTATTTAAGAAAACTCAAGAAGTCAAATCATAAAATCAATTGGCAATAAAATTACAGTAAAAATATACCACACTCGAATTTATATCCATATTAGCTATCTTAATACCTAAATATATAGTGTCATGTCTACTCCTCAAGACAATTCATTATAAGTATCTATAAAACCATTTTCTATAACAAATGTGTCATATACAGCTAATGTATTTCATCAAGTATCACTTTCCTTTTTAAATCACCAAATATCTTGCTACCTGCAGCATTTTCTATCGATTTATCTCCCATGTTTCCATTTCTTCAGTAACTCCAAGTTTCTTTGAATAAGTGCTATCTCCACATCAATATCTTCTTCCTCATGTAAAGTATTACTTTCTTCCATACTACTATCTCTATTGGATTCTGAATTTTCATCCATTTCTTCTTCATCTGTATGTCTATTACTAGCAGCTGCCAATCTTTTCCTTTCTATATCCAATCTAATTTTTTTATCATCGTTTCTTAACGACCTTTCTAATAGGGGTATGTACTCGTCGCTTGATGAATTTTCCCTAATTCTTCTCTGTCTTTTCACTTCTTTTTCTCTCTGTCTCTCTATTCTCCTTTTCGCTGCTTGTCTAGTATTTTTAAATGGAGCATTTACCTCTTCTTCCATAGATTCTACACTATCATAATAACCCTCATACGTATTTTTCTCTTCTTTTATCAGCGTTTTCGGTATTGTCTGTTCCTGAGGATCATCATAAACTGGTGTTGTTATTAATTGACTTTGAGTTGGATCTTTTCTAAAATCTGGGGGTATGGTAGCTCTTTTGACGATTTGTCCATCTGAGTATAAAGCGTCTGAATAATAATTATTATTATAATTATTGTTTCCCTTATCATCACTATCTCTTCTTAAGTGCTCTACATGTGCCCTTGCCATATGTCCCGTGATCTGGTTCTTTATACTGTATGATACATTTCCTAACTTTTCTAAAATGTAATAACCTGGAACCCAACGAGCATCAAATTTAGAGTTCCTTCTATGCTTCTTATAATAAACTCTATCACCTACTTTGAATTCCTGTAATTTTGTATTCACGTTTCTGTACCTTTTCTGTCTTTCTCTAGCTTTAATTATATTGTTCTTTAACCTTACATGCGCTTTATGCATTTCTTGTATAATGACTTCTTGAAAATCTTCCCCCATATATTTACGTCTTGGTTTTAACAGATTGTCGATAGGTAGTATAGGCTCTCTCCCGTGTAATAAATAAAATGGTGAAAACCCTGTACTCTCATTTTGATTTGTGCGTATAGCGCTTAGTGATGGTCCCAGGAATAGATCCCAATCTTTTTCATGTTCATCGACAATCTTTGCTATAATGTCGTACAATGTTCTATGTTGTCTTTCGTTCTTAGCATTTGAAGAAGGTCTATAGTATGAGGTCTTTATATGGTTTATATTCAAATCTTTTAATAACTTTTCAAATTTCTTGTTCACAAATTCTTTACCATTATCCGTGAGTATGATCTGTGGGCAACTAAATCTTGGTATGAATTCTTGTAAAAAAATATTAATGATAGTATCTGCGCTCTTATCTGGGATTGCATAAACTTCCGGCCACAGACTATAGATATCCACTATATGAATTAAATATACGTTCCCCGATAGTGTTCTAGGGTGAGGACCTGATATATCTAAACTGACTTTTTGCATAGGAAACTGCGGAATATCTGTATCTTGTAAGGGACATTTAATTGTTTTCATATTTCTTAATCTGCATTTTTCACACGTATCGACATATTTACAAGCAGTTTTAAATAAATTCGGCCAATAATATTTATTCGTAAGTGCTTTCACTAACTTATCACGACCGAGATGACCATTCTCATCATGATACGCCTTTAAAACTTCACTTTCCAAATGTTTTGGAATATATTTCCTTAACTGTTCGTTTCTTTCATTCATGTAATATAACTGATCATCATCTTGTAAGACTAAATAATTCTTCGTATACTTGTTCTCATCCGATTCTTTTAATTTCTGTTTTATTTCTAAAACTTTTGGATCTAATTCTTGTTCTTCTTTCATATTAAATTGTATTAAATGTGGGTCTTCTGCTCTAGGTTCAGACTCTTGATCCGACGGTAAACTCTCAAAATCTTCTCTATTTATTATGGCAGAATCTAATATATTTACTTGCCAGTTTCGGTCGTCTATTTCCGGTTCTGCTTCGTCTTCCGTGTTTCCTGATGACTGTGGATACGGGATTCTGGACAATAAGTCTGCACATGTATTGTTCCTACCTGGTACGTATTCTATTCTAGTATCGTATCCCTGTAGATTCAACGCCCATGTCTGTATTTTTCTGTTCTGCACTGGAGCTTCTAATAAAGATTTTAAAGGCATGTGGTCAGTTCTAATGATGAAATTTGCGTTATGTAGATAATAGTTAAGTTTCTGAAGAGCATAATGAATAGCATAAGCTTCCTTCTCAATAGTCGACCATTTGCGCTGAGACCTGCTAAGTTTATGTGATAAAAAATAGATTGGCCTTTCATTTTTAACCCCTGGTATTCCAGATTCTTTTCCTTCATATGGTTGAACCAAACACGCTCCTATAGCATTATCTGAAGCATCTGTATACAATATTAGCTGTTTATTCAAATCTGGATGTGTCAATAGTGGCACTACTGTTAAGCTATTTTTTAAAAACTCAAACGCTTTTTGACATTCATCATCCCACTTAAATCTAGCGTATTTGCCAGTTAGGTTAGTAATAGGCTCTGCTATTTTTGAGAACCCTGGAATGAAACGACGATAATACCCACAGGTTCCAATAAACGCACGAACTTCTTTTACGTTAGTTGGAGGAGGTAGTTCTCTAATAACCTTTATCTTATCCTGATCTGGTTTAATTCCGTCTCTATTAATAATATACCCCAAATACTTTGTTTCTGTTTTTAAAAACTCGCATTTACTGAGCTTCAGTTTAACATCATGTATTCTTAATCTGTCAAATACTAATTTTACATGTTTTAGGTGATCTTGTACGTCTCCTGCTGTGTAAATCAAAATGTCATCTATGTATGCCAATGCAAACTTTTGCATGCCCTCCAATACTTGATTTATTAATAGCATATAATGAGAAGGCGCCGTACGTACTCCAAAAGGCATTCGTAAAAATTCGTAAGAACCTGCGTGTGTACAAAAAGCACTCTTCTTTTGGGCATCTGGGGACATAGGTATACACCAAAATCCTGATCTTGCATCTAACGTAGTGAAGAAGGTAGACCCATTAAGTAAACCTAAAATATCATCAATCACCGGCAATGGGTACGCTACATTCTTAGTGATTTTATTCAACGCCCGGTAGTCACAACAGAATCGATGTGAACCATCGGCTTTGGTCACAATTACTATCGGAGATGACCACTCTGATTTGGACCTTGTTATGATTCCCGCTTTTAGCATATCTTCTATTGCTTTTTCAACAATTTCTCTATTTCTTAAGGGAGTTCTATACGGTTTTAAACTAATTGGTGGGTGATCTCCAGTATCTATTTCCATCGTAACTGTTTTTGTCTTTCCCAATTCTAAGTCATTAATTGCAAACACGTCTTGATTTTCTTTTATAAGTCGTTCTAATATTTCCTTATTTTCTGGTGGAGTTTTTAACTGTGCTAATAATTCTTGTTCTCTTGTTATTTTGTCTACTGAATGTATTTGAGATGTATGTCTTCTGAATGGATGGATCAATTCATCATTCTGCACGTTCCATTTCCTTCCTCCTCTATGTCTGTTATTAATTCTTTCCCTAGGACTTTCTGAATAATTTATTTCCGGTATTTCTACTCTATCTGTTGCTAATATGCCATTAATATCATGTTCTACTTTGGCTATTACGCATCCTCTGTATAATTTAATTTCTCTACCTGTGTTGTTAATAATCATTACTGGAAAAGTTAATTGTTTATCTAATGATATTATTCCATCCGGAACTTCTAGACCAGGCTCATCAATTACCTCCCTTTGCAATTCAGTGATTCTAACTGTGTGTCCTACTAAATAATACGGATTTCTTTTTACCTTTGCCTGTATCAAATTAACCGTTTGTGGTTTTAACGTCGTAGACATTTTAACTCTAACCAGTGCTGAAATGTGCATGTCTTCTTCCAAATCCACATATACGTCCTTGAATTTTAATTTGTGCAAATCAAAAAAAAGTCTTACACCGTTTTTTATTAAAAAATCTCTACCTATAAGCATATTTCTATTTAAATCTTTCACTACATGAAACAGATGTCTTACGTTTACTCCTCCTAATTTAAGATTTATTATTGTTTGTCCAATTACTTGTAAATTCTGTCCTGTAACAGAGTGAAGATTATTATGACTCCTGAATATTTTGCAATTTCTCATTATTTTGTATAGAAAACTTTCTTTAATTACACTAACCTGAGCTCCCGAATCAATTAATGTACGAATTCTATACTTCTTTATTTCTATTATACATGAACTGGGATCTGTTTCTGTTTTATTTACTGAAAACTGTTTGATTTCATCTAGTTGAGAGCACTTCCTACTCGTCCTGCTATAGCTGTTATTAAAATATTCTTTAAAACTTGGGACCTTATTATCTTCCCTCCTACTGCAGGTCCTATTTAATAGGTAGGGCGCCGGTTTTCCTGCGTTCTTGGACTTGTAAAACTTCTGTGTCTATCTTCAAAATTCCTATTTAATCTGCTATTGCCATTTTGTGTATTCGACTGGACACGCCTGTTACCACAGAAGCGAAAAATGTGTCCCCTTTGGCCACAACCCCAACAGACTATATTTGTGTTATTTGTGTTACCTACCGTCTCACTTATAGGATTTCTCATTTGTCTTCTTCTATCATAAGCATCTTCATTACTTGTTTGTAACGTCTGTATTCCTCTTCTCCTATTCCATCCGAACCTTGTTTGTCCTATTTCCATGGGCTCTTCAATCCTGTCTTCTCGACTAGTTCCTATTTCTCGTCCTACTCTCAATCTAAATCTACGTCTCAAGTTCTCCTCTTGTACCGCTATATCTACAGCTTGTGATAACCTCTCAGGGTTTTCCCTCATCAACTTAAATTTCAGTCCATCTGACTTTATACCATCTACAAAAATCCCGACCAACATCCGCTCCACCTCTTCTCCTCGTACGTTCTGTCCTAAGAATGCTTCTTCGGCCAGGTTAATCAACCTATCACTAAACAATTGTACAGTTTCTCCAGTGTTTTGTTTGGATTGTCTTAACACTGAAAACGCATGTTGGGGGTCCGTGATTTCAGCGTATTTATGTGCCAAATCGTCCTTGAAGTGTTCCCATGTCTCATCTACCCTAGCTTCTAATTTCCTTCTGATATGATCAGAAACCGGTTCTGTCGCTGTCTGATAAGCAAGTTTCATTTTTTCTTCATCTGATGCTGACACCAAATATGCATGTTTCTCTATTGAAGTTATCCACTTCTTAAAATCTTTCGCCTGTCCGCTAAATTTAACAATTTCGGTTGCCATTCCTTGTTGTTTCATGACTGTGTTGAGTTTACCTATTACCGTTCCTACCCCAGTCAAAACTTGTGCCAGTGAACTTTGTTCTTCTGCCATGCTGAAATATTTCACTATACACTTATACAAGTAAACTCACATTTATAACAATTTATCTAAATGATCGTATTTAAATTACATTAAAAAACGTTCTCTTCTAAATAATGAATGTTTGAAATTACTCAATTAATTGTATCCAACAGTTACACGTCTCATAGCAGTTAAACTTTAATTAATTACCGTCAACCATGTCCTCCCTTGATCCAAGAGAAAGGTGAATTCACGTACGTCAGCCAAAAATTCTCTTTGCCACGGGTCACGTATAACACAACCGTCTGGAGTCTGTATCATCTGAAGCCATCTAAACTCCTTCCTCTAACGTATCAGGTTTCGCTACTTTCAGCCCCTGGATGGGCCCCTACCAGTTTTGAATCTTCTTTTCACCCTAAACAGGGCCCTGCAAGGCGTCGACTTGAAAGCGGCTCTAGCTCGATAAAGCGATTTAATTTGGGTCCCCTCTTCAGCAGGTCGGCAACCCAATTTGCCCAACCACCTCCGAGGGTTCCCTATTGAGGTTTTCGCTTTGGTTCAAAAACATTCTGATATGCCAGAGTTCAGGACCGTTGCACTGATGAGCAAACACGACTGGTACTTTCCTCTTAATTTCCAAACGAAGGAGCAATTGGCTTGTCTCAATATAAGCTCTCGTGTTTCTTCAGGTACTCAAGGTCAAGGTTCAATGAGTATAACGGCTTTTGAGTTCGCCCTAGGTGATCTTGATATACGGAAGATAACAGCTCCTTCAAAACGACTTCTCCATTTAATTCGAGTTGTTTATAGCTTTCTTGAGATTTCTTTGCTCCTGGACCTGGACAGTCCTAGTATGTAAGTGGCTGACCTTCAAACGCAAGGTTAACTAACGGCTGTAATAATGGCAGGTCAAACTTCATAGCATTTAGACGAAAATCTCGTTACTTCAGGTGGTTATGATGAGAAACAGCTTACTCTACTGGCAACCATGTTATGAAGATGGCTCCATCTAAAAATCTTGATGCATATGACTTCAATTTAGCTAGTCCGAAAAATGCTTCATTTTGACTCCATTAAAAGTGGTCCGGTCTTGAGCTTTTGTTTTAAAGCATTTAGTAAAAATTTATTGGTTCGTACTTTCTTCTCTCAGCAAGCTGGTAAAAATTTCTCATGAAAGTCCTCTGTGGCATGTTGATTTCAGTACTTCACGTTGTACATGTCCGCGACATCCAAATAAAAATCGACATCCTGGTGTGCGGCACCATAAATCCTCCTGTAACAGTACAGGTACAGAGGATCAATAACCAAGTTCTGGTGTAGTTATTTCAAAAGGTTTATTAGTTCATAATAGGCCGCATAATTTTACAGAGAGCACAAATATATGATGTTGCCTTGTCTCGGCTTTTGCTGTAACTAACTTAAACAAAACAACCCACGTCATGGCTTGAGCATCGTTCGTATAGGATGCTCAACCGTGCCCCTAAGTTTGCACATCAACCTATTAACATAGATGTTACTCATTCTGTTACATGTCCCGTTGGAGAACTATTCACAGTTCTCTCACATGCTTCTGTCCTTTCTGTCTCCTATCTCTTAGATATCTATGTTCTATCTCTTTTGTTTGATTCTATTTCTATAGCTCTTCTATCTTGTCTTATAAGCAGCTTGTTGACAATTCGATTTCAATAAATCAGAAAAAACACTGGTAATCTTAGCCAAATTATGAATAAATTTGTTGTAGTAATTTACTAAACCAAGTAAACTTCTCACTTGCTTCATGGTTGTTGGCATAGTGAGGTTCAAAATGTTGTTTACAATTTCGTCATCACTTTTCAAGTGTCCCTTTGATATGGTATGGCCTAAGAAGTCTATTTCCTCCAATGCCAACTCTACTTTGGTTGGTTTGACTGTGAGTCCAAACAACTTAATTATCAACATATACATAGTAAATATAGATGTTAATATATTGTAAAATGACATCACAATTTTCAAAATATTCAAAAATGGTGGATAAATATACCGTATTCCAACATTTGTAAGCCACATTACTATCACATCCCATGGCCACATGTTTGTTGTTGGGTGTAGTTGGTAAGCATACCGTGTTGTCCATATAACCTTCAACAAGATAAGTGCTATAATTGTGATGGAACTACTTGTGTGCCGTGTTAACAGGTTTCGGTTTTCCCTATGCCACTTTGATTGTGTCCCTTGAAACAACTGTCAGTGTGTACAGTGTTACTGTTTGTGTGTTGCGCATTGTGTTGTCTGCTAGAATACGACTGGTGGATATATGAGTTTTGTTCTGCGTTTAATGTATGTGTTGTCTGTTGTGTATCCTGTCTGTTCATGTCAATGTTGTCTTGTGATGTTGTTCTGTTGGTAGTGAAACTGTCTGCTGGTTTAATCGTTTGGTCTTTATCAATTTTGTGTACAACATCACAATAGTTTGCCTGAATAAAATATGGGTTATGCAACCTTCTTTGGTGTTTTGTTGTGTTATGAATAGTTGTGTCCCTTGATTTATTAATATTTGGTTGATGTTCTTGGTTGCTTATTTCTTTATTAGTCGGTGTTAATTTACCTGCTGGTTTTCTTTTTATATATCTTTTCTGCCATGCACTAATTTCTTTTTGCGTACAGTGCTTTACGTCCGGTAGACACCCTATGATCAAATCTGTACACGGGTTATCAAGAATTGCGCACTTGAATGTGCCTATAAGAAAAGGTGTACGAACTCTGGCTCTGGCCAGAGGATATTTCTCGATATTGCCTGAGAATGTTCGGCAATTGACGAGCTCGCATGTGTAATCTTCTTCGTTGGCCAACTCCTTTCTTAGACCAATTAATGTACAGCCGGAATCGAGCAAAAATTGACACGGTTTATGGTTAACAATCCCCTAGTGGAAAGGTAGTTTTCTCATGTCAGACATTAATGCATTGGCATTCTAATTAGTAATAGGGATCTTATGCCCACACTGTAGTACTCCATCTTCATGAAACTGATGACAAGTTGAACATATATCGTAATTAAGTACACCAATCGCTGCTACCACATTCTCTCCACTCTCTAGCATTTCTCCTTGCTCACTTTCGCTTTCAGACGATGAGTCAATAAGCACAGAATTTACAGCTCTCAATCTCTGGCGCCCTTTACAACGTGAAGAATAATGCCCGTAAGAATGGCAAAAAAAAAAAACATTTAACCGCACGTCTGTAGGTTTTTCTCTTAATCTGCTGCTTCTTTATCATCATCTCTAGATGAGATGGATAATTTGGATTAGAATCACACATTCCGAACTGATCGTGAAAAAATTTACAGTATGTACACTGTGGTGGAATTAGGTTTCTGTTCTCTCCCTAAATTTGAAAGGTTTTTGAGGTTTACTACTGGCAGCTGCCACTATCTCACTCTCTTCGATGTTAGCTTTAAATATGTACCTCTGTTAGATGAAAAATAAGCTGACCCCCGTTTATCTAACTGATCTAAAGACTCTACATCAGCTTGCTGTAAGAATTTGGCAAAGGGACTTGGGATAGTTGAAATAATTTGAAAATTTTCCAGTTGCCATTGAATGTGTTTTTTCAATTTTCAAGTAACTTCAAAGCGGAGGTAGAGGCTTTGAAAACTGCAGCAGAAATGCTCCTGATGGAGGAAAATAAAGAGAAGCAAATAGCTATCTTAACAGATGCAAAGTCAGTTGTCTCAATACTGAAGAGCAATAACAGCACAGAACTAAATGACCTAAGAGCAGCACTCCATGGTCTATGCCAGAAATCCAAAAAAGTTGTAATACAATGGATCCCATCACATTGCAGTATACCTGGAAACGAAGAGGCTGACAGACTGGCAAAAGAGGGCGGACGACTACCACAGCCTGACATAGACATAACCTATAATGAGGCAAAGAGGTTGATAAAAAGCACTTATAGAACCAAATGGGAATCAGAGCATCCAGGCCATCAGAAAGATGATGCATATTACAAACTCGACCGAAGAGAACAAGTAGCAATCTTCAGACTCCGCACAGGACATAACAGGCTGAAATACCACTTGTTCAATAAACTAAAGATAGGAGATACCGATGAATGTAATTGTAGAACTGGAAAAATGACAGCAAAACATTTGCTGCAGGATTGCCCAACGTATGCAGAACAGAGAAAGATATTTTGGCCCACACCTGCTTCATTTGAGGACAAGCTCTATGGAGATATCAACAAGCTCAAGTTGACCGCAGCTTACTTTAACTGCATACAGGTTGACATTTAAAGGTGCATGAAGACCCAGAGGCATGAAATGGAATATTGCTTGGATAGCAAATCCATTATGTGGAAAGTCCAAATCGAAAGCTTGCTGTGTGGGCTTCATAAAAGGTGGAAAAGTGTTCTAGTGGCACGAAATGGAATATTGCTTGGATAGCAAATCCATTACGTGGAAAGTCTGAATCAAAAGCCCATTGTGTGGGCTTCATAAAAGGTGGAAATGTGTCCTAGTGGCATGAAATAGAATATTGCTTGGATAGCAAATCCATTACGTGGAAAGTCCTAATCAAAAGCCCACTGTGTGGACTTCATAAAAGGTGGAAAAGTGTCCTAGTGGCACGAAATGGAATATTGCTTGGATAGCAAATCCATTACATGGAAAGTCCGAATCGAAAGCTCACTGTGTGGATGTCATCTGCAGACTGCATACTTCTGGTTTCCGGAAGAACAGCCTATGGTGAACGGAAGGCCCAATATACGGAAGTGAGGCTAAGCAGCCATGTGCAGGACGTGACGATTCCTTGGGTGAGCCCAGTACCAGAGCGCTATGTATCGGCTCTGCAAGTATGGAAGCCTCCTTGGATGGCGGGGAATGCCCATGGTCTGCCCCTGCCTTCCCTTGAGGGCTGACCAGGATCTTTGGCTGTTCTATATGGACCAGCTGGGATGGGGGATAACATCACAACAGTAAGAGTCAAACGTCCTAAGAAACCCCCGGGAAGGTTAACCCGGTCAACAAATGCCCGCAGAAGTCGGATGTGTCGGCCTAATGGCGCAAGAACGCAGCTTTGCTGTAAACAGGCACAACGCAATCACATCCGGGAAAAAAACTCCGGATGAACGAAGAAGAAGAAGAAGAAATAATTTTGTCCATAATCATTAGGTCCCTAAGTTTTTCGAAGCTCTTATTAATCTTAGCAGCGTTTAGCCACTTATTGTATACATCTTGTACGTGAGAGACGTAATCAATGAAGGTTTTTCATTACTTTTGGGTTTCAATTTGGAGAACTGAACTTGATACCATAGGGCATCTAAAAGAAAATGCTACATAATACGTTGGTGAATATAATCGTAGTCATTCCTTATTTCTTGGGGAATGGACTTTATTACTTTTAAGGGCTCCCCTAACAAATTCTTCATATATATCATGGACCAGTGTTCTTTTGGTATTTCCTGGAACTTTAACTGAAACTCTACATTTTCGGACCAAGCAGAAATTGGGTCACCTTGGCAGAAGGGATTTACTATCCCTTTGTGTTTGTTATACTTATTTTCCTGTTCTTTACTTTTCAACTTTGTAGTTGCAATGTGCACATGGGACTCTACCTCCAGTTCCTTCATTTTTAACTGGGTCGGTGCCTCAATTTCTAGTTGTTTTAATTTGTTAGCTTCAGCCGACTCTTTCAGTTTGGTGGCATCAGATAGCTCCATCAATTCTTCAGAATGGTGGCTTCAGCCAACTCTAGCTGTTTTAATGTGTTAGCTTCCGCCATCTCTGCTAGCTCTTGTTTATGCAGTCGTTCCTGTACTCTTTCCCCTCTCTCTCTGCTGCTGCTTTCCTATCTCTCTCCTCTTGTTCCGCAGTTGCTTTCCTATCTCTCTCCTCTCTCAATTGCTGCTTTCCTATCTCTCTCCTTTCTCTCAACTGCTGCCACTCTATCCGTATGTTCTCTGTACTTTTTCTATGTCCACTGTTCTAATTTGTCTCCACTAAACCATAGGTCTTTCTCAGCTTCTATACATTCCTTTAATGTCGACATTTTTATCAGTTATATTTCACCCGTTTAACTGCCGTTCTGATATTACACACAAGCAAATTTTACAATGTTCAATAATAATACAAATGGCAATTTACAGCACTGAGAAAAATCAAAAACATGCTAATTTAAATGGCAACATTCAAAACCACTGGGGTACTTATCTGATGCGTTGACAATTTCAGCTTTTCACGCCGTTCTCGGGAGTTATCTTCTGGTTCTTCCATGTCACACTACACGGGATGTTAGAAACACTTTCACTCTGCACTCTGGTGTGTAGAGCAAGAACAATTAATACTCAACAAAGATACTGATAATGCAATATACAATTTGTCTGTCTAGTCGTTTCTTCAGACAGGAAATCTGGAATACGAAATATATTTGTTTAATTTGTCTGTCGTCGTGTCTGTTGTCGTTTTGTGTGTGTCATGTAGTCTTCACTGGCTTGGGGCATCAACTGAAACGTTTTTGTGAAAGTATCTTACATTTCATTGTTATCACAATTTAATACGTTTCACCAATTTTCACACTCTCGTATTCTTCCTTTCAATTATGCGTACTTTACAATCAAGCACGACTAAATATTTCACACTTATGCTCTACTCTCCAACTTACATTCTGATCTTACACATTCATCATAATTGAGTTTACACAATTATTTACACATTCCTGTAGGCTATAAATTCATTCGAACTTCTGACACCACTTTTTTACACATTCCTGTAGGCTATGAATTCATTCGAACTTCTGACACCACTTTTTAGCTGCCTGTCAACATCTTATATTGCATACAGGCACTCTCGCTACTTTATCCACACCTCACAGAAAACATCAGTTGCGAGGATGGAATTTATATACGTTTAATTCAGGCGACCCTGATATATTCATACACTTATGACCAGGCGGTGACTGCCTGTCTAAATATACAGTGGTCACCTTACTTCACAAAACTCATACAGAATCAGAGACACTCAACTCTCGCTATCTGTAACTTGCGCCCTCGTAAACTACATATTGGCTCTCGGAAAAACACACACGTCCTGTCTGGAAGACTGTCCTGTCCTGTCTGAGTAATTTCAGTCCACTCGCTAGCCTGGTCGTCCTGAATCTCGTGCGGTCAGCAAAATCCCCGTGCTGTTCTATTCGTCACGTAGTACAGTAGTCTTGTTCATGTCAACCTTGGGTTGTACTACTGCTAAGTCTGTTTACGGGTGTTGTCCCGTGAATTAGCGTCCCCCGCCCTATCCTCGGGGTTGGTCCTACTGGTGTCCTAGATATGACACGTCCATGTCCCCACCTAAGTCCTGTCTTATGACTGTTCTATGTTCTAGCTTGCGTTCTGTCTCTACTCTATCTACTGTAACAAGCTACGTGGAGGGTTCCAAATTCTCCTGTCACAATGTTTCAATTATATTTTATAACCCTGGCTTTGATAGGTCTTTTCCTGCCAACCCTCCTCCGTTCCCCGGACTCACTGTCACTCTCTCTTTCGACCTCGGGGCCTATTCCCTGAGATGTCTTTCTGGCTGACGCATAGATAACATGGCGATCGACAGAATAAACTAAACCATAAGTTTAATAACTTCATAAAGGACAGCACAGGATAACATCAAGGCAGTTAAAACAGATAGGTCACTACAGACAAAACAAGGATAAAGTTCAGTTAAGGCACAGAGCCTTATGGCTTTCCATCTTCGACCAAGCTGTAGTCAATGTCCGTTCTGTCCACATACAGCTCACCGAATAATAAGTCCTCCGTCTTTCCTTCCCGGTACGTTGGGCTAACAACAGGCCTCTGTGGAACCAGAATAATGTTCGTGGGAAAATGTCCTGTGATCCCTGGTCACGATGCTAAGTAAAAGTTCCTACAATGGGAAATAGTTCCTGAGCGGGAATTGGGTAGGTATCCTTCACTGTCTCAGACAAGGATGGGTGGGTCTGATATTTAGGCGGGGTCCAGTCCAGAATACAAACTGACTCGATCCTAGCGTATCGAGATGACTGGCGAGGTGTTGGAAAAGGCTGATGGTCATTCTTTCGGGCCAGCGTTGGCTCTATCTTGTAGAGATCATACCCTTGGCCTGGTATGGCCCAAAACTTGATAAGGACTCGGTTAAAACATAACTTTCCGGGTAGTAGCCCTGTCGAGACCTTCAGCTCTGTTCTTACTTCCAAAAGAAGGACCCTGGAAAGGACAAACATTTGTGAGAGTCTCCAGCCTAAACTTCTGGTACAGCCGACATGGAGACTCCTAATGGTCTCAGCACATCAGTTGCCATAACAAAATATATACATAATAGTACTAATCAAGAGCCCTGATTGAATTGGCCTGACCTGACAAGAGGTCCTGGATTGGCGGCGTCTTTCCTAGACTAGGCCTTCAGCTTGACGAGGTCTTGTCGTTTGACCCTAGGAACTTTTTGCATATAAGACTCACTCTCCACACTCATACCAAGCCTTTATTATTATTGGGCACATTCATTTCCAGGCTTCCCTCTCACTTGCAAACCCTGCCTTTCTCACGACAAAGCTCTTGTGGTGTTGTGTGGGTAATTATCTGTATGTAAAGAAGTGTCGTTCCCCATTCCCAGCAAGAATAGGAAAGAAGATACTACTCCTTCTGGCCGCTGCTCTCGTCGGAGCTGTCGCCGCAATGTATCGGCAGTGCCTCACATAACACGTAGACTCAGAGGAGTTCAGGTTCTCTCAGTGAGATAGAGAAGTCCATTTATATCCCCGACATCATCCCATCGACCAGTAACCATTCAGTCCACCTGGCCACCCCATCGGCTAAAAGACGAAAGAGATAGCACAGTGGATCCCCTCTTCCGTTTTAAGAAGACCGAATATAACTGGTGGGAATCCGTCCCCACGGAGCACTCCCCTCCTTCCGGCATTCCGTGGATATGTAGTGTTTATAGTCAAATGAAAGATGACAGTATGCAGAGTTCAGGCCGTATGAAGAAAGATAGCCCTCGCCCATCTGCTGCCAAGAACAAGCGAAATCATCTGGGAAGCTATATTGCTCAGATTCGTTCCCAGGCAATGCCAAGAAGAAGACGCTTAGCTAGATTGGCCAACGGTCAACCCACTCCCAATATGGCAAGACTGCCGTTTCGCCAATTCGTCTCACTAGTCGAGACAACCAGTTAGCTTTATAGACCAAGGTCTAGCAGTATTAAATAAACCCCATTGTTACCTTTCAATCAACCAGTAGCATGCTGCGCTTCATCTGTCGCACTCTTTGAAGTGTCAAATAGACATGAGGCAGTCTACATATGGTAGGTGATTAAACCGACATTGATGGCCTAAGAATTTACATTAGTGCGTATTTGGTGCAAGGTGCCCTATCGGGTTTTCCCCCAAGACAAGACATATATCTAATCGTTCTATTAAAAAGATCGTGTTGTTAAAGTATCCCAGAGAACTATCTTCCATGGTGATTGAGCGAATAAGAGAACTGAGGGTTCCCGAAAGCTGTTTCCCCCTGTTTACCCAAACCCAAAGAAGGCATGAGGACATGGGCCACTGGCGTTTTGTCACATAGGCCCCATCTTAAGAAAGTCGAACCCTACGAACTTTCTACTGCCAGAGGTTCTGTTCGAATGGCCCCACCCTCACATTCAATCATAGGATGCCGTGATAGAAAATCCGCTCCCACATTCTCCCTTCCGGGAATGTATTCGACCGTGAACTGATACGGTTGTAGGAGCAATGACCATCTCATTAACCTCGCGTTCAGTTTCTTAGAAGTTGCCAAAAACGTCAGAGGTTGATGGTCGGACTGCACTTTGAACGGTACTCCATACAGATAAGGTTGAAATTTCTGTACCGCCCACACTAGAGCCAGACATTCCCGTTCGACGGTGGAGTAATTCCGTTCCGCGGGTAACAGTTTTCTACTTGCATACGCCACCGGACATAGCACCGAAGGATTATCTCGCCCTTCCTGCAACAGAGTTGCCCCAATCCCTATGTTACTCGCGTCGGTTCTTAGAACAAACGTTTTCTCCAAATTTGGGAGTTGCAGGACTGGCCTATCCACCAAAGCCTGTTTCAGCTTCCCATAAGCTTCTTCACAGCTCGGGGTCCAGACTATAGGATCTGGCGATCCTTTCTTCAGGGTTTCGGTTAACGGTCGCCCCAATTTCGTTGAACTTCGGAATAAATTTCTGGTAAAACCCACACAGAGACAAGAAAGACCTAACTTCCTTTTTGGATTTAGGACGGGGTGCGAGTCTGACCTTCTCAATATTCTTTTCTTCCGGTACCAGTCCCCCTGGGGTAATAGTATGTCCCAGAAATTCCAAGGATTGATAGCCAATCATGCATTTGGCTGGACGGGCGGTTAACCCTTCCTCTTTTAACCTTGTGAAGATCTGTCCCAAGGACTTCAGGTGATCCCTCAGATTGTCAGACGCGATGAGAATATCATCCATAAACGAGACCACAGAGGGATCCTTTAAAGGCTCTAATAACATTCTCATCATGCGGGTGAACACACTGGGCGCATTGCTCAGCCCAAATGGCAGTCACCTTGAATTCGTAATGCCCGCTCGGAGTACTGAAGGCGAGCAAGGGGCGAACCTCGGGCTTCACAGGGATCTGATAATATCCCCGGCTTAGATCAATTTTCGAAAAGTACTTTGCCTTATTTAGTCTGGCAAACAATTGATTTGTGTTCGGTAACGGTTCAACTTGGAATGTCGTACAACTGTTTAAATGCCTGTAATCAATACATAGGCGGTGCTCCCCACTGGGCTTCCTCAACAAGACAACTCCGGCATTATAAGGAGAAGTCGAAGGAGTGATGATGTCATCGTCCAGAAGCTTCTGGATTTCGGCTTCCAGGGCCTTCTCTTTCGAAAAGGGCACTGGATATATTTTTTGGCGAACGGGGTCTTGGGTAGTCAGAGTCATATCAAACTCGACCAACCCTGTCCGCCCTGGCCGATCGGTAAGAATCTGCTGATGGGACTCCAACAAACGGATGACCAGGTCTGTTTCTTCAGCCGACAGATCAGGATTTATATGTACATCCCTATAGGTTTCCCCAGGGTGTAAAGGATACTCCCTATCCGCGTCTTCGCCCGATTCAGTTTCCATCGCGACCGCCATAGTCATGAGTGGGAGAGAAGTACCATCAGATCGTTCTTCATACTTTTTGAGGAGGTTAATGTGGAAGATTTTGGATTTCCCCCTGATCCAGATGGCATAGTTGGTGCGGGACACAACCCTTTCCACCGGGAAAGGCCCCTGCCAACCAATCTCGAGTTTATTGGAACCTACTGGAAGCAACAACAGAACCCGATCCCCCACTTTAAGAGACCTATCTTTCGTCCTTCTATTGTAGTAGGCCGCGTGTCTCTTTCTGGCCGCCCTCAGATTCTGAGCTGCCAAAGCCCAACCCGTCTGTAGTTTCTTCTTTAACTCTTCGACGTATTTATATGAGGATACAACTTCTTCGGAAGTTTCCTCCTCTGTCCAACATCTCAATAGGGCTTCTAAGGGACCCTTGATTGGCCTCCCGAATAATAGAGTGGCTGGTGGCAACCCGGTCGACCCATGGGGAACCTCCCGATAGGCGAACAAGGCGGCTGGGATATACTCATCCCATCTGTCTGGTTTCTCTTGAGCCAGCTTCCGAAGCATGGTCATCAAGGTACCATTAAACCTCTCTACTTGCCCATTCGACTGAGGGTGGTACGGGCTTGTGTGAATGTGGTTAGTCTGGAAGATACGAAAGACTTCCTCCATCAGCTTACCACAGAACTGAGACCCATTGTCCGTTAGGATCTGGTTTGGAAATCCCAACCGAGTAAAGGTCTCCATCAGTGCATCAGCCACTCGCTTAGAGTCGATCGTGGCCAACGGTATCGCCTCACCCCACATGGAACAGCAATCCACCATCGTAAGAATATACAAATTCCTCTTCCTAGTCCGAGGAAGAGGACCAACAAGATCGATGGCAACTCTCTCGAAAGGAGAGTTCATAATGGGCATGTCGCCCAGGATTACCGGAGCCGTCCAGTGTTTTGGTGCCACCCGCTGGCACTCTGGGCACGACTTAACGTACCGACGCACATCTCCAGTCATCCCTGGCCAGTAGTAATGGCAGGAAATGCGCTGGAGTGTTGCCCCGACACCCATATGTCCACTGAATGAAATGGTGTGTCCCATATGAAGAAGCTGTTCCCGATAGGCCTTAGGAACTACCAGCTGTCCATGCTGGCGTTCCTCCACTCCGGCTCTCCGGTACAGTAACCGATTCTTCATATAATACTGACCCCGTCTTGGTGGGTCAGAACTTTTTGGCAACTGGTTGAAGCAAGGTTGCAAAGTAGCATCCTGGCTTTGAGCAGCTCGTAACTCCCCAGGCAAGGGATTCACGATCAAGGCCGGCGTCTGCTCATCTCCCGATTGAGATCTGGTTTGCATTGCCCCTACGTACATGGGTTCTGTTGGGATCCCTAGAAAGACGTAGCGACAACCCAAGATCATTGGGAAGATCGGATCGAGCAGAACGGCTGCCTGTATAGTGCCGGTAACATATTTCGATTTGATGTCCACCTTCGCAATCGGAAGAGACATCGCTACCGCACTCTTGGTCGCCGTTTGAATCTCAATAGACTCCCCGGTTAGCTGCTCTGGGCTCACTAAGTGTGATGAAATTACGGCCTCGAACTGCAGACCGGTGTCATAGAGACACTCGACTGGTTGTCCGTTCACAAGTATCGTCTCTACTACTGGTGGTTTCTCTGAATCTTTGTTTTCAAGACCCCTCCCTTCTACCTCCCTGTTAGACCATTCCCCGGTTTCTACAAGACAGGCAGCATAGTGAGAGTCTTTCTGATTGCGCCTGCAATCGGCCGTATTGTGTGTGGGAGATTTGCAGTAGGCGAACCACTTTTCACTCCACTTTCTTTTAGGAGATCCAGGTGGACTCTTACCAGAGGGTTTCTTAATTGGAACTTTATCGAAAGGATCCTCCTTCTTGGTGTGGGCTGTTTTAGGGTTCTTCTTCTTTTTAGACCATGTGTCTGGTGATCGGGGATTGGGTTGTGACAGTTCCCCATTATCCCCATGAGCTAGCACATACCTTTCCGCTAATGTGTTGACTACGTCTAACCTTTCTACCCCATTTTCAAGCAAGAAGGTTTGCAATGGCTTAGGCATCATCCTCTTCATTTGGTCCACGACCACTAATTCTTCTAAACTTGCATAGTCGTTAGCAAATCCAGCTAATGACATCCACTTCAAAAGGTAAGACTTAAGTCTAACGCTGTATGCTGTGAACATCTCCCCTGGCTCTCTCTTCGACTTTCTGAACTGCTGTCGGTATGTATGAGCTGTCATCTTGAACCTTTTCAATAATGCTTTTTCCAGGGTCTCATAGTCATTCTCCATACCAGGTGGCAACCTTGAGTAGACCTCGTACGCTGTCCCCCTCAGGCCCTGTGAGAGTTTCAAATTCCATTTCCCACGTTCCAAACCCATAGCCAAAGTCATTGACTGAAATCTGTGAAGATACTGGTCGATCTTATCTTTGTGTTCATCGAATGGGAGCAATGGGAACTTCATTGCCTGGTATGGACGGCCACTAGAAGTTGTTGAGTCAGGGAGAACTGCGCCTCCCACTGCACCCTCGCTTTCCTTGGCAGTTTGAGCTTTCAGTTCCAACTCCCTCATACGGAACTCATGGTCTCTGACTGCCTGCTCTGCCTCCATCTTCCTAGCTTCAGCCTCAATATTTTTAGCTTCGCGCACAGCTTGTCTGAAGTCTCTTTCCAGTTCTTGAACATATTTCTGTAACTCCGCCCCATCATAGCCCATCTCACGCCCTGCAGCCTGTACTTCAGCAACATTAAATTTAGCTGATGCCATCTTAAACTCAGAGGGTAAGTGAATAGGTAATTGTATATTAAATTTCTATCTCAAGTACACAACTGGATATATTACACGACCACAACACGTCGTATGTCGGTCAGTCTGTGTCAGGAAGAGTATAGACAATAGCCAGGCACGGTAGGCAGACCCTATTGATAGTAGACAAGAATATCTGTCCCCTATCACTATATCAGCCAGAACTCCACCAGGATTTCAAATATCCCGGACGGGCCCCCAGAAATTGTAACAAGCTACGTGGAGGGTTCCAAATTCTCCTGTCACAATGTTTCAATTATATTTTATAACCCTGGCTTTGATAGGTCTTTTCCTGCCAACCCTCCTCCATTCACCGGACTCACTGTCACTCTCGCTTTCGACCTCGGGGCCTATTCCCTGAGATGTCTTTCTGGCTGACGCATAGATAACATGGCGATCGACAGAATAAACTAAACCATAAGTTTAATAACTTCATAAAGGACAGCACAGGATAACATCAAGGCAGTTAAAACAGATAGTTCACTACAGACAAAACAAGGATAAAGTTCAGTTAAGGCACATAGCCTTATGGCTTTCCATCTTCGACCAAGCTGTAGTCAATGTCCGTTCTGTCCACATACAGCTCACCGAATAATAAGTCCTCCGTTCTTTCCTTCCCGGTACGTTGGACTAACAACAGGCCTCTGTGGAACCAGAATAATGTTCGTGGGAAAATGTCCTGTGATTCCTGGTCACGATGCTAAGTAAAAGTTCCTACAATGGGAATTAGTTCATGAGCGGGAATTGGGTAGGTATCCTTCACTGTCTCAGACAAGGATGGGTGGGTCTGATATTTAGGCGGGGTCCAGTCCAGAATACAAACTGACTCGATCCTAGCGTATCGAGATGACTGGCGAGGTGTTGGAAAAGGCTGATGGTCATTCTTTCGGGCCAGCGTTGGCTCTATCTTGTAGAGATCATACCCTTGGCCTGGTATGGCCCAAAACTTGATAAGGACTCGGTTAAAACATAACTTTCCGGGTAGTAGCCCTGTCGAGACCTTCAGCTCTGTTCTTACTTCCAAAAGAAGGACCCTGGAAAGGACAAACATTTGTGAGAGTCTCCAGCCTAAACTTCTGGTACAGCCGACATGGAGACTCCTAATGGTCTCAGCACATCAGTTGCCATAACAAAATATATACATAATAGTACTAATCAAGAGCCCTGATTGAATTGGCCTGACCTGACAAGAGGTCCTGGATTGGCGGCGTCTTTCCTAGACTAGGCCTTCAGCTTGACGAGGTCTTGTCGTTTGACCCTAGGAACTTTTTGCAATATAAGACTCACTCTCCACAGCTCATACCAAGCCTTTATTATTATTGGGCACATTCATTTCCAGGCTTCCCTCTCACTTGCAAACCCTGCCTTTCTCACGACAAAGATCTTGTGGTGTTGTGTGGGTAATTATCTGTATGTAAAGAAGTATCGTTCCCCATTCCCAGCAAGAATAGGAAAGAAGATACTACTCCTTCTGGCCGCTGCTCTCGTCGGAGCTGTCGCCGCAATGTATCGGCAGTGCCTCACATAACACATAGACTCAGAGGAGTTCAGGTTCTCTCAGTGAGATAGAGAAGTCCATTTATATCCCCGACATCATCCCATCGACCAGTAACCATTCAGTCCACCTGGCCACCCCATTGGCTAAAAGACGAAAGAGATAGCACAGTGGATCCCCTCTTCCGTTTTAAGAAGACCGAATATAACTGGTGGGAATCCGTCCCCACGGAGCACTCCCCTCCTTCCGGCATTCCGTGGATATGTAATGTTTATAGTCAAATGAAAGATGACAGTATGCAGAGTTCAGGCCGTATGAAGAAAGATAGCCCTCGCCCATCTGCTGCCAAGAACAAGCGAAATCATCTGGGAAGCTATATTGCTCAGATTCGTTCCCAGGCAATGCCAAGAACAAGACGCTTAGCTAGATTGGCCAACGGTCAACCCACTCCCAATATGGCAAGACTGCCGTTTCGCCCATTCGTCTCACCAGTCGAGACAACCAGTTATCTTTATAGACCAAGGTCTAGCAGTATTAAATAAACCCCATTGTTACCTTTCAATCAACCAGTAGCATGCTGCGCTTCATCTGTCGCACTCTTTGAAGTGTCAAATAGACATGAGGCAGTCTACAAATGGTAGGTGATTAAACCGACATTGATGGCCTAAGAATTTACATTAGTGCGTATTTGGTGCAAGGTGCCCTATCGGGTTTTCCCCCAAGACAAGACATATATCTAATCGTTCTATTAAAAAGATCGTGTTGTTAAAGTATCCCAGAGAACTATCTTCCATGGTGATTGAGCGAATAAGAGAACTGAGGGTTCCTTCTGTTTACCCAAACCCAAAGAAGGCCTGAGGACATGGGCCACTGGCGTTTTGTCACATCTACTCCCTTGTAGAGGTCCTTATCGACGTCCTATCTGTCCTTACCCCTCTTCTGTCTCTTGTCCTATCTATGTCCGATCTAACACTTTGACAGCATCCAGGCCACCAGAAGGATGATGCATATTACAAACTCGACCGAAGAGAACAAGTAGCAATCTTCAGACTCCGCACAGAACATAACAGGCTGAAACACCACTTGTTCAATAAACTAAAGATAGGAGATACCGATGAATGTAATTGTGGAACTGGTAAAATGATAGCTAAACACTTGCTGCAGGAGTGCCCAATATATGCAGAACAGAGAAAGATATTTTAACCCACGTCTGCTTCATTTGAGGACAAGCTCTATGGAGATATCAACAAGCTCAAGTTGACTACAGTTTACTTTAACTACATTCAGGTTGACATCTAAAGGTGCATGAACATGTATTTAGACTGCCACACTTCATACCACAGGTATGTCGGTTACAAAAGCGTCCCAGAGGCATGAAATGGAATATTGCTTGGATAGCAAATCCATTACGTGGAAAGTCCGAATCAAAAGCTCACTGTGTGGGCTTCATAAAAGGTGGAAAAAGTGTCCTAGTGACATGAAATGGAATATTGCTTGGATAGCAAATCCATTACGTGAAAAGTCCGAATCGAAAGCTCACTGTGTGGGATTCATAAAATGTGGAAAAAGTGTCCAAGTGGCACGAAATGGAATATTGTTTGGATACCAAATCCATTATGTGGAAAGTCGTAATCGAAAGCTCACTGTGTGGATGTCATCTGCAGACTGCATTCTTCTGGTTCCCGGAGGAACAGATTATGATGAACGGAAGGCCCAATATACGGAAGTGAGGCTAAGCAGCCATGTGCTGGACGTGACGATTCCTTGGGTGAGCCCAGTACCAGAGGGCTGTTTGATGGCTCTGCAATTATGGAAGCCTCCTTGGATGGCGGGGAATGCCCATGGTCTGCCCCTGCCTTCCCTTGAGGGTTGACCAGGATGTCTTTGGCTGTTCTATATGGGCCAGCTAGGATGGAGGATAACACCACAACAGTGAGATTCAAACGTCCTAAGAAACCCCCGGGAAGGTTAACCCGATCAACAAATGCCCGCAGAAGTTGGATGTGTCGGTCTAACGGCGCAAGAACGCAGCTTTGCTGTAAACAGGCACAACGCAGTCACATCCGGAAAAAAAATCCGGATGAACGCAGAAGAAGAAGAAGAAGAAGAAGAAGAAGAAGAAGAAGAAGAAGAAGAAGAAGAAGAAGAAGAAGAGTGACCAGAAATGATACCGCAATTTAGTCATCATGTTTCCATTTTTAAAGTCGCTTAAAAGTCGACTTCATTGAACCGGGTTTTATCCCATATGGCTCGGTCTCTTTCCGCGGCACGGAAAGCGTCGCACAAAGCACGAACTCCGTAGCTTTTAGCGACGATCCACAGGAGTCTCCGAAACATTTAACTCGTAAACCGAAGGACGCGGCCTAGAATCGAACCCACGACCTTCCGAGCACGAGTCAAACGGCTTGACCAATTCGTCAGCTGTCTGTGTAGTTTGTTCACACGTACACATGGGTGACAGACTCACTTTGAGTCTTCGTGAAAGATTGTCTACTCTCCTGTTTACCGTTCAGAGACGGAACATGATTACCTGTTTTGCACTATGAAAATAGTTGTCAGTGTCTCTGTAGTGGGCTTTCTTCCTAACGACCAAGATGTTGGTCCTCTTTTTATTGAAGTTTATAGATTGATTCGTATGCACGTGTGTTGTCCCCTAATTTGACAACGTGTTTGCTCTCACGTTTCTTGTTATGCCACAATATGTCAGTTTCCACCGCAATGTTACTCTTCTGTTGGTATTCAATGCGTTTAGTGTGTGTGTGTGTGTGTGTGTGTGTGTGTGTGGTGTGTGTGTGTGTGTGTGTGTGTGTGTGTGTGTGTGTGTGTGTGTGTGTAAGTGTGGTTGTTTTTTCTTTTCAATACAGTTGTTTGTCACCGCTGAGGGCTTGCGGAATTGAAAATTCATCACTGTGGAATACAAACTGTTGCCATTGACATTATGCTGATACTGTAATGTTTAGGGCCTGCAATTCTTCTGAATATTTATAGCAAAATATCCCAGTTGGTGTGCACGTGGATTAAGGTCTGCGATCTGCTCAGACCTTTATCTGTGTCGGACGATTCCAATAGGTTGATGACTGCTCTCGGTTGCATAAAATTCAATCCATCCTTTCTCCAATAATCCTCTTCCTCTTTCAACACATGGTCCTCACATTTTTCCAGTAACTTTTATCAATATTTAATAGCGCGGACTGGATTAGTATCCTGACGTCAGACAATTTGAATATAGTATTGTCAGCTGCCACCTGTCCTTTAATTTTAGCCCACACAAGTTCTATAGGGTTAAAATGAGAATGGTACGGCGGGAGTCTCAAGCACCCATGGCGATGCTCTTCTATCAACTTGTCGATTTGATATGTCTTGCTTTTTGGCGTCTGTTTTACAAGGGACAACAATTCTAGCTAGAAATACGTTTCTGGAAATGGTATGTTTTCCATTCGGAGTCATATCTTTATTGCTCCCTTTGTGCTCGATGCTGTACGTATTTTGTCTTCTTGGGCAACAACATTGATATCATGCATTGTCCATAATTGGACACGGCGGTCTATCTAGGGATGGAAGCACAGTATTCTCGAGCCAATCTCTAAATACATTACCATTCATCTTATTATGATAATCCATATTGTCTGTATGCTTTGATACGAACACGAGCCCAGCATTCTGTTGTAAGCCATTACGCGTATTACCAGCATGGGCCATGACCAAAAGTTGTCCTATACTACTGGGCACATATCGCTTTATCTGTCCGTCCACTGATTGCCATTCCTTATCACTTGTGTGGTGCGCATTGATCCACAATTCGTCCAAACACACTATGCTATAATTTTCTTTGCACATTTCCCTTATTTCACGTAGGTATCTGCTTCTCATGGCTCCTAAATGTGGTTGCTCACAAAGCTTATTTCTACCGCCCTTGTACTTTCAAATAGTGAAGATAATGTCCTTATAATTTTCCACAAAGTTGTTTTGGATAGCTCTATGTTATTGTTCTTTCTGAACCAAACCCTAAGTTTTCTTACAGTCACTGTTTCTTTGTGCGATGCTTTCCGCGCTGCGGAAAGAGACCGAGCCATATGGGATAGAACCCGGTACAATGAAGTCGACCCTGTTGTATATCAAGCGACCTTTTAAAGCATTTTTATAATAGCTCGCCGTATGACATCTTTGTCAAAGCTGTCGACGAAATGACCGTTTACTCAAACCCAATACATGCATTGTTCTTTTTTCGGAATGTGTAATAGTATAAAACAGTTTCCTGCGATCAGCTCCTTGACAAAAATATGTGTACAACTTCATAGCGATTCTTTGAAGTGTATAATTTCGCATTCAATCCCATTGAAAAATATTCACACATTTCAATGTTAGCGATAAGTGGTAAGATTTAAAAAAAAACAAAAACATATTAATCAGGTTTAATGAAATAACCCACATTTTGAGACACTTCTGAATGAACAGTCCTAGTTTAAACAACGCGGGTAGTTGGCATAAGGCCAATCCCGTGAAAAAACGAACAATATTCAACATTGAACGCTGATTGTCTGGCTACGCTGTAATACATTTAAAATTATGAATTTCATCTCAGACCTGTAAATTATTTACCGCATATAAACAAACTTTGAAATCTGCTGTAAAATCTCCAGAACAAAAATATTTTTGTTGGGTGGACATAATGATAAGGTTATATACTAAATCTCATAATTTTCCCTCAGTTGGTTACTGAGATATGGATGTTTATATTGGGGCCAAAAAAAAAAAAATACTATAGCAACACAACCAAAGCCTTATTGTTCAGCTATGACAGCTTAGCTGTGCGGGGATCCTGTACACACTATGGGTTTTATATATGGTCTATCACGTCAGATGGTGCTAGGCCTTGACAGTTGTCTGACGTTTTGAGATGTTGTAGTTAGCTGGTCGGCTCCCAGTGCCGACTCATCTATACAAATATGGTTCTAACACTGTATGCCCGATTCGCCTTAAGCGTGAAAAAATGCTTTACTTGGTTCTCATCCGGTGGGGAATTCCCCCTCCCCCTCAAGGGGGGGGGGGAATTTTAGGATTCCTGGGGGGGAATTAAGATTATTTCAAGATCGCATTAATACAAGACATGGAGGCCCTGCCGACTATTGACCACCCGGACACACTTCCTACCATAATATAAGTTAAGTGTGCTATAAATGAACTTGCATCTGGCAAGGCTCCAGGTAAGGATGGGATTCCAATAGAGGTTATCAGGAGTGGGCAAGACACACTCACTCTACAGTGTCGTGTATTTATTTATAGTGTCGTCCCTGGAGTGAGGGGAAACAACCCCACATTATTTTTAACCCCATATCATTATTCTGGAAAATCCACAACACTCCGTCAGTCACTGGATACCTCTTTCTCTTTCCCCCTCTCACCACTGGATCATGCCCCCTCTCACACTTCCCCAAAACAACATACTAAACAACTCTAGCCTCCAAAAATTAATAACACATTAATTTAATGAAGAAAAGTGTATGTATGTGAGAAGTGTATGTGTAGAATGTATGTCGTATACTCTAGTGCAATGTTTCCCAACGTGGGGCCCACGCCCCACAGGGGGGCAATTCGATTGTTAAGGGGGGCAATTCAAAAATGGAAGAAATCGGCTGGATATAACAAAACGGGGAGACTTGAGACTGAAGTTAACTAAATTGGAACCTGACATAAAATCTCTTTGCAGCAAGCATCAAACGCAAGGATCTCACTAAATTTAAATAATTATTAATAATTAACATAATATAGAAAAATCTTTCATTAAAATTATTGTGTACTTGAATTTCAGTTCTCCATTATATGTTTTGAAAATTTACTTACTGTGTTTGCTCAATAATTTCCTAGTGATTATCGGTCCTTTGGCTAGGATTGGGTGCATTTGCTGCTCTGCACCCAGTAGTGCGCCTGGTCTGGTCGGAGGCGGGATGATCAAATAAAAACCCATCACATATCTTCACCTTAGATATGGGCCTGGTGGACCACTGTGGGCAATGGCTCACAGTGAGACTAAGGGTCCACACACAAAAAGGGGGAGGCGGTGGAACCAGCTTGTCAGGGGTAACCGCCAAACCCCACTCCCACACCCCCCCCCCCAAAAAAAAAATTCACCCAACACAACTGACACACAGGGACCGGCGGGGGGTGGGGGGGGGGAGGGAGAGCTCTGGCCCCTCTGGGAACCGTGAGCCCTTCTTTTAAAAAAAAAATAAAAAAGTTAGTGAACATTTCAATTTTTGAATTTTGAAAATGATGCATATGTTGGGGGGGGGGGGGGTGTGAATAAGAATTTTAGAAAGGCTTAGGTGGGGCATAGCACAAAAAAGGTTGGGAAACACTGCTCTAGTGTGTCTGCAGAATCAGACCGAGCAGCTCAGGAGCAAAGTCTGATCATCCCGGTAAGGACCACACAACATCATCATAGTTCAGCACAACATGACCTCACCAAAACGATGTGTCCCTCCTGCTAGATGTTGACTTCCTCCAGTGGCTTTTTGATAACCCCGATAACTGGTCACCAATCACGGATATAGACCGATACTTATCCTGAATCGATCATACACAATGTTACTAAATGTCCTTAAAGTTCTGAGACTTAACTATCCTTGCATCGTGAAAACACGGAACACTGTCCCTTGACATAGCACGGTTCATTTCTAAATGTCCTAGAGTTTCACCATTACACAGTTATTGTTTACAGTCCCACAGGAATCTAATAATTTAGTAAAAGCGCCAGGTTCATTGTTCCTGTTCCCTAGATAACCACTATTGTTCTTTCTACATAGATAATCACGATTGTTCTTGTTCCATGTGGTATGGAAAATAATCTCACTATTGTTCTTGTTACATGTGGTATGGAAAATAATCTCACTATTGTTCTTGTTCCATGTGGTATGGAAAATAATCTCACTATCAACTTCCGTGATCCCTATCACTAAAAAGTCATCTGCCGGATACTTACATGTTTCGGCTCAACAGAGCCATGTTCCTTCAGACCCTTTTGATCATGGGCCCAGTGCAAAAGCCGCTGAATAAATCTTCCTGCACTAATTTATCCATTATCTGAAATAGTGATGTTTCAGCTTGTTTTCTTCACAACCTGAGGGAAACCTGTGAAAGAGAGAACACACCTGGTGAGAGCAACCCGATACCGACCCCTATTAGATGAGTGTAGGCCGACGGCCTCACTCAGATATATAACAGTGAACCAAACTCTGTCGTGGGGCAGAGGAGCTCATCACATCGGTCTGAGCTAGGGTAAGACAAGGAAAGACCAAATGTAAAGTGCAGAACCCCAGTAGACACCCCACTGGAAATTTCCCCTATCCCCCAACCATCCTCAATCTCTCCACATATCATTCCACTTCACTATTCCCAACCAGCTGAGCTAATTGACATCTCACACTAGTTAGATTTAACAATGCGATTGCCTACTGTCGCCGACACTCCATGAATACCTAACCACAAAGCAACAACACTATGCTCAAGTCCTAAACTCTATCTATCACTAGACTGTTCTACATTATTTACATCTAACTGCTATCTAGTGAATACCTTATGAAAACTCAGCTCTATCCTGAATCGAATCTACACTTTGCCATGAAAGACACATGTTCATCAACGTTAATTGATACAGAACACAATAGATTCTTTTCTATATTAGAACAGAGCTAGTCAAACACTTCAGCCTAGGTCAACTCCCTTGTTCACACTAGCGGCAACAAGTTATGTTTTCATACAGTCGGGGATTGTCCGAGTGACGTCATTCGATGTCAACCACAGGTAGCCCAAGCGGCAGACAATCTGTTCCCAACTTCACAAGAATAGTTGTCCCCTCTTCTACAACTGACGCAACGGTCTTTTCATCTCGAACGACGACACATTAAACAATGCCGACAAATGTCCCGTTTCCTAGGGAAATCTCAAAGACTGGTAGTTTCGTTTGATCCGACGTGTTTCCCCATTAATAACACACAATTGCAGCTGTGAGTACGGACTGTCTCTGTTAGTCTATCATCTTATCGTTAACTACAGTGGTCCCGTGACATAGGCCCCCTCTTAAGAGAGTAGACAATCTCACTCTTTTCCACTGGAAGTTCGATCCAGATGATTTATGCCTCTTCTTCATGAGCTGGGTGTCTGGACAGAAAATCCGCTCCAACATTTTCCTTTCTAGGTATATACTCCACTGTAAAATGGTAGGGTTGAAGTAGCAACGACCACCGCATCAAACGGGCGTTGAGCTTCTGAGAAGTAGCCAGGAACATCAAGGGCTGATAATCCGACTGGACTCGAAACTGAACTCCATACAAATAGGGCTGGAATTTCTGCACGGCCCATACGAGAGACAAACACTCTCTCTATCTCGACGGTCGAATGATTCCTCTCAGCCTGGAGAAGTTTTTTGCTTGCGTATGCCACAGGTTTCAAAACCGAAGCATCGTCTTTCCCTTCCTGTAACAAGGCTGCCCCAATTCCAATCCCACTCGCATCCATTTTCAACACAAATGTTTTGGAAAGATCAGGGAGCTGTAACACAGGTTTGCTGACCAAGGCCTCCTTCAGCTGACCGTAGGCACTCTCGCACTCCGGTGTCCAAACGATTTGGTCCGGGGATCCCTTTTTAAGGTCTCCGTTAATGGAGCTCCCAGTTCAGTGAAATGCGGGATAAATTTCTGGTAAAACCCACACAACGAGAGAAAAGATCTCACATCCTTCTTCGTTTTTGGCCTTGGAAAACATCTGGTTTTTTCTAGGTTCTTTTCCTCTGGGACAATTTGTCCCGGAGTGATGATGTGACCCAGAAATTCCACAGTCTGGTAACCAATCATGCACTTGGTTGGGCGAGCGCTAAGCCCTGCTTCCCTGAGCCTATTAAAAACTCTCTCCAAGGATTGCAAATGGTCATCAAAGCTGTCACTGGAAATCAGTATATCATCCATGAATGAGATAGTGGACGGATCCTGTAAGGGATCTAATAAGGTCCTCATCATGCGAGTAAACACACTAGGTGCATTGCTGAGTTCAAAGGGCATGACCTTGAATTCATAATGTCCACTGGGGGTACTGAAGGCCAGCAGGGGTCGAACCTCTCGTTTTACCGGAATCTGATAATACTCCCGACTCAGATCCACCTTTGAGAAGTACCTAGCCTTATGGAGCCTAGCGAATAACTGAGTTGGATTCGGCAAAGGTTCCACCTGAAATTGCGTATGACTGTTCAGGAGTCGATAGTCTATACACAACCGGTGTTCTCCACTTGGTTTGCGTAACAAAACCACCCCCGCATTGTATGGGGATGTGGATGGCGCAATCACGCCATCCTCTAGCAGTTTCTGTATTTGCTCTTCCAGGGCCTTTTCTTTAGAGAATGGCACTGCGTAAACCTATTGGCGAACAGGCTCTTGTGTGGTCAAGGTCATCTCGAACTCAACCAACCTCGTTCGTCCTGGTTTATCAGTCAGTATCTCCTTATGAGACTCCAGAACCTGGGTAATCTTTTCCCTCTCCTGGGAAGTCAGATCAGGGTTGACCTGCACATCTCTGTAGGTTTCCTGGTGTACCAGGGGATATTCCCTGCCCTCGTTGGTTCCAACTTCAGTCTCCACTGCAGCTGCCATTGCCATGAGGTGGGCTGCGTTGTCTCCGGGTCTCTCCTCGTACTTCCGCAGGAGATTGATATGGAAAATCTTCGACTTTCCCCGGATCCGGATCTGATAGTTGGTTCTGGATATCACCTTTCCACACGAAATGGTCCTTGCCAACCTATCTCCAGTTTGTTGGTTACCGTTGGGAGTAGCAACAATACTTTGTGTCCCACCTCTAGAGATCTGTCTTTAGACCTACGGTTGTAATAAGCCGCATGTCTTTTTCTGGCTTTTTTCAAGTTTTGAGTTGCCAGAGTCCATCCCTTGTGAAGTTTTTCTTTCAGTTCCTCCACGTATTTATAAGAGCAGATCACTTCTTCTGACGTCCCCTCCTCAGTCCAACTCCTCAACATGGTTTCCAACGGTCCCTTGATTGGAGGACCAAACAGCAAAGTAGCGTGTGGTAGTCCTGTTGAGCCATGAGGTACTTCCCGATAGGCAAAGAGTGCTGCTGGGATATATTCATCCCACCTATCAGGTTTTTCCTGTGCCAGTTTCCGGAGCATTGTCATCAACGTGCCGTTGAAACGCTCTACTTGTCCATTGGCTTGAGGGTGGTAAGGGCTGGTATGTATATGGTTAGAGTGGAACACCCCACACAACTGGGACCCATTGTCCGTCAGAATTTGATCAGGGAAGCCTAATCTAGTAACGGCCTCCATCAGTGCATCCGCCACTCGTTTCGAGTCAATTGTGGTCAATGGTATGGCTTCACCCCACATTGTACAGCAATCCAAGATGGTGAGTATGTATATGTTCCTCTTCCTAGTGCTAGGAAGTGGACCCACAATATCGATGGCTACCCTCTCGAAAGGAGAGGTCATGATGGACATTTCACCCAAAACCACCGGCGCTGTCCAGCGCTGTCCACCCTCTGGCAATCAGGGCATGACTTCACATACCGACGCACATCCTCTGTCATTCCCGGCCAATAATAATGGCAGGAAATTCGCTGCATCGTTTCGGCAATACCCATATGCCCACTAAATGAGATGGTATGCCCCATATGAAGAATTTGGGAACGGTGGGCCTTCGGGACCACCAACTGACCGTGTAGGTTGTCTCCCCTTCCGGCTATCCTGTAGAGTATTCTTTTCTTCATGTAGTACTGCCCCCGTTTTTGGATCAGCACTTCTCTGCAGCTTCTTGTAGCAAGGACGTAAGGTTGCATCCTCACTCTGGACAGTTCGCAGCTTCCCCGACAGTGGGTTAGTCACAATTGCTTCTGCCTGATCCATTCTCGTCTGAGAGAGAGTCTGTATTGCTACCATATGAATTGGCTCCCTGAGCATTCCCAGAAAGACATACCGGAAACCCAGGATGACGGGAAAAATGGGATCGGTCAATACAGCGGCCTTGATTGTGCCGGTGACATAACTTGACCGAATCTCCACTTTGGCAATGGGCAACTTCATGGTGACAGCACTCTTCTGTGCAGGCTGTATCTCCATGGTCTCACCTGTGAATTGTTCTGGGTGTACCAGATCCGCAGAAATCACGGCCTCCCCGTCCAGTCCAGTGTCGTGTAGACACTCAACTTGTCGGCCGTTAACCTCTATCAATTCCACTACAGGTGGCTTGTCCTGGTCTGGAGTCTCTTCCTCGCCTCGACCTGTTCGGTGGGCTCCACCTTAGGTTTCCCGGGGCACACGACGAAATGAGAGTCTCCTGACTTAACCCTGCAGTCAATAGCATTGTGCGTGGTCGACCTGCAGTGTTTGCACCATTTCCCTGTCCTAGATTTTCTCGTGCCGAACTTTAGTGAGCTCTCCTGGTGGCGAGCTTCCTTGTCGACCTCGGCATTTTCAGTGACAACCTCCTTTGAAGTCACTTGACATGCCGCGAAGTGAGGGCTCTTAGCCTTCGATTTTGCATTCCCTCATATTGTGAGAGGGTGACTTAAAAATCGAACACCACTTCTCCGACCACGCTCGTTTTGGTGTAGAGCTCGATGTGCTCTTGCTTCCCTTCTTCGTTTTCTCCAAACTCTCTTATGAATTTTTACATAAGGTTTCCCCTTCTTGGTTCCTGTGTTTTTGTTTTCTTCCGGTCATGGTTCTCCTGACTTTTGTGTTGGTGGAAACGTTTTCCCCTACCTCCCCATGTACCTCGACGAACCGTTCTGCCAATTTCGTCACGATGTCAATACGTTACGCCTCTTCTTCTCCCAGGAATGTCCTGAGAGGTTTCGACATTTGCTTCTGCAACTGGTCGACTACCATGAGCTCTTCCAGACTCTCATAGTCATGCGCGAACCCAACCAAATCCATCCACTTATGGAGATAGGATTTCAGACGCAGACTGTAGACGGCAAACAACTCTCCAGATTCTCGTTTCCCTGCTCAAATAGGTTTCCCGGGGCACACGACGAAATGAGAGTCTCCTGACTTAACCCTGCAGTCAATAGCATTGTGCGTGGTCGACCTGCAGTGTTTGCACCATTTCCCTGTCCTAGATTTTCTCGTGCCGAACTTTAGTGAGCTCTCCTGGTGGCGAGCTTCCTTGTCGACCTCGGCATTTTCAGTGACAACCTCCTTTGAAGTCACTTGACATGCCGCGAAGTGAGGGCTCTTAGCCTTCGATTTTGCATTCCCTCATATTGTGAGAGGGTGACTTACAAATCGAACACCACTTCTCCGACCACGCTCGTTTTGGTGTAGAGCTCGATGTGCTCTTGCTTCCCTTCTTCGTTTTCTCCAAACTCTCTTATGAATTTTTACATAAGGTTTCCCCTTCTTGGTTCCTGTGTTTTTGGTTTTCTTCCGGTCATGGTTCTCCTGACTTTTGGTGTTGGTGGAAACGTTTTCCCCTACCTCCCCATGTACCTCGACGAACCGTTCTGCCAATTTCGTCACGATGTCAATACGTTACGCCTCTTCTTCTCCCAGGAATGTCCTGAGAGGTTTCGACATTTGCTTCTGCAACTGGTCGACTACCATGAGCTCTTCCAGACTCTCATAGTCATGCGCGAACCCAACCAAATCCATCCACTTATGGAGATAGGATTTCAGACGCAGACTGTAGACGGCAAACAACTCTCCAGATTCTCGTTTCCCTGCTCAAATTTTTTCCCGGTAGGTATGTGACGTAATTTCGAAACGTTTCAGCAGAGCCGTTTTCAATTCGTCGTAATTATTCTCATGTCCTGGCGGCAGGCTAGAATAAACCTCGTAACCGGTCCCGCGTAATCCCCGGTTCAGCTTAAGACACCATTTGTCACGATCCTAACCCATAGCAACAGACATGGCCTCGAAGCGTTGTAAGTACTGGTCGATCTTCTCTTTGTCTTCCTCATAGACCGCTAGTGGAAACTTCATAGCATGGTAACTATGTCCACCTACTGGGGTTGAGCCAGGGAGAGAGTAGCCTCCCACTGCTCCCTCAGTTTCCCCACCAGATTGCCTCTTAAGCTCGAGTTCCCGCATTCGGTACTCGTGCTCCCTTTTCTGAGCTTCTTGTTCATCTTCCAATCTCCTAGCAGCTTGCTCCGCTTCAAGATTCTTTGCAGCTTGCTCAGCTTTCAGTTGCCTAGCAGGTTGCTCAACTTCAAGTTTCTTAGCTGCTTGCTCAGCTTCCAGTTGCCTAGCAGCTTGCTCAACTTCAAGTTGCTTAGCTGCTTGCTCAGCTTCAAGTTTCTCAGCTGCTTGCTCAGCTTCAAGTTCCAGCCTTCTAGTGGCTTGTTGAGCTTCTATCCTCTTAGTTTCTTACTCCATCTTTCTCAATTCCATCTCGGCCTTCCGATCTTCTCTTTCTGCTTGACGAAAATCCCTCTCCACCTCCTATATGTAATATGTTAGTGCAGAACCCGACAAGCCCATCCCCCCCTTGCCTTTAGTTCTGCCAAATCCAATTTAGGAGTGGCCATATTTCAAAGAAGTGAGTCAGCAGGTTGAGTGTAAATTCTCTAAACAATATATAGATATTCACTAATTAAAACATATCTATATATTTAACACCACACAGCACAACACAAACCAATCTCTCAAGGACAAGAGTAGATTTAGGACCAAAGACCTAAGTAGATGTGTGAAGTGTGAACAGGCAAGATATGTGTCTTAACTCCTATCCACATTCACTCTAGCTGGATCCTCACTAATATGATATCACTGTCCCGTATCGAAACATCCCGTGTCGAGAAATCCCGCGTCAAAAGATCCCGTTGTCTAGAGATCCCCTTTCAAAAGATCCCGTTGTCGAGAGATCTCGTTGTCAAAAGATCCCGTTGTCGAGCCCAGGAATGTCGTGTATTTATTTATAGTGTCGTCACTGGAGTGAGGGGTATCAACACCGACATTATTTTTAAACACATATCATTATTCTGGAGAAACCACTAGATTCCGTCCACAACACTCCGTCAGTCACTGGATACCTCTTTCTCTCTCCCCCTCTCACCACTGGATCATGCCCCCTCTCACACTTCCCCAAAACAACATACTAAACAACTCTAGCTTCCAAAAATTAATAACACAGTAATTTAATGAAGAAAATTGAATGCATGTGAGAAGTGTATGTGTAGAATGTATGTCGTATACTCTAGTGTGTCTCCAGAATCAGACCCAGCAGCTCAGGAGCAAAGTCTGATCATCCCGGTAAGGACCACACAACATCATCATAGTTCAGCACAAAATGACCTCACCAAAACGATGTGTCCCTCCTGCTAGATGTTGACTTCCTCCAGTGGCTTTTTGATAACCCCGATAACCGGTCACCAATCACGGATATAGACCGATACTTATCCTGAATCGATCATACACAATGTTACTAAATGTCCTTAAAGTTCTGAGACTTAACTATCCTTACATCGTGAAAACACGGAACACTGTCCCTTGACATAGCACGGTTCATTTCTAAATGTCCTAGAGTTTCACCATTACACAGTTATTGTTTACAGTCCCACAGGAATCTAATAATTTAGTAAAAGCGCCAGGTTCATTGTTCCTGTTCCCTAGATAACCACTATTGTTCTTTCTACATAGATAATCACGATTGTTCTTGTTCCATGTGGTATGGAAAATAATCTCACTATTGTTCTTGTTACATGTGGTATGGAAAATAATCTCACTATTGTTCTTGTTCCATGTGGTATGGAAAATAATCTCACTATCAACTTCCGTGATCCCTATCACTAAAAAGTCATCTGCCGGATACTTACATGTTTCGGCTCAACAGAGCCATGTTCCTTCAGACCCTTTTTACCAGTGCAAAAGCCGCTGAATAAATCTTCCTGCACTAATTTATCCATGATCTGAAATAGTGATGTTTAAGCTTGTTTTCTTCACAACCTGAGGGAAACCTGTGAAAGAGAGAACACACCTGGTGAGAGCAACCCGATACCGACCCCTATTAGATGAGTGTAGGCCGACGGCCTCACTCAGATATATAACAGTGAACCAAACTCTGTCATGGGGCAGAGCAGCTCATCACATCGGTCTGAGCTAGGGTAAGACAAGGAAAGACCAAATGTAAAGTGCAGAACCCCAGTAGACACCCCACTGGAAGATCCCACCATTGGACATTTCCCCTATCCCCCAACCATCCTCAATCTCTCCACATATCATCCCACTTCACTATTCTCAACCAGCTGAGCTAATTCACCTCTCACACTAGTTAGTTTTAACAATGCGATTGCCTACTGTCGCCGACACTCCTTTAATACCTAACCACAAAGCAACAACACTATGCTCAAGTCATAAACTCTATCTATAACTAGACTGTTCTACATTATTTACATCTAAATGCTATCTAGTGAATACCTTATGAAAACTCAGCTCTATCCTGAATCGAATCTACACTTTGCCATGAAAGACACATGTTCATCAACGTTAATTGATACAGAACACAATAGATTCTTTTCTATATTAGAACAGAGCTAGTCAAACACTTCAGCCTAGGTCAACTTCCTTGTTCACACTAGCGGCAACAAGTTATGTTTTCATACAGTCGGGGATTGTCCGAGTGACGTCATACGATGTCAACAACAGGTGGCCCCAGCGGCAGACAATCTGTTCCCAACTTCACAAGAATAGTTGTCCCCCCTTCTACAACTGACGCAGCAGTCTTTTCCTCTCGAACAACGACACATCAAACAATGCCGACAAATTTCCCATTTCCTAGGGAAATCTCAAAGACTGGTAGTTTCGTTTGATCCGACGTGTTTCCCCACTAGTAACAAACAATTGCAGCTGTGAATACAGAATGTCTCTGTTAGTCTATCATCTTATCGTTAACTTCAGTGGTCCCGTGACATACAGATCCACCAGCTAATAGAGCTATGCTGGCGAGAAGGACAAGTCCCACAGGATTTCAAAGAGTCAAGCATCATAACACTGTACAAGAACAAGGGCGATCGGAACGACTGCAACAACTATAGGGGTATCTCACTTCTGTGTATTGTTGGGAAAGTATTTGCCAGAATTGTTCTGAGCAGACTTCAAGCCCTAGGAGATCACGTCTACCCCGAATCACAGTGTGGCTTTCGACAGAACCGGTCTACCATTGATATAATATTCTCATTGCGACAAATGCAAGAAAAATGCCGTGAACAGAATCAACCACTGTTTATTGCCTTCATCGACCTCACAAAGGCATTTGATTTGGTCAGTCGTGAGGGTCTGTTCAAGGCACTAAAGAAGATTGGCTGCCCACCAACTCTTCTGTCCATTGTGGAATCGTTCCACACAGGCATGAAGGGTATAATCAAGTTTGATGGTGCAACTTCAGAAGAGTTTGAAATCAAGAGTGGAGTTAAGCAAGGTTGTGTACTATCCCCCACCCTCTTTGGAATATACTTTTCACTTCTACTGAAATATGCCTTTCGTGATCAGGATGCCGGTATATACATTCACTCACGCTCAGATGGCGGCCTCTACAATGCTCAGAGATTGAAGGCCAAGACCAAAATTAGGAGGGTGCTAATCAGAGAATTGCTGTTTTGCGGATGATGCTGCAATTACGACCCACTCAGAGGAAGAATTACATCTACTATCTGCATTCTTCAATGCTTGCTCTGAATTTAGTTTAACAATTAACAAAAAGAAGACACAGATTATGTCACAAGGTGTACATGGGGTACCATCAATCTTTATTGACGACGCCGAACTGGAGATAGTAGACCATTTTACATATCTAGGATCAGAGGTAAATAGCAAATTATCCCTAGATCAGGAAATCAACATCAGGATTGGTAAGGCAGCAACAACAATGAACATGTTAGCAAAAAGAGTCTGGGAGAACAGGAAGCTTACTGCCAAAACAAAAGTCCTCGTCTACCAAGCCTGTGTCCTTAGTACTCTTCTTTATGGCAGTGAAACCTGGTCAACTTACTCACACCAAGAGAAACGTTTAAACAGCTTTCATATGCGGTGTCTGCGAAGAATACTTGGTATTAAGTGGCAAGACAAAATCACAAATACTGAAGTATTGGAAAGATCAGGTTGTGTGACGGTGTGTTCCATGCTCAGTCTTCGTAGACTTAGATGGATAGGACACGTTAGGAGGATGGATGATGGTAGAATACCAAAGGACATCTTTTTTGGTGAATTACAGATGGGTAGGAGATCTCAGGGTCGGCCTCTACTACGATACAAAGATGTGTGTAAGCGGGACATGATTGATACAGGCATTGATAATGCACATTGGGAGCAAGTCGCCGCTGAACGTGTTGCATGGAGGGCAACTATCAGAAATGGAATAAAGACAAAGGAGAAAATGACTGCATATAAAGCACACACAGAGCGTGAGAGACGTAAGATGGTGCATGATGGTGGAAATGACCATGTTTTCACATGCATCCACTGTGGACAAACATTTACAGCACGAATTGGCCTTATCAGCCACACTCGCCACCGCCATGGGTCGTAGTTATTAAGTCTTTTTGAAGCACAATGTACCAAACTATCGTCTGTCAAGACGGAAAGGTGCCAATGAATGATGCTTGATGCAAGAACTGATTACTTGATTTTGTTTTTCCCTCCATACTTTACGGTTCTGTACTTCTCGTTCTTCTGAAATTCGTTTTATAGCGTAAGTAGACCCGCAAATAAAGTTTTATGTAGGCGTCTAGACTTGTTTATAGGCCTTCTGATGATTTTATCATTCTTTTCTTTTGGTGGTAACAATATAAAATGACACAAAGTAGTGCAGCTTTACATAACAGAGTTAAAACACATACAGAACGTTGCGGCGATTAGCCTTCATCAGCAAACAAACACATTCACAAACACAACATACAGTCAAGGAGAATTCCGGTGACTACATTAGAAGTTGATGACAGGACGAGAAGAACAAAAGCATGGAAAAGCATGGATCTGTATATCACTAACCTATGTATATAATCAGTGTCTCAACAAAGGCCACTTTCCATCAGCTCTCAAAATCGCTAAAGTGTACCCTCTTCTTAAATCTGGTTCATTGGACAATGGTCTCCCGAACAATTACAGACCCATTTCTTTACTATCATCACTATCTAAGCCACTAGAAAAACACATCCATAAAGTAACACTACAGTATTTAGTTCGCAACAAGCTTATTGTTGACAGCCAATCAGGATTTCGACCAAAATATTCTTGCCATACGGACCTAACAAACATGATAGAAAATTGGCACGAGAGTATAAACAACAACAGTCTATGTGGAACTGTGTTTATTGATTTCAAGAAAGCATTTGATATGATAGACCATGTTATTTTAATTAAGAAACTTGAGACAATGAAAATTGGCCCTAATGTAGAATGCCAGTAGAAAGTGTAATTGAGCACAAAACATTAGGCCTAATCATTGATAGAAACCTAACCTTTAATTCCCACGTTCAAGCGGTCATTAAACAAACAGCGAAAAAAGTCTACCAACTCGCCAAAATTAAAAACTTCCTTGATGAGGACACAAGGAAACTATTCTATACTTCTCATATTCAGACACACTTTGACTACTGCTCTACAATCTGGGACGGTTGTTCTAATTCAAACACCAAGCGACTTTACTCACTCCAGAAACGGGCCATGAGTCTAATTTATAGCAAACATTTATCTGACAATCCCAGCCTGTATAAACGCCTTCAGTTACTACCACTCCGCAAACGCCTGCTTTTCAATAAAGCTAAACTAATTCACAAAATCCTGCATCGGAATGCCCCAAATTACCTTTGGCCATTGTTTAAATATAATGTTAGACACAGTAAACGTTTAAACATATTACACATTCCGAAGCCTAGGATTGACTTATACAAAACAAGCTTAACGTACTCTGCAGCTCAGCTGTGGAACAATCTTCCACAAGAAATCAAAGACATCACCAATCCCTATTCATATAATCGCAAATTACTCGAACACTATCTCAGTACGGATTATCTTCCCCCATAATAATAGTGATAATAATAATAACAACAAAACCCTAGTATAACAGCCAGTCCCCTTTTGGTAGGCCAGTATATTCCACAAGGCTAATAAGTGTCAGACCATTATCTAATGTTACTGTGTCGTGTAGTTTTGATGTTCGCATTTTGCCCATGCCTTTATAATGCATAAGTTTTATATTGTTGCTGTTCTCTGTTAGCCTTGAATGATGTGTGAATGAAATAATGTATGGAAGAGAGTGATAGAAGGGCAGAATGTTAGACGGGCCTGCGTGCCCAATTCTTAACCCTTTGAAAATAAAGTTTGTTCGTTCGTTCGTTCGTTCTCTCTCTCTCTCTCTCTCTCTCTCTCTCTCTCTCTCTCTCTCTCTCTCTCTCTCTCTCTCTCTCTCTCTCTCTCTCTCTCCTCTTGCATATACTTTGCACATGTCCACATACACTAGCATGTTGTCTGTTGAGGTGTGTCTATGTATGTACGCGTGTTCACGCATATCAGTCCACCCAGACCTCAAGACTCGCCCCTATAATAACACAATGGGGTTTTGGTTAGTACCACCTTCTATTTTACACGCCTCCTACCCCGCCCCCTTCTTTCTATGTGCTCACTGAACCGTAACACCCAGCACCGAGTATAACAACACACCCGAGATTTCCTTAGTTACTTACAGATCCGAACGGTGAGGTGAGTATGCAGATTTTTTCTCTAGTAACATTTTTTCAATTAAACATTTTCTTCAACTAACATTCTTTTCAATTAACATTTTTTTCAATTCTCATTTTCTCTTCATTGCTTCCATTTTTCCATGCTTTTGTTCTTCTCGTCCTGTTATCACCTTCTAATGTAGTCACAGGAATTCTCCTTGACTGTATGTTGTGTTTGTGAATGTGTTTGTTTGCTGATGAAGGCTAATCGCCGCAACGTTCTGTATGTGTTTTAACTCTGTTATGTAAAGCTGCACTACTTTGTGTCATTTTATATTGTTACCACCAAAAGAAAAGAATGATAAAATCATCAGAAGGCCTATAAAACCTGCTCAAGACGACTACCACGTTATGGACAGACCAGAACAAGTCATCAATCTGCGCCTCAAAATAGGACACAGTAGATTACGCAACCACATGTATACAAAATTCAAGACTGGTGAAACAACCATGTGCACATGTGGATTGGCGCCGCAGACAGCAGATCGCATACTCTAAGACTGCCCAAAATAAAACATATCTAGGCAAACCATCTGGTCTAGAGAGACGACAGTGGAAGATAAACCACGTGGACCGCTGAGTGAACTCAAAAAGACAGTTAAATTCATACAAGAGACAACATTGCAGCTATAGACATATTTCAAGCGAACGAAAGAAGAAGTATTTCTTCTCATAACTGACCAAAAAATGTCGACTGTCTACGTTTAATTTCTCTAATCAGTTTGCGATTTTCATTTTATTCTTGTTGGACTTGGCCATGGGTGTTTCTGCTTCACTTCTGGATGCCAAGCATCATCTAGAGCAGTGGTTCTCAACGTTTTTTGGTCCATGCACCCCTTCACTATCTTTTCAGAATGTCACCCCCCCCCCCCCACTCCCCTCTCTCTTTTCATTTTTCCTCCCGATAAATTCCCGCCTCACCCATCTATACACAGTATGTGTAAAAATGTAAGCTAAATTTAATAACATGTACTAGAACAAGTCTAGACGCCTACATAAAACTTTATTTGCGGGTCTACTTACGCTATAAAACGAATTTCAGAAGAACGAGAAGTACAGAACCGTAAAGTATGGAGGGAAAAACAAAATCAAGTAATCAGTTCTTGCATCAAGCATCATTCATTGGCACCTTTCCGTCTTGACAGACGATAGTTTGGTACATTGTGCTTCAAAAAGACTTAATAACTACGACCCATGGCGGTGGCGAGTGTGGCTGATAAGGCCAATTCGTGCTGTAAATGTTTGTCCACAGTGGATGCATGTGAAAACATGGTCATTTCCACCATCATGCACCATCTTACGTCTCTCACGCTCTGTGTGTGCTTTATCTGCAGTCATTTTCTCCTTTGTCTTTATTCCATTTCTGATAGTTGCCCTCCATGCAACACGTTCAGCGGCGACTTGCTCCCAATGTGCATTATCAATGCCTGTATCAATCATGTCCCGCTTACACACATCTTTGTATCGTAGTAGAGGCCGACCCTGAGGTCTCCTACCCATCTGTAATTCACCAAAAAAGATGTCCTTTGGTATTTACCATCATCCATCCTCCTAACGTGTCCTATCCATCTAAGTCTACGAAGACTTAGCATGGAATACACCGTCACACAACCTGATCTTTCCAATACTTCAGTATTTGTAATTTTGACTTGCCACTTAATACCAAGTATTCTTCGCAGACACAGCATATGTAAGCTGTTTAAACGTTTCTCTTGGTGTGAGTAAGTTGACCAGGTTTCACTCCCATAAAGAAGAGTACTAAGGACACAGGCTTGGTAGACGAGGACTTTTGTTTTGGCAGCAAGCTTCCTGTTCTCCCAGACTCTTTTTGCTAACATGTTAATTGTTGTTTCCGCCTTACCAATCCTGGTGTTGATTTCCTGATCTAGGGATAATTTGCTATTTGCCTCTGATCCTAGATATGTAAAATGGTCTACTACCTCCAGTTCGGCGTCGTCATTAAAGATTGATGGTACCCCATGTACACCTTGTGACATAATATGTGTCTTCTTTTTGTTAATTGTTAAACGACATCTTTGAACGGCGATTCTCGTTCGCGACAGCATGGTGGCGTCAGAGCTAGACATGTCCAGTTGGGACAGTGACGATATACAAATACAGGCGTTGAGAGTTCATTCCAGTATACCATTCGTGTTGGTTAATGTTTATGCCCGCAATGCGAGTGTGGACGCCCAGAAGTAGCAGTGCTTAAGTGGCATATTAGGCCACGAGAGAAATGTTATTTTCTGTGGTGACTTCAACGCTAAAGGCAGATTATGGGGAAACACTTCCTCCAATACACAAGGGGAGGAGCTCGAGACTGCACTGGAAACCATCGACCTGGTTTGTATCAACAGTGGCTGTGTCACCAGGACAGCAAGCCGTCGAGGCGATGAGGACAGTGCTATTGATCTGGCGCTAGTTTCACCTTCACTCACTACAGTGTGTAGATGGGGTGTCCTAGGACACCATGGCAGCGACCACCACCCTTGCAGCATATTGGTGGAGAAAGGCAGAACCAGGCAGCACAAGCTAAAGGTAAAGACGTTCCAGTATGACAGTACAGGGCAAGATGTGGTGAGTAAAATAAGACGTGACAAGCGCAGAACGTTTCAGGGCAGGAAAAAAAGCTGGGAGCAGCCACCGTGGTGGAGGTTTCGAGGTGGAGAAGGCTTGGTGGATAAGCGTAGTGCTGTAAGGAGATGGCAAAATGCCAAGAAGAACAGAGCTGTCATCCTAGTCCCAGCTTGCACTTAGAAAGAGAGATGCACACAAAAGTAAGCTATTTCAAAAAAAACTGGTCAAGGTGGTTAAAAGCGAAAAATGGGCAGAGGTGTGTCAAAGAGTAAGCACAGACAAGTCACTGAAATTGTTCTGGCGACTACATAAAAGCATGAGTGGTGTAGTCCAAGAATAAGAGCATTTCTGACTTCCAAGGTGCTGACCTCATCTGGCAGAGGACTGACGAGGACAAGGGCAAAGCCCTCTTTGAACGCTACCTTGAGCAGAGCAACCAGACAGACATGGGAGGCCGAAATCTGGCCAAGGAGGTCACCTCAGACAGATGCAAGGCCCAGAACACTTCGGATGAAGACACAGTGACAGTGAAAGAAATCAAGGCTGTGCTTCGACGATCAAAAAACAGTGCTCCAGGTCCTGATGGCATAAGATACGACGACATAAATAGGTGTACCGACAATGAGCTAGGGAAACTAGCAGACATGTACAACAACAGTATAGGGAGTGCTAGCATCAAGGAGGAATGGTTACACAGCTATCTGATTCCCTTGCCGAAGCCTGACAAAGACCACAAAAAAATTCAGGGATATCGAATTATAACCATGCAGAATACAATAGGCAAGCTGCTGGAGAAGGTAATTGCCAGGAAAATATCAAGCCAACTAGAGAGGCAAGGGTGTTTTACCACCTACCCTGGGTGGGTACCGTCCAAAAAGAGAAACCTGGACCAATGCAGCAGTCTTTGCCCATGATGTCTATGAAGGTTTCCACTCAGGCACTGAAACCGTTGCTGCAGCGATTGATCTTGAGGACGCATACAACAGAGTACCACTGGATTTTTAATGTTTCAGCTTCTTGAACTAAACGTAAGTCCATTCCTCCTTAGTTGGATCGCTGCAGCCCTATTCCAACGGAAAGTAGTTTTTAGATGTGGCAGTTGGACTTCGGAACCAACAACAATATATCCTGGCCTACCACAGGGATCACCATTATCTCCGGTACTGTTCAACGCCTACACAGTGAGAATCACCAGTGAGCAGATCACTGGACCTGGCAGGACATTGTCATATGCCGATGATGTGTTAGTGTATCGTCAGGGTAAGGATAGAGAGGAGGTTGCTGTGGAACTACAAACCGAACTCAATCGCATAAGTACTTGGTGTGATGAAGCTGGGGCAATGGTCAACCCAACAAAGGCAACAGTGACTTGGTTCTCGTTGAATAATCATATTGTCAACAATCCAACACCAACTGTAATGCTGTGTTCAGAGACGGTGGAAAGAACGCAGGCAATGAATTACCTGGGGATACGGTTTGATCGAAGCCTTGCTTATAATGTGCACATAGACCAGGTGATAACAAAGGCCAAGCGGGGTTTGGCAGCGATGCGGGTGATGGCTGCAGCAAACTGTGAGCAGCGCCATCTATGTCTTCTGTACGAGGGGCTGGTCATGTCTGTTTTGGAGTATGCAATGGCAATCCTGACTCTCAGCCATAAGCAGATAGAAAGGATGGAAAGGATACAGAATGAAGCTATGCGCATTATTCTTGGATGTACAAGAGATACAGCATGCAGGGCGATGCGCTACCTTCTTGATTTTCCAACCATTGAAGAGAGAATACAAGTTTGCAGGGCACGCGCCTACCTCAGAATTAACGCAAACACACAACATCCACTGCATAGTGAAATTAGGAAGGTGAAGGGCAGCAGGTTAAAAAGAGGACGGTCGTGGATGGGTCAAGCCGAAGACATTCTTCAACAGGTGTGTTCACTTGAGGACTTAGAACCTGGCGAGGAGTGGGTGCAAGTGCCAACAGACTTCTGCACATCCTTTTCAGTTTGCATCTAACTAGATAGAAAATGCAGACACGAAAATCCGGCTGCTGTTGAGGCTGAAGTACAAGCGTTGATTTTCGAGATTTCGCTAGACGGTGACGCGGTCATCTACACAGATGGGTCGGTCGTCCGACATGTGAGAAGCTCATGGGCCTTTACAGCTCGGGCCGGAGGGAGAATTGTGAAGGAGGACTCTGGTGCTTTCACTGAAACCACAAGTAGCCTGACCATGGAAGTCATGGCAGTAAGTAAAGCAATAACATGGCTCGAGACACAGACATTCACTAGGGCTTGTTTCCTTAGCGACTCAATGAACATGATCAAGAGGATAGAGGAGGGGTCGATCCGAAGAGAATGGTTGCTGCCTCTGAAGCGGTCTCGGCTGGCAAAGATTAGTTTCATCTTCGTGCCAGGGCATGCGGGAGTACAAGGGAATGAGCGGGCTGACAAGCTCGCAGGTGAGGCTACTGTGGAGGGCGGACGCGCCATGGACCAGGCTGACATTCTGATTGCTCTACGAGAAGTGAGACTTTTGCGAGAACCAAGTGATGACTGTGAATCTACAACAATGGCCAGACTGCGAGAGCAGCAAATTAAAAGAGGGGTGGCCAAACAAGAACACTACGCAGGAAGCCAAAGAAGATTGATAAACCAACACAGAACTGGCGTCGTTAGCCGCTACACGCTGCGGGATTTGCTGAGGAGGGGATCCGAGCACTTATGGACTGAATGGTCCGATGTGCAACGAGGATGATCTGTCGACTAACTAACTAACTAACTGTTAATTGTTAAACCAAATTCAGAGCAAGCATTGAAGAATGCAGATAGTAGATGTAATTCTTCCTCTGAGTGGGTCGTAATTGCAGCATCATCCGCAAAAAAGCAATTCTCTGATTAGCACCCTCCTAATTTTGGTCTTGGCCTTCAATCTCTGAGAATTGTAGAGGCCTCCATCTGAGCGTGAGTGAATGTATATACCGGCATCTTGATCACGAAAGACATATTTCAGTAGAAGTGAAAAGTATATTCCACAGAGGGTGGGGGATAGTACACAACCTTGCTTAACTCCACTCTTGATTTCAAACTGTTCTGAAGTTGCACCATCAAACTTGATTATACCCTTCATGCCTGTGTGGAACGATTCCACAATGGACAGAAGAGTTCGTGGGCAGCAAATCTTCTTTAGTGCCTTGAACAAACCCTCACGACTGACCAAATCAAATGCCTTTGTGAGGTCGATGAAGGCAATAAACAGTGGTTGATTCTGCTCACAGCATTTTTCTTGCATTTGTCGCAATGAGAATATTATATCAATGGTAGACCGGTTCTGTCGAAAGCCACACTGTTATTCGGGTAGACTTGATCTCTTAGGGCTTGAAGTCTGCTCAGAACAATTCTGGCAAATACTTTCCCAACAATACACAGAAGTGAGATACCTCTATAGTTGTTGCAGTCGTTCCGATCGCCCTTGTTCTTGTACAGTGTTATGATGCTTGAATCTTTGAAATCCTGTGGGACGTGTCCTTCTTGCCAGCATAGCTCTATTACTGGTGGATCTGTATGTCACGGGACCAGTGTAGTTAACGATAAGATGATAGACTAACAGAGACATTCTGTATTCACAGCTGCAATTGTTTGTTACTAGTGGGAAAACACGTCGGATCAAACGAAACTACCAGTCTTTGAGATTTCCCTAGGAAACGGGAAATTTGTCGGCATTGTTTGATGTGTCGTCGTTCGAGAGGAAAAGACTGCTGCGTCAGTTGTAGAAGGGGGGACAACTATTCTTGTGAAGTTGGGAACAGATTGTCTGCCGCTGGGGCCACCTGTTGTTGACATCGTATGACGTCACTCGGACAATCCCCGACTGTATGAAAACATAACTTGTTGCCGCTAGTGTGAACAAGGGAGTTGACCTAGGCTGAAGTGTTTGACTAGCTCTGTTCTAATATAGAAAAGAATCTATTGTGTTCTGTATCAATTAACGTTGATGAACATGTGTCTTTCATGGCAAAGTGTAGATTCGATTCAGGATAGAGCTGAGTTTTCATAAGGTATTCACTAGATAGCATTTAGATGTAAATAATGTAGAACAGTCTAGTGATAGATAGAGTTTAGGACTTGAGCATAGTGTTGTTGCTTTGTGGTTAGGTATTCAAGGAGTGTCGGCGACAGTAGGCAATCGCATTGTTAAAACTAACTAGTGTGAGAGGTCAATTAGCTCAGCTGGTTGGGAATAGTGAAGTGGGATGATATGTGGAGAGATTGAGGATGGTTGGGGGATAGGGGAAATGTCCAATGGTGGGATCTTCCAGTGGGGTGTCTACTGGGGTTCTGCACTTTACATTTGGTCTTTCCTTGTCTTACCCTAGCTCAGACCGATGTGATGAGCTCCTCTGCCCCATGACAGAGTTTGGTTCACTGTTATATATCTGAGTGAGGCCGTCGGCCTACACTCATCTAATGAGGGTCAGTATCGGGTTGCTCTCACCAGGTGTGTTCTCTCTTTCACAGGTTCCCTCAGGTTATGAAGAAAACAAGCTGAAACATCACTATTTCAGATCATGGATAAATTAGTGCAGGAAGATTTATTCAGCGGCTTTTGCACTGGGCCCATGATAAAAAGGGTCTGAAGGAACATGGCTCTGTTGAGCCGAAACATATAAGTATCCGGCAGATGACTTCTTAGTGATAGGGATCACGGAAGTTGATAGTGAGATTATTTTCCATACCACATGGAACAAGAACAATAGTGAGATTATTTTCCATACCACATGTAACAAGAACAATAGTGAGATTATTTTCCATACCACATGGAACAAGAACAATAGTGATTATCTATGTATAAAGAACAATAGTGGTTATCTAGGGAACAGGAACAATGAACCTGGCGCTTTTACTAAATTATTAGATTCCTGTGGGACTGTAAATAATAACTGTGTAATGGTGAAACTCTAGGACATTTAGAAATGAACCGTGTTATGTCAAGGGACAGTGTTCCATGTTTTCACGATGCAAGGATTGTTAAGTCTCAGAACTTTAAGGACATTTAGTAACATTGTGTATGATCGATTCAGGATAAGTATCGGTCTATATCCGTGATTGGTGACCAGTTATCGGGGTTATCAAAAAGCCACTGGAGGAAGTCAACATCTAGCAGGAGGGACACATCGTTTTGGTGAGGTCATTTTGTGCTGAACTATGATGATGTTGTGTGGTCCTTACCGGGATGATCAGACTTTGCTCCTGAGCTGCTCGGTCTGATTCTGCAGACACATGTAACGGAGCGAACAGGTGAAATGAAATTACAAGAGATGACACCAAAGCCCTGGTCAAGTGTAAATGGGTTTTATTATCCAGATGTACAAATTAGTATAACTTCATGAAAACACTCCTTGACCGATCACAGGCTGAGTTAGAACTGTTTATCCTTGACGTCACCCGTGAGCTTACCTAACAACCCTCCTTTCAATAGTGCTCATGGGTGCGCCATTTCCCAAACCCTTCTCTATTTCCCACTAACTATCTCTAACAGAGATGGAGCTCTGTTATATTCCTCCTTTTCTTTAAGAAGGCTATTCTTAAAAGTCTTACCTCCCTAACCTACATATTCCCATTTTGCTTTCCCTCACTACCATCTTAGCCCAATATTATTTCTCCAAACCATCTTAAACCCCATTCCTATTATTTCTAGTTCAACCTCTCTACTTGTCTCTTATAACACCTTCTTATAATACTCTCTTATAGCTAACTGCTATTTTCGTTGTTACTTCTTCTTCGTTTCTGGGTACACAAGGTTTCATTACAAAAAAAAACATTCATAAAGATATTTCAACTCAGAATTACAATTGTTCATAAAAAATCGTTAGTATATAGTTTGCGTCACGTAACTTCTCATTCTCTCTCAACATCAACAACACAGGATAGACAGAAAAGATATTGATGGGGTGCGCACCCAGTTATGAAGATATAAAGAAATAGTCAGAAACCAATCACATTTACCTCCCTTGCAAACGCAAAAACTTTTACAAATAAAAGTTTTTCAAAAACACATCTTATGAACTTATATCTCTGTTTGTTATAAATTAAGTCGATCTGAAAATATATACTCAATATTTGTACTGCCATCCACACGCATGACTATATTTCACCTGTCTCATGTTCCATCATGAAACCATTTACAATGCTCATTTTTCATGAACATATTTTTAAATTAATTAACGCTGTTTATCCCAGCTCCTATATTTACCCCCTCATGACAAGTATCCCCGTCTATTGGCATATTCAACCACATGCTCTGCTATTCACAGCCCCCTCAATATCCATTTCCTAATAACTAGCTCCCCACATTTACCTCACTGCTATAGACGTTAGTCACGTTAATCTTTTCTTCCCCAATATGGCATCCAATCCATATATATTCAATCAATGCTGACTTAATGCAGCTCCTATTTTTAACTCCCCCAGAACCCTTTACTTGTGTAGTAACCCCATTAATATGGCATATGTTTCCACAACTTCGTAGCCACTATGTAATTAACCTCCCTATCCTAAAACATTAACGCTGATTATCACAGCCGCCTTCTTACTAACACAAGGTACTCATGAACTTATTACTCATAAAGAGAATGTGTCTCTCTTCTAGTCCTCAGTAGTTTATTAACTATTTTCTGAACGAAGGGTTTTAAATAAAGCCCCATGTATTGCCTTTATTCTAGACAAAACCATAACTGTTTGTGAACTAAATTTTAACAATTTTCAACATATTTGTAAACAAGGTAATTACTATTCAACACACAAGACAATTCAACTTAAATCATGAGTCAAGCAAAATAAAATCACAACAGGATATCATACCTCCCAGGTTTTTAAATATCATTTTTCTTTCCCCTCATATCAAATAAAGGTAACCAACCAATTCAAAGAAAGATATTCAAAATAATATGACATACATCCTATCCATTGTTAGTCACTTTTACGGACTAACAATAAATTATTTATCTATTAAGAAAACTCAACAAGTCCAATCTCAAAATCAAATGTCAATAAAAATACATCTTCAAGACCAGACGAGAATTTACATCCATATTACACAGCATAACGTATATATATATCGTATATATAAAATACACAACATCATATCTATTCCTCAAGACCACTCACCACAACTATCAATCTAACTATTTGCCAATAACACCTCTGTAATACACAGACTATATTTCATCAACTATCAATTTCCTCTTTAAAGCATAAAATTGTCATCTTGCCATCTGCACCTTTTTCTATCAATTTATTTACCATATCTCCATTTCTTCAATAACTCTAAATTTTTCTGTATAAGCGCTATTTCCACATCAATATCTTCCTCTTCTCGTAAAGAAATATTTTCCTTCATACTACTATCTCTATTAGATTCTGAATTTTCGTCCATTTCTTCTTCTTCATCTGTATGTCTATCTCTAGCAGCCGCTAACTTTTTCCTTTCTATATCCAATCTAATCTTGTCTATCATAATTTCTTAACGACCTTTCGAGTAGGGGCATGTACTCGTCGCTTGATGAATTTTCTCTGATTCTCCTCTGTCTTTTCACCTCTCTTTCTCTCTGTCTATCTATTCTCCTTTTCACTGCTTGTCTGGTATTTTTGAATGGAGCGTTTACCTCTTCTTCCATTAGATTTACAGCTATCATAACAACCATCATACGTATTCTTCTCTTCTTTCATCAAAGTTTTCGGTGTTGTCTGTTCATAAGTATCATCGTCAACTGGTGTTGTTATTAATTGACTTTGTACCGGATCTTTTCCAAAATCTAGGGGTATTGTAGTTCTTCTGACGAGTTGTCCATCTGAATATAAGTCGTCTGAATAATAATAATAATTATTATTATTATTGTCTTTCTTATCTTCATTATCTCTTCTTAAGTGCTCTACGTGTGCCCTCGCTACATGTCCTGTGATTTGGTTCTTTATAATGTATGATACAGTACCTAACCTTTCTAAAATATAATAACCTGGAATCCAATGAGCATCAAATTTGGAGTTCCTTCTATGCTTCTTATAATAAACTCTATCACCTACTTTAAATTCCTGTAATTGTGTATTTTCGTTTCTGTACCTTTTTTGTCTTTCTCTAGCTTTAATTATATTGTTCTTTAACCTTACATGCGCTTTGTGCATTTCTTGTATAATAACTTCCTGAAAATCTTCCCCCATATATTTACGTCTTGGTTTTAACAGATTGTCAATGGGTAGTATAGGCTCTCTCCCGTGCAATAAATAAAATGGTGAAAACCCTGTGCTCTCATTTTGATTTGTGCGTATTGCGCTTAGTGCAGGTCCCAGGAATAGGTCCCAGTCTTTTTCATGTTCATCGACAATCTTTGCTATAATGTTATACAATGTTCTATCTTGTCTTTCGTTTTTAGCATTTGAAGAAGGTCTATAATACGAGGTCTTTATGATGGTTTATATTCAAATCTTGTAATAACTTCTCAAATTTCTTGTACACAAACTCTTTACCATTATCCGTGAGTACGATCTGTGGGCAACTAAATCTTGGTATGAACTCCTGTAAAAAAATATTAATGATGGTATCTGCTGTTTTATCTGGAATCGTATAAATTTCTGGCCATAAACTATAGCAATCTACGATATGTAGTAGATATAAATTCCCCGATAGTGTTCTAGGATGAGGACCTGATATGTCTAAGCTCACTTTCTGCATTTGGAAATTGTGGAATATCAGTATCTTGTAAGGGACATTTGATTGTTTTCATAGTTCTTAATCTACATTTTTCACACGTATCGACGTATTTACAAGCAATTTTAAATAAGTTCGGCCAATAATATTTATTCGTGAGTGCTTTCACTAACTTATCACGACCAAGATGGCCATTTTCATCATGATATGCTTTTAGAATTTCACTTTCCAAATGTTTTGGAATATATTTCCTTAACTGTTCGCTTCTTTCATTCACGTAATATAACTGACCGTCATCCTGCAAAACTAAATAATTCTTCTTATACTTGTTCTAGCCCGTTTCTTTTAATTTCTGTTTTATTTCCAGAACTTTTGGATCTAATTCTTGTTCTTCTTTCATATTAAATTGCATTAAATGTGGGTCTTCTGCTCTAGGTTCAGATTCTTGATCCGGCAGTAAACTCTCAAAATCTTCTCTATTTATTATGGCAGAATCTAATATATTTACTTGCCAGTTTCGGTCGTCTATTTCGGGTTCACCTTCGTCCTCCGTGTTTCCTGATGTCTGTGGATACGGGATTCTGGACAATAAATCTGCACATGTATTGTTCCTACCTGGTACATACTCTATCCTAGTATCGTATCCCTGCAGATTCAACGCCCATGTCTGTATTTTTCTGTTTTTCTATTTTGTGTATTCGGCTGAGCACGCCTGTTATCACAGAACCTAAGAACGTGTCCGCGTTGGCCACAACCCCAACAGACTATATTTGTGTTACCTACTGTTTCTCTTATAGGATTTCTCATTTGTCTTCTTCTTTCAAAATCATTTTCATTGCCTTCCTGCAACGTCTGTATTCCTCTTCCTCTATTCCATCTGAACCTTGTTTGTCCTATTTCCATGGGCTCTTTAATCCTATCTTCTCGATTAGTTCCTATTTCTCGTCCTACCCTCAATCTAAATCTTCTTCTCAAATTCTCTTCCTGTACAGCTATATCTACAGCTTGTGATAACCTCTCAGGGTTTTCTCTCATCAATTTAAATTTCAGTCCATCTGACTTTATACCATCTACAAAAATCCCGACCAACATCAGTTCTACTTCCTCCCCTCGTACGTTCTGTCCCAGGAATGCTTCCTCAGCTAGGTTGATCAATCTATCACTAAACAATTGTACAGTTTCTCCAGTGTTTTGCTTGGATTGTCTTAACACTGAAAACGCATGTTGGGGGTCCGTGATTTTAGCATACTTATGGGCTAAATCATCCTTGAACTGCTCTCATGTCTCATCCACCCTAGCTTCTAATTTTCTTCGGATATGATCAGAAACCGGTTCTGTCGTGGCCTGATAAGCAATTTTCATTTTTTTTCTTCATCTGTTGCTGCCACCAAATATGCATGCTTCTCTATTGAAGTTATCCACTTCTTAAAATCTATCGCCTGTCCACTAAACTTAACAATCTCTGTTGCCATTCCTTGTTGTTTCATGACTGTGTTGAGTCTACCTATTGCCGTGCCTACTCCAGTCAAAACTTGTGCTAATGAACCCTGTTCTTCTGCCCTGCCGAACTATGCACTTATATAAGCAAAAAAACAATCAATAGATATTAATAAGTGTACTATAGACACATTTAAATTAACTAAAGGACGTAATCCATAGTTTTTCTTCATAAAAACAATTGTTCAGATTAATCAATAAATTTTATATCTAACACAAAAGGTCATTTGAATTACCGTTTTCTGTTGAAATATTTTTTCCACTGGTCCAATCGAAAACCAACTCCCAAATATTCCTCTCGACTTGTATGCTCAACAATTGTAGGCTTCACAGACGAAAGAATGAGTATGTCGTTTTCTTGATTCCATCATGTTGAAAAAACCTCCGGATTCCTCTCTTCTCAGATTGTCGACACTCTCAAATTTGTGGCTTCTTTTCACCCGAGGGAGGGGCACATCTAGACGACTTCACCCGGAAAAAATGGCACTTCTAGACTTGAAGCTTAAGAGAAATGAAGCAAGACGGCAACCCAGTTTGTCCAGCCGCTTCCGAGGGTTCCACATCGACATATGATCGCCTGTTTTGCCCAACATTTTGATAATCGCCAAAGTTCAAAACATTTAAGATTAAGTTCCCGACTGAAGTAAATTTTCGTCAGGTGTTTTTTCGTAATTTGAGCTGAGGATCCAAACGATTTTTGGTTTGATTCACTAAAGATGAACTTCCCTTCAGGCAATCGAAGTCAGGTTCAATAATCAGACTTCTGATCTTCCCTCAGGCAACCAAGGTCACATGCTGGTTCAATGATGACGTCTTTTGTAACACGAGATCTCTAGCATATTGACTCTCAGGGCAATGATCTGGTTATTCTGGAATACGATGGCAAGCATTATTCTGACAAGCAGCTTATTATTCCAGTATGTATGGCGGACCCAAAAAACAACAGCCAGGTCAGCGCAGTATCAGAGACGCCTTGATAACACTGTGTAGCGAAGATTTGATCAGAGACGCCCTGTTAAATTTCTCCGCAAACGACAATTTCAGCTGCCATTATGCCATGGTATTAAAAAAACAAGAAACAGCCAGCTTTCTGTTCGTAGAGACAAACTTACTCTCCGCGACATCCCATCCTGGTACTTGGCACCATTTTCACTCCCTGTAACGGAGCGAACAGGTGAAATGCAATCACAAGAGATGACACCAAAGCCCTGGTCAAGTGTAAATGGGTTTTATTATCCAGATGTACAAATTAGTATAACTTCATGAAAACACTCCTTGACCGATCACAGGCTGAGTTAGAACTGTTTATCCTTGACGTCACCCGTGAGCTTACCTAAAAACCCTCCTTTAAATAGTGCTCACGGGTGCGCCATTTCCCAAACCCTTCTCTATTTCCCACTAACTATCTCTAACAGAGATGGAGCTCTGTTATACACACTAGAGTATACGACATACATTCTACACATACACTTCTCACATGCATACAATTTTCTTCATTAAATTAATGTGTTATTAATTTTTGGAAGCTAGAGTTGTGTAGTATGTTGTTTTGGGGAAGTGTGAGAGGGGGCATGATCCAGTGGTGAGAGGGGGAGAGAGAAAGAGGTATCCAGTGACTGACGGAGTGTTGTGGACGGAATCTAGTGGTTTCTCCAGAATAATGATATGGGGTTAAAAAATAATGTCGGTGTTGATACCCCTCACTCCAGGGACGACACTATAAATAAATACACGACATTCCTGGGGGCTCGACAACGGGATCTTTTGACAACAGGATCTCTCGACAACGGGATCTTTTGAAAGGGGATCTCTAGACAACGGGATCTTTTGACGCGGGATTTCTCGACACAGGATGTCTCGATACGGGACAGTGATATCATATTAGTGAGGATCCAGCTAGAGTGAATGTGGATAGGAGTTAAGACACAAATCTTGCCTGTTCACACTTCACACGTCTACTTAGGTCTTTGGTCCTACATCTACTCTTGTCCTTGAGAGATTGGTTTGTGTTGTGCTGTGTGGTGCTAAATATATAGATACGTTTTAATTAGTGAATATCTATATATTGTTTAGAGAATTTACACTCAACCTGCAGACTCACTTCTCTGAAATATGGCCACTCCTAACTTAGATTTGGCAGAACTAAAGGCAAGGGGGGGGGGGGGGGGGGAAATGGGCTTGTCGGGTTCTGCACTAACATATTACATACAGGAGGTGGAGAGGGATTTTCGTCAAGCAGAAAGGGAAGATCGGAAGGCCGAGATGGAATTGAGAAAGATGGAGTAAGAAACTAAGAGGATAGAAGCTCAGCAAGCCACTAGAAGGCTGGAACTTGAAGCTGAGCAAGCAGCTAAGAAACTTGAAGCTGAGCAAGCAGCTAAGAAACTTGAAGTTGAGCAAGCTGCTAGGCAACTGGAAGCTAAGCAAGCAGCTAAGAAACTTGAAGTTGAGCAAGCTGCTAGGCAACTAGAAGCTAAGCAAGCTGCAAAGAATCTTGAAGCAGAGCAAGCTGCTAGCAGATGGGAAGATGAACAAGAAGCTCAGAAAAGGGAGCACGAGTACCGAATGCGGGAACTCGAGCTTAAGAGGCAATCTGGTGGGGAAACTGAGGGAGCAGTGGGAGGCTTCCTCTCTCCCTGGCTCAACCCCAGTAGGTGGACATAGTTACCATGCTATGAAGTTCTCTCTAGCGGTCTACGAAGAAGAGAGAGAGAAGATCGACCAGTACTTACAACGCTTCGAGGCCATGTCTGTTGCTATGGGTCTGGATCGTGACAAATGGTGTCTTAAGCTGTCCCAGGGATTACGCGGGACCGGTTACGAGGTTTATTCTCGCCTGCCGCCAGGACACTGAGAACAATTACGACGAATTGAAAACGGCTCTGCTGAAACGTTTCGAAGTTACGTCACATACCTACCGGAAAAAATTTCGAGCAGCGAAACGAGAACCGGGAGAGTTGTTTGCCGCCTACAGTCTGCGTCTGAAATCCTATCTCCATAAGTGGATGGATTTGGCTGGGTTCGCGCATGACTATGAGAGTCTGGAAGAGCTCATGGTAGTCGACCAGTTGCAGAAGCAAATGTCGAAACCTCTCAGGACATTCCTGGGAGAACAAGGGGCGGAACGTATTGACATCGTGACGAAATTGGCAGAACGGTTCGTCGAGGTACATGGGGAGGCAGGGAAAACCTTTCCACCAACACCAAAAGTCAGGAGAACCATGACCGGAAGAAAACCAAAAACACAGGAACCAAGAAGGGGAACCTTATGTAAAAACTTCAGAGGAGAGTTTGCAGAAGACGAAGGAGGGAAGCAAGAGCACCTCGAGCTCTACACAAAAACGACCGTGGTCGGAGAAGTGGTGTTCGATTTGTAAGTCACCCTCTCACAATACGAGGGAATGCAAATCGAAGGCTAAGAGCCCTCACTTCGCAGCATGTCAAGTGACTTCAAAGGAGGTTGTCACTGAAAATGCCAAGGTCGACAAGGAAGCTCGCCACCAGGAGAGCTCACTAAAGTCCGGCACTGAGAAAATCTAGGACAGGGAAATGGTGCAAACACTGCAGGTCGAATACACACAATGCTATTGACTGCAGTGTGAAATCAGGAGACTCTTATTTCGTCGTATGCCCAGTGAAACCTAAGGTGGAGCCCACCGAACAGGTCGAGGCCGAGGAAGAGACTCCAGACCAGGATAAACCACCTGTAGTGGAATTGATAGAGGTTAACGGCCGACAAGTTGAGTGTCTATACGACACTGGACTGGACAGGGAGGCCGTGATTTCTGCGGATCTGGTACACCCAGAACAATTCACAGGTGAGACCATGGAGATACAGCCTGCACAGAAGAGTGCTGTAGCCATGAAGTTGCCCATTGCCAAAGTGGAGATTCGGTCAAGATATGTCACCGGCACAATCAAGGCCGCTGTATTGACCGATCCCATTTTTCCCGTCATCCTCGGTTGCCGGTATGTCTTTCTGGGAATGCCCAGGGAGCCAATCCATATGGGAGCAATACAGACTCGCTCTCAGACGAGAACTGGATCAGGCAGAAGCAATTGTGACTAACCCACTGCCGGGGGAGCTGCGAACTGCCCAGAGTGAGGATGCAACCTTACGTCCTTGCTACAAGAAGCTGCAGAGAAGTGCTGATCCACCAAAACGGGGGCAGTACTACATGAAGAATAGGATACTCTACAGGAGAGCCGGAAGGGGAGACAACCTACACGGTCAGTTGGTGGTCCCGAAGGCCCACCGTTCCCAAATTCTTCATATGGGGCATACCATCTCATTTAGTGGGCATATGGGTATTGCCGCCACCATGCAGCGGATTTCCTGCCATTATTATTGGCCGGGAATGACAGGTGATGTGCGTCGGTATGTGAAGTCATGCCCTGAGTGCCAGAGGGTGGCACCGAAACACTGGACAGCACCGGTGGTCTTGGGTGAAATGCCCATCATGAACTCTCCTTTCGAGAGGGTAGCCATCGATATCGTGGGTCCACTTCCTAGGACTAGGAAGAGGAACATGTACATACTCACCATGGTGGATTGCTGTACAATGTGGGGTGAAGCCATACCATTGACCACAATTGACTCGAAACGAGTGGCTGATGCACTGATGGAGGCCTTTACAAGATTAGGCTTCCCTGATCAAATTCTGACGGACAATGGGTCCCAGTTTTGTGGGAAACTAATGGAGGAGGTATTTAGGGTGTTCCACTCTAACCACATACATACCAGCCCTTACCACTCTCAAGCCAATGGACAAGTAGAGCGTTTCAACGGCACATTGATGACAATGCTCCGGAAACTGGCACATGAAAAACCTGATAGGTGGGATGAATATATCCCAGCAGCACTTTTTGCCTATCGGGAAGTACCTCATGGCTCAACAGGACTACCACCCGCTACTTTGCTGTTTGGTCGTCCAATCAAGAGGACCGTTGGAAGCCATGTTGAGGAGTTGGACTGAGGAGGGGACGTCAGAAGAAGTGATCTCCTCTTATAAATACGTGGAGGAACTGAAAGAAAAACTTCACAAGGGATGGACTCTGGCGAACTCAAAACTTGAAAAAAGCCAGAAAAAGACATGCGGCTTACTTACAACCGTAGGTCTAAAGACAGATCTCTAGAGGTGGGAGACAAAGTATTGTTGCTACTCCCAACGGGAACCAACAAACTGGAGATAGGTTGGCAAGGACCATTTCCCGTGGAAAGGGTGATATCCAGAACCAACTATCAGATCCGGATCCGGGGAAAGTCGAAGATTTTCCATATCAATCTCCTGCGGAAGTACGAGGAGAGACCCGGAGACAAAGCAGCCCACCTCATGGCAATGGCAGTTGCAGTGGAGACTGAAGTGGGAACCAACGAGTGCAGGGAATATTCCCTGGTACACCAGGAAACCTACAGGGATGTGCAGGTGAACCTTGATCTGACCTCCCAGAAGAGGGAAAAGATTACCCACGTTCTCGAGTCTCATAAAGAGATACTGACTGATAAACCAGGACGAACGAGGTTGGTTGAGTTCGAGATGACCTTGACCACACAAGAGCCTGTTCGCCAAAAGGTTTACCCAGTGCCATTCTCTAAAGAAAAGGCCCTGGAGGAGGACATACAGAAACTGCTGAAGGATGACGTGATTGCGCCATCCACATCCCCATACAATGCGGGGGTGGTTTTGTTACGCAAACCAAGTGGAGAACACCGGTTGTGTATAGACTATTGACTCTTGAACAGTCATACGCAATTTCAGGTGGAACCTTTGCCGAATCCAACTCAGTTATTCGCTAGGCTCCATAAGGCTAGGTACTTCTCAAAGGTGGATCTGAGTCGGGGGTATTATCAGATTCTTGTCAAACCAGAGGCCCGACCCCTGCTGGCCTTCAGTACCCCCAGTGGACATTACGAATTCAAGGTCATGCCATTTGGACTCAGCAATGCACCTAGTGTGTTTACTCGCATGATGAGGATCTTATTAGATCCCTTACAGGATCCGTCCATTATCTTATTCATGGATGATATACTGATTTCCAGTGACAGCTTGGATGACCATTTGCAATCCTTGGAGAGAGTTTTCAATAAGCTCAGCGAAGCAGAGCTTAGCGCTCGCCCAACCAAGTGCATGATTGGTTCCCAGACTCTGGAATTTCTGGGTCACACCATCACTCCGGGACAAATTGTCTCAGAGGAAAAGAACCTAGAAAAAATCAGATGTGCTCCAAGGCCAAAAACGAAGAAGGATGTGAGATCTTTTCTCTCGTTGTGTGGGTTTTACCAGAAATTTATCCCGCATTTCACTGAACTGGGAGCTCCATTAACGGAAACCTTAAAAAGGGATCCCCGGACCAAATCGTTTGGACACCGGAGTGCGAGAGTGCCTACAGTCAGCTGAAGGAGGCCTTGGTCAGCAAACCTGTGTTACAGCTCCCTGATCTTTCCAAACCATTTGTGTTGAGAACGGATGCGAGTGGGATTGGAATTGGGGCAGCCTTGTTACAGGAAGGGAAAGACGATGCTTCGGTTTTGAAACCTGTGGCATACGCAAGCAAGAAACTTCTCCAGGCTGAGAGGAATTATTCGACCGTCGAGAGAGAGTGTTTGTCTCTCGTATGGGCCGTGCAGAAATTCCAGCCCTATTTGTATGGAGTTCAGTTTCGGGTCCAGTCGGATCATCAGCCCTTGATGTTCCTGGCTACTTCTCAGAAGCTCAACGCCCGTTTGATGCGGTGGTCGTTGCTACTTCAACCCTACCATTTCACAGTGGAGTATATACCTGGGAAGGAAAATGTTGGAGCGGATTTTCTGTCCAGACACCCAGCTCCTGAAGAAGAGGATTAAATCATCTGGATCGAACTTCCAGTGGAAAAGAATGAGATGGACTACTCTCTTAAGGGGGGCCTATGTCACGGGACCACTGTAGTTAACGATAAGATGATAAACTAACAGAGACAGTCTGTATTCACAGCTGCAATTGTTTGTTACTAGTGGAGAAACACTCATGTCGGATCAAAGGAAACTACAAGTCTTTGAGAGTTCCCTAGGAACGGGAATTTGTCGGCATTGTTTGATGTAGTCGTCGTTCGAGAGAAAAAGCCTGTTGTGTTCGTGGTAGGAAGGAGGGGACAACTATTCTTGTGAAGTTGGGAACAGATTGTCTGCCGCTGGGGCGACCTGTTGTTGACATTGAATGACGTCACTCGGACAATCCCCGACTGTTTGAAAACATAACTTGTTGCCGCTAGTGTGAACAAGGGAGTTGACCTAGGCTGAAGTGCTTGTCTAGCTCTGTTCTAATATAGAAAAGAATCTATTGTGTTCTGTATCAATTAACGTTGATGAACATGTGTCTTTCATGGCAAAGTGTAGATTCGATTCAGGATAGAGCTGAGTTTTCATATGGTATTCACTAGATAGCATTTAATTGTAAATAATGTAGAACAGTCTAGTGATAGAGTTTAGGACTTGATTATAGTGTTGTTGCTTTGTGGTTAGGTATTCAAGGATTGTCGGCGACAGTAGGCAATCGCATTGTTAAAACTAACTAGTGTGAGAGGTCAATTAGCTCAGCTGGTTGGGAATAGTGAAGTGGGATGATATGTGGATAGATTGAGGATGGTTGGGGGATAGGGGAAATGTCCAATGGTGTGATCTTCCAGTGGGGTGTCTACTGGGGTTCTGCACTTTACATTTGATCTTTCCTTGTCTTACCATAGCTCAGACCGATGTGATGAGCTCCTCTGCCCCATGACAGAGTTTGGTTCACTGTTATATATCTGAGTGAGGCCGTCGGACTACACTCATCTAATAAGGGTCGGTATCGGGTTGCTCTCATCAGGTGTGTTCTCTCTTTCACAGGTTCCCCCCAGGTTATGAAGAAAACAAGCTGAAACATCACTATTTCAGATCATGGATATATTAGTGCAGGAAGATTTATTCAGCGGCTTTTGCACTGGTCCCATGATAAAAAGGGTCTGAAGGAACATGGCTCTGTTGAGCCGAAACACATAAGTATCCGGCAGATGACATCTTAGTGATAGGGATCACGGAAGTTGATAGTGAGATTATTTTCCATACCACATGGAACATGAACAATAGTGAGATTATTTTCCATACCACATGGAACAAGAACAATAGTGATATTATTTTCCATACCACATGGAACAAGAACAATAGTCATTATCTATGTAGAAAGAACAATAGTGGTTATCTAGGGAACAGGGACAATGAACCTGGCGCTTTTACTAAATTATTAGATTCCTGTGGGACTGTAAACAATATCTGTGTAATGGTGAAACTCTAGGACATTTAGAAATGAACCGTGTTATGTCAAGGGACAGTGTTCCGTGTTTTCACGATGCAAGGATTGTTAAATCTCAGGACTTTAAGGACATTTAGTAACATTGTGTATGATCGATTCAGGATAAGTATCGGACTATATCCGTGATTGGTGACCAGGTATCGGGGTTATCAAAAGGCCACTGGGGGAAGTCAACATCTAGGAGGAGGGACACATCGTTTTGGTGAGGTCATTTTGTGCTGAACTATGATGATGTTGTGTGGTCTTTACCGAGATGATCAGACTTTGCTCCTGAGCTGTTCGGTCTGATTCTGCAGACACACTAGAGCAGTGTTTCCCAACCTTTTTTGTGCTATGCCACACCTAAGCCTTTCTAAAATTCTTATCCCCCCCCCCCCCCCCCCCAACATATGCATCATTTTCAAAATTCAAAAATTGAAATGTTCACTAATTTTTATTATTTTTTTAAAGAAGGGCTCACGATTCCCACGATTCTTGAAATAATCTTAATTCCCCCCCCCCCCCCCCCCAGGAATCCTAAAATCCCCCCCCCCCCCTTGAGGGGGAGGGGGAATTCCCCACCGGATGAGAACCAATTAAAGCATTTTTTCACGGAGATGTGTCTATAAGACAGCAGTTGTTGATATTCCACAGTTGTTTTTGTTTGGATATACACACCAGAATGGTGTTTGTTATTCTATAATTGTTGTCATTGGTGTGGGGTGGTCCCGATTTGCACATGATATCACCCGCTCACCTAACATCTGAATGCTCTTGGCCCATTTGCGCATGCACGCTGGATACTCAAGTGTACATGGAAAAATAATAAGCTATACAGGCATTCTGTTGTTGTTCAGCCTTGCTTATACTGAGAGCATATGTGAAGAATACTCTGCATGCATAGTATGAGGCGCTTCCTCTAATAAATACTCATGAAACAGCTGTGTGATTCCATAGGCATCATTTTTATGAATTAAGTGAAGGTGTTTAGGCTTGTTGTCAAACATTCTCTCTACATAGAATTCCCTAAAATTCCTTAGCGATATCAACACAATGTATGAACACTACTGAATACTTCCAGAAATAACAGAAATCTGGCACAATTTTACCTAGTTATACTTATTTCTATCCACGGCTGATTACAGTTATCATATATATATATATATATATATATATATATATATATATATATATATATATATATATATATATACATCCATTCATCATGTGCCATGCCGATAAGTGTGGGTGGGCATGTTTTGCCATCTCACACGATCACTAGAGTCGGGGATCAGCTCCGTGTTCCTGTCTCGACCATGCCACATAGCCAAGCCATCCAGGTATTTACTTCTCGGTCTTCCCCTTGGTCTCTTCTATGCGATCTTGCCAGCTGTCACCAAGTTCTCCAATCCATTTCTTCTCATAACATGCCCCAAAAATTTTGACTGTCTACGTCTAATGACTCTAATCAGTTTACGATCTTCATTTGTTTCTTGAAGGGCTTGTTCGTTGGTTTTATTTGTCTGTCTATGGTATTCTTTGCATTTTCCTCAGAAACCACATTTACACAGCCATCAGATGTTATTTAGCTTGTCTGCTCATTGTCCACGCTTCACATCCATACTATAGATATAGATATATATATATATATATATAACTTTCACAGTAACCCACATAACTATGCTAGCAGTAACCTGTATTAGTCCTAGTGTCTGGACACTGTAACATATATACATTTATTATAGTTAGCACATATCTTGTATTTCTCATGATTATCATTTTATAGGAACAATAGGCCGGTCTCCATGGCCTAAAGGCTTGCGAACACGATTTGTGAGCCGCTTACCATGCGATCAAAGTGTGGCGGCAACCGATTTGGAAGCAGACCGTGTCACGCTGGGGTTTTAACATGTTGGTATGGGGGGAAGGTCGCTCAGAAAGCAATTGCAAGCTACAGAACATGAAACTTGCCAAGACATCAACAACGGCAGAAAATGCTGGTATTGACAGTGATGTCCTGTAAATAGGATATGAAAAACAAAACCAAAGAACAATAGACACATCTATATTGTTTAATCTGAATCCTGATCCACCAGTTGGAATGTATCTCCGAGTATTTTTGGATCGAAGGACTGTCGTACTGGCTTTAAAATTTCGGCTAGCCATCTCGTCATTCGGTGTTGTGCAGAGTTAACCATGGACAGGATAGGTCGTAGCGGGATGCCGGGCTTGAGAAGTTTGGGTAGACCGTACATCTGAGGAGTGTGCGAGCCACGTGGTGTGAGCGTTTTTGCAGTGGCTTCACTGATGAGTCCCGCATTCACAAGTGACTGTATTTACCAATTCACATGTAGATGCCAGGCCTTCTACATTGGTAGAACAGAGAGACAGCTTAACAAACGAGTGTCAGAACACATACCTCAATGGGTCAACAAGATACAACACACAGGAGATGCTAGCCTCGCGGGGCCGACACACCAGAAGCTCCCGGCGTCTTCAATTGGTAGGCACATTGTCGAGAGCAGCCATGTGGTTGACAGAGACACTGCCTTTCGCGTGTTGTTTAACACACAAAATACTCCCTTGTTAAAATTTGCAGAAGCAATTATGATCAATCAACGTAAGCCAGAATTGTGCAAACAGAAAGACATGTTAGTCAGCTTAAAATTACCGTGGTAGATAATTGACATTACTGTGCGAATATGTGTATATTTCAGCTTGAAGGATTTATCTAGTTAATTCACGTAAGTTGTGTGATTTCTGCAGTATGTACCTGACGAGATGCAGCGAAATATGCCAGGCGATAAATCGTGCAATCTATTGTTTGTGTCTTCCTTATTCAAATTCACTACGGGGAAACATTGTTTTGAATTTCTCAAACGGCGCCTCTCATTATTTATTGTTTGTTATGTATGTATATCTTTCTACAAGAGACGGACCAGCACAAAAACTTGAAGCACTGGATGTGAATGACTGCTTCTCATATCAGGTGTTCTTATGTAGTGATGTGCTAGTTTTAGTTTCTCCAGTTAGCTGTTCATGTGTTGTAGATTGCCTTGAAGTATCAAGAAAGTTCAGCTGTTCATGTGTTGTAGATTGCCTTGAAGTATGAAGAAAGTTCAGCGGTTCATGTGTTGTAGATTGCCTTGAAGTATCAAGAAAGTTCAGCTGTTCATGTGTTGTAGATTGCCTTGAAGTATCAAGAAAGTTCAGCTGTTCATGTGTTGTAGATTGCCTTGAAGTATCAAGAAAGTTCAGCTGTTCATGTGTTGTAGATTGCCTTAAAGTATCAAGAAAGTTCAGCTCAGTGATGTTGATTTGCACTCTTGAAAGATTAAAGAGAATAATTAATTAGAAGAAACACTGTACCACAAAAACATTGACAGTTGTAAATACATCCATGGTTGAAGACAAGTTTCAGAGAAATACTGTCATTTGAAGCTGACAAGTTCAGATTCCAGGTTGCCTCTAGCTGTCAGTATTACTTCAGGGGTTTCCTTCTTGTCTGATGCCTTCAAGGATGTCTTTCAAATTTCTTGTTTCAAATAATTTATTTAATAAAATTAATACACATAAACAACACATTCACCATGTTGGAATTGTTCCCCTGTTGTTTCTTTATTGACAAAACGAGACAAATAAATATATACCCCTTTTCACAGTTAGAAATATAAGTTGCGTGTGTGAAGTCCATAGTGCTTACGTTTGCACTATACTCGCACATATTCTTTCCATTGTGATCTGATAGCAGATTGCTGAAGTTCACTGTTACATAATTTTACGTGTGAGCATTGAAGAGAGGGTAGGTTTTTTATTCAATGTTTCTCATGTTGATGATGGCATAATGTATACTGCTCATAGGAAGCAGCTGGCAGAGTGTAGGAACCTAAGTGATGGGTGAGGAAATCGTGCAGTTGCATAATTAACCTTCCAACAGTGAAAGACTTGGACACAGAAATGTGACACTGACAAGATGGACCAGGACCAATAGGATATAAAATTAGTCTGATACCAGCACAGTTAGTAATCTTTCCCCCTCTTTCTCTCTCTCTCCCTCTCCCCCTCTCTCGCTCTCTCCCTCTCTCTCTCTCCCTCTCTCTCTCCCTCTCTCTCCCGCTCTCTCTCTCCCTCTCCCTCTCTCTCTCTCTCTCCCTTTACATCTTGCTTCTCTGTGTATACCTACTTCACGTATATTGCCAATGGTTGGATCTTACACAGCCCCAACAACTCGAGCACTGGGCGAGTGGCTCCTGAAGTGTGTTGTATAACAATCAAACATACTGACTATTTTGTAGGGTACAGTATGAGTGCAACGTCGTACGGGTAGACCGACGCGCTCCGCATGCCTCATGTGGTATGTCACAGGCACTTTTCCTCTCTCCCTGTCTCTCTCTGTCTCTCTCTCTCTGTCTCTCTCTCGCTCATCACTCTCTCTCTCTCTCTCTCTCTCTCTCTCTCTCTCTCTCTCTAGGCCTCAAGTGTCTGGGATCTTGTCTTGCCATTTAATCTTCAGTAACTTCCTAAGGCAGATTGTGTGGAAGTGATGTAATTTCCTAGCGTGTTGCTGATAAACAGTCCAGGTTTAACAAGCATGTAGCATTGTGGATAATACAACTGCTTTGTAGACTTTTAGCTTTGTTTGCAGGCGTATTCCAATTCTGTCCCGTATATTCTTGTACAGTCTGTCAAAGGCCGCGCTGGCCTTGGAGATTCTTGCATTCACTTCATCATCAATTGTGGCAGCTTGTGACACAGTGCTGCCAAGATAGGTGAATTTGTCCACAACACTTAGTCTATGACCATTCACTTTGATATTCGGCACAGTGTGATTATTCCCTGGAGCTGGCTGGTGCATAATCACAGTCTTCTCGAAATTTATATTGAGCCCAAAGTTGGCACAGGCATGTGAGAAAGCTGAAACATTATGTTGCATGCCCGCCTCTGAGTTGGCATATAGAGCGCAATCATCAGCAAACAGGAGTTCTCTGACGGTATCGCTGTCAATTTTGGTTCTAGCTTTAAGCCTTCTGAGACTGAATAACTTTCCATCCATGCGGTAGTTGATGTCTATTCCAATGTCGTTGTTCTCGAAGGCATTCATCAACATGGCTGAAAACATGAGGCTGAACAGTGTTGGTGCCAGGACACACCCTTGCTTCACTCCATTCAGAAAAGGGTTCAGACAGTTCACCATTTTCCTGTACTCTTGCCTGCATACCATCATGAAATAGCCGCACTATTTGGACAAACTTTCGTGGACAGCCATATTTTGCCATAATCTTCCAGTCCTTCTCTGCTGACTGTATCAAAAGCCTTGGTAAGGTCAATGAAAGTGGAGAACATTTCGCAGTTCTGTTCCCTGACATTTCTCTTGCAGCTGCCTTGCAGCGAAAATCATGTCAACAGTTCCTCGTTCTTTTCTGAAGCCACATTGACTCTCAGGAAGAAGACCTTGCTCGAGATGGGCTGTGAGGCGATTGAGAAGAATTCTGGCGAGTATCTTTCCCTGCAATTGGAAGCAAGGAGATGCCTCGGTGGTTGTCACAGGATTGGCGGTTTCCTTTACGTTTGTAAAGGTGGACTATTGACGCGTCCTTGAAATCTTGTGGCATGGTCTCGTTCACCCAAATATGTTTGTAAAGACTTGGTGAAGCTGCTCTGTTAGGACCGGCCCACCTGCCTTGTATATCTCTGCCGGGATGGAGTCCGGACCAGGTGCCTTGCCGCTGGAGAGTTGCTGGATGGCTTTGTTTACTTCCACTATGGTTGGCAGGTCATCAAGTGTATCATTGGTGGGAACTTGAGGAAGGCAGTTGATGGTTTCATCATCGAAGAAGGAAGTTGCATTTAAGATGTTGCTGAAATGTTCTGCCCACCGCTGAAGGATGTCTTCCTTATCGGTGACCAATGTTCCCCAATCTGCACTGAGGAGGGGAACTATGCCTGGTGATGTAGGACCATAGACCCCTTTGTGTCCTTAGTACTGGCAATTTCACAGACAGAAGAACTTAGAGCATTGATTTTGCATCTATCAATAACACCACAGGTTATGACCCATGACCGGTATTTAGTAATTTCTCTGTTGTTATCTTGACTGCCTCAATTTCAGCATCATAGTTATGGTAGCACTTTCCTGTTGGTACTCTGGCCGTGTCCCTAGTATTATTTGGGTATTCTATGTATACTCCCGCTCCTCCATTTTGAGCTGACCCATCTATGTAATGAGAAGAAATAAATTGGAGAACTTGGTGACAACTGGCAGATTGAGGGGAACAGAACAAGAGGAAGGCAGAGAAGTAAATATCTGGATGGCCTGACCATGTGGTATGGTCGAGACAAGAACACAGAGCTAATCCACAACTCTGGTAGTCGAGAGAGATGGCTTACCGGCACGGCACATGATGATGATGATGGATGTGAAGACGGATGGCATGATTTTCCATCAAGCTTGGAGAGCCAACTGGTCTATAGAAATATGGATCTGTCACCGTATGCCCAATACGGGTCTTTACAAATATGGATCTGTCACCGTGTGCCCAATACGGGTCTTTACAAATATGGATCTGTCACCGTGTGCCCAATACGGGTCTTTACAAATATGGATCTGTCACCGTATGCCCAATACTGGTCTATAGAAATATGGATCTGTCACCGTGTGCCCAATACTGGTCTATACAAATATGGATCTGTCACCGTGTGCCCAATATTGGTCTATAGAAATATCTATCACCGTGTGCCCAATACTGGTCTATACAAATATGGATCTGTCACCGTGTGCCCAATGCGCCTAAAGGCATCTAAAAAGTTAACTTACTTTACTTACTGTCGAAGAGATAAAATAAAGGGATGTGTCGAAGAGTCAAAAATCATGACGGGATGAGTGCTCTGGTTCCCTTTCTCTCTCTCTTAGTTTAGATTAGTCGACGGATCAACATCACGGAACACGGGTGTAAACCATAAGTGTTCCGTTCTACTCCTAACTCCAGCCTGAGTCCGGAGAATCTCAGCTCAGTGCACGAACTCCGTAGCACCGGCGAGGATCCTGAAATACTTTGGATAGATTTTTAACTGGAAATTTTGCCCAGGCAGCGCCGTTAGGCTACTCTTTTTCGATTTCCAACTGCCAGGGGATTCTTTTTACATGTGCAACAATACACACGGGCGTCCGATCTCACTACCCAGAAACCACAGGAAATTTTGTTACTAGAAGTCCACGTAAAATAATCCCGGCCCTCACTGGGGCTTGATCCCGGGTCGTCCAGCACTCGAGGCGGACACCATACCTCGAGACCAACTCTCTCTCTTTCAATGATGAAATAAGTACGTTCCTGTTTCCCATATTAAGATTACTAACTGTGCTGGTATCAGACTAATTTTATATCCTATTGGTCCTGGTCCATCTTGTCAGTGTCACATTTCTGTGTCCAAGTCTTTCACTGTTGGAAGGTTAATTATGCAACTGCACGATTTCCTCACCCATCACTTAGGTTCCTACACTCTGCCAGCTGCTTCCTATGAGCAGTATACATTATGCCATCATCAACATGAGAAACATTGAATAAAAAACCTACCCTCTCTTCAATGCTCACACGTAAAATTATGTAACAGTGAACTTCAGCAATCTGCTATCAGATCACAATGGAAAGAATATGTGCGAGTATAGTGCAAACGTATGCACTATGGACTTCACACACGCAACTTATATTTCTAACTGTGAAAAGGGGTATATATTTATTTGTCTCGTTTTGTCAATAAAGAAACAACAGGGGAACAATTCCAACATGGTGAATATGTTGTTTATGTGTATTAATTTTATTAAATAAATTATTTGAAACAAGAAATTTGAAAGACATCCTTGAAGGCATCAGACAAGAAGGAAACCCCTGAAGTAATACTGACAGCTAGAGGCAACCTGGAATCTGAACTTGTCAGCTTCAAATGACAGTATTTCTCTGAAACTTGTCTTCAACCATGGATGTATTTACAACTGTCAATGTTTTTGTGGTACAGTGTTTCTTCTAATTAATTATTCTCTTTAATCTTTCAAGAGTGCAAATCAACATCACTGAGCTGAACTTTCTTGATACTTTAAGGCAATCTACAACACATGAACAGCTGAACTTTCTTGATACTTCAAGGCAATCTACAACACATGAACAGCTGAACTTTCTTGATACTTCAAGGCAATCTACAACACATGAACAGCTGAACTTTCTTGATACTTCAAGGCAATCTACAACACATGAACAGCTGAACTTTCTTGATACTTCAAGGCAATCTACAACACATGAACAGCTAACTGGAGAAACTAAAACTAGCACATCACTACATAAGAACACCTGATATGAGAAGCAGTCATTCACATCCAGTGCTTCAAGTTTTTGTGCTGGTCCGTCTCTTGTAGAAAGATATACATACATAACAAACAATAAATAATGAGAGGCGCCGTTTGAGAAATTCAAAACAATGTTTCCCCGTAGTGAATTTGAATAAGGAAGACACAAACAATAGATTGCACGATTTATCGCCTGGCATATTTCGCTGCATCTCGTCAGGTACATACTGCAGAAATCATACAACTTACGTGAATTAACTAGATAAATCCTTCAAGCTGAAATATACACATATTCGCACAGCAATATCAATTATCTACCACGGTAATTTTAAGCTGACTAACATGTTTTTCTGTTTGCACAATTCTGGCTTACGTTGATTGATCATAATTGCTTCTGCAAATTTTAACAAGGGAGTATTTTGTGTGTTAAACAACACGCGAAAGGCAGTGTCTCTGTCAACCACATGGCTGCTCTCGACAATGTGCCTACCAATTGAAGACGCCGGGAGCTTCTGGTGTGTCGGCCCCACGAGGCTAGCATCTCCTGTGTGTTGTATCTTGTTGACCCATTGAGGTATGTGTTCTGACACTCGTTTGTTAAGCTGTCTCTCTGTTCTACCAATGTAGAAGGCCTGGCATCTACATGTGAATTGGTAAATACAATTGTTTGTGGCGTACAGAGGAACAGGCTCTTTGACTGCTGGTGTAGGAATCGGTACGGTTTTATATCTGATGACTGGAGTTGCAGCACAGAATGTTCAGCCTACTGCTGTAGTAAGCCGGTCTTGTAGACGTTGCATTACGTCATCCCCTCGAAAGGTTAGCTGGATGAATACCTTGAGTTTAGGGACTGTAGTTAAGTCTGGTTTTGGTTTGGGCTGTTGGCAGTGGCGCTTTATACATCCTGTGGAGTACCCATTCAGGTTTAAGACATTCTTCAGAGTTTCAAATTTCTCTGTCAGTGTGTCCTGAGTCATATCTTTCTAGCACGGTCAAACAGGGTCCGTACTAAGCCCGTTTGTACTGGACAGGTGTGAAGCTCTGAAAATTTAGGTATTGGCCAGTCCATGCTCCTTTGAGATACACCAATCTTTGAATTGTGCCATCTGCTCTACGTCTCATTTGAATATCTAGGAACGGTAACGCTTCGTTGTGTTCGTGTTCCATAGATAGAGAGATGTTTTTATGCGTCTTTTCATTGTGGCCTGGAACAATGTTGCTTGTAGCTCATCTGTGGTGATAATTAGTATATCGTCCACATAAAGACGGTAAAAGGCCAAGTTGTTGATGTCTGAGGATCTCTTTTCTTCTAAATGTGCCATGAAGATGTCCGCTAGAATAGGACCAAGAGGACTCCCCATGGCCACTCCGTCAGTTTGGCGGTATGACTTATTTAGAAAATTGAATTGCTATGTTGGCGGTACATAGTAGTAGTAGCCTCTCCAGAATAGGTGTTGGTATGCCTAATTTTAGTTGTTTGTCTTCAATGCGTTCCCTTTTATTTTCACTGTCTCCTCTAATGGAACGTTGGTGAATAGGGAGGCTATATCCATGGATGCCATGTGTTTGCTATTTATGTCCATAGTATTCAATAACTCCACTAGTTGGAATGTATCTCCGAATATTTTTGGATCGAAGGACTGTCGTACTGGCTTTAACATTTCGGCTAGCCATCTCGTCATTCGGTGTTGTGCAGAGTTAACCATGGACAGGATAGGTCTTAGCGGGATGCCGGGCTTGTGAAGTTTGGGTAGACCGTACATCTGAGGAGTGTGCGAGCCACGTGGTGTGAGCGTTTTTGCAGTGGCCTCACTGATGAGTCCCGCATTCACAAGTGACTGTATTTACCAATTCACATGTAGATGCCAGGGCCTTCTACATTGGTAGAACAGAGAGACAGCTTAACAAACGAGTGTCAGAACACATACCTCAATGGGTCAACAAGATACAACACACAGGAGATGGTAGCCTTGTGGGGCCGACACACCGGAAGCTCCCGGCGTCTTCAATTGGTAGGCACATTGTCGAGAGCGGTCATGTGGTTGACAGAGACACTGCCTTTCGCGTGTTAACACACAAAATACTCGCTTGTTAAAATTTGCAGAAGCAATTATCATCAATCAACGCAAGCCAGAATTGTACAAACAGAAAGACATGTTAGTCAGCATAAAATTACGGTGGTAGATAAGTGACATTACTGTGCGAATATGTGTATATTTCAACTTGAAGGATTTATCTAGTTAATTCACGTAAGTTGTGTGATTTCTGCAGTATGCACCGGACGAGATGCAGCGAAATATGCCAGGCGATAAATCGTGCAATCTATTGTTGTGTCTTCGTTATTCAAATAAATAATGATCAGGATTCAGATTAAACAATATAGATGTGTCTATTGTTCTTTGGTTTTGTTTTTCATATCCTATTTACAGGACATCACTGTCAATACCAGCATTTTCTGCCGTTGTTGATGTCTTGGCAAGTTTCATGTTCTGTAGCTTGCAATTGCTTTCTGAGCGACCTTCCCCCCATACCAACATGTTAAAACCCCAGCGTGACAAGGTCTGCTTCCAAATCGGTTGCCGCCACACTTTGATCGCATGGTAAGCGGCTCACAAATCGTGTTCGCAAGCCTTTAGGCCATGGAGACCGGCCTATTGTTCCTATAAAATGATAATCATGAGAAATACAAGATATGTGCTAACTATAATAAATGTATATATGTTACAGTGTCCAGACACTAGGACTAATACAGGTTTCTGCTAGCATAATTATGTGGGTTACTGTGAAAGTTTTATATATATCTATATCTATAGTATGGATGTGAAGCGTGGACAATGAGCAGTCAAGCTAAATAACATCTGATGGCTGTGGAAATGTGGTTTCTGAGGAAAATGCAAAGAATACCATAGACAGACCCAAAAAAAAACAACGAACAAGCCCTTCAAGAAACAAATGAAGATCGTAAACTGATTAGAGTCATTAGACGTAGACAGTCAAAATTTTTGGGGCATGTTATGAGAAGAAATGGATTGGAGAACTTGGTGACAGCTGGCAAGATCGCATAGAAGAGACCAAGGGGAAGACCAGAGAAGTAAATACCTGGATGGCTTGGCTATGTGGCATAGGTCAGACAGAAACACGGAGCTGATCCCCGACTCTAGTGATCGAGTGAGATGGCAAAACATGCCCACCCACACTTATCGGCAGGCATATGATGAATGGATGTATATATATATATATATATATATATATATATATATATATATATATATATATATATATATATATATATATATATATATATATATATATATATATATATGATAACTGTAATCAGCCGTGGATAGAAATACGTATAACTAGGTACAATTGTGCCAGATTTCTGTTATTTCTGGAAGTGTTCAGTAGTGTTCATACATTGTGTTGATATCGTTAAGGAATTTTAGGGAATTCTATGTAGAGAGAATGTTTGACAACAAGCCTAAACACCTTCACTTAATTCATAAAAATGATGCCTATGGAATCACACAGCTGTTTCATGAGTATTTATTAGAGGAAGCGCCTCATACTATGCATGCAGAGTATTCTTCACATATGCTCTCAGTATAAGCATGGCTGAACAACAACAGAATGCCTGTATAACTTATTATTTTTCCATGTACACTTGAGTATCCATCGTGCATGCACAAATGGGCCAAGAGCATACAGATGTTAGGTGAGCGGGTGATATCATGTGCAAATCGGGACCACCCCACACCAATGACAACAATTATAGAATAACAAACACCATTCTGGTGTGTATATCCAAACAAAAACAACTGTGGAATATCAACAACTGCTGTCTTATAGACACATCTCAACAACGCTGTCTTATAGACACACTCTCAACAACTGCTGTCTTATAGACACATCTCAACAAACTGCTGTCTTATAGACACATCTCAACAATTACTGTCTTATAGACACATCTCAACAACTGCTGTCTTATAGAAACATCTCAACAATTACTGTCTTATAGACACATCTCAACAACTGCTGTCTTATAGAAACATCTCAATAACTACTTTCTTATAGACACATCTCAACAATTACTGTCTTATAGACACATCTCAACAACTGTTGTCTTATAGACACATCTCCATAACTACTTTCTTATAGACACATCTCAACAATTACTGTCTTATAGACACATCTCAACAACTACTGTCTTATAGACACATCTCAACAATTACTGTCTTATAGACACAATCTCAACAACTGCTGTCTTATAGAAACATCTCAACAATACTGTCTTATAGACACATCTCAACAACTGCTGTCTTATAGAAACATCTCAATAACTACTTTCTTATAGACACATCTCAACAATTACTGTCTTATAGACACATCTCAACAACTGCTGTCTTATAGACACATCTCAACAATTACTGTCTTATAGACACATCTCAACAATTACTGTCTTATAGAAACATCTCAATAACTGCTTTCTTATAGACACATCTCAACAATTACTGTCTTATAGACACATCTCAACAACTGCTGTCTTATAGAAACATCTCAATAACTGCTTTCTTATAGACACATCTCAACAATTACTGTCTTATAGATACATCTCAACATGTCATTGGCACCTTGCCGTCTTGACAGACGATAGTTTGTGCTTTAAAAAGGCATAATAACTTTTAACCTATGGCGGTAGCGAGTGTGACTGATAAGGCCAATTTGCGCTGTAAATGTCCGTTCACGAGTGGGTGCATGTGAACACGTGGTCATTTCCACCATCATGCACCATCTTACGTCTCAAACGCTTGGTGTGTGACTTTTCTGCAATAATTTTCTCCTTTGACTTTATTCCATTTCTGATATTTGCCCTCCATGCAACACGTTCAGCGGCGACATTGCTCCCAATGTGCATTATCAATGCCTGTATCAATCATGTCCCGCTTACACACATCTTTGTATCGTAGTAGAGGCCGACCCTGAGATCTCTTACCCATCTGTAATTCACCAAAAAAGATATCCTTTGGTATTCTACCATCATCCATCCTCCTAAGATGTCCTATCCATCAAAGTCTACGAAGACTGAGCATGGAATAAACTGTCACACAACCTGATCTTTCCAATACTTCAGTATTTGTGATTTTGTCTTGCCACTTAATACCAAGAATTCTTCGCAGACACCGCATATGAAAGCTGTTTAAATTGTTCTCTTGGTGTGAGTAAGTTGTCCAGGTTTCACTGCCATAGAGAAGAGTACTAAGGACACAGGCTTGATAGACAAGGACTTTTGTTTTGGCAGTAAGCTTCCTGTTCTCCCAGACTCTTTTTCTTAACCTGTTCATTGTTGTTGCTGCCTTACCAATCCGGATGTTGATTTCCTGATCTAGGGATAATTTGCTATTTACCACTGATCCTAGATATGTAAAATGGTCTACTATCTCTAGTTCGGCGTCGTCAATAAAGATTGATGGTACCCCATGTGCACCTTGTGACATAATCTGTGTCTTCTTTTTGCTAATTGTTAAACCAAATTCAGAACAAGCATTGGAGAATGCAGATAGTAGACATTGAAATTCTTCCTCAGAGTGGGTCGTAACTGCAGCATCATCTGCAAAAATCAACTCTCTGATCAGTACCCTCCTAATTTTGGTCTTAGCCTTCAATCTCTGAGCATTGTAGAGGCCGCCATCTGAGCGTGAGTGAATGTATATACCACCATCCTGATCACGAACACATCTCAACAACTACTGTCTTATAGACACATCTCAACAACTTAAAAAGTCGCTTAAAGGTTGACGGGGTCGACTTCATTGCACCGGGTTTTATCCCATATGGCTCGGTCTCTTTCCGCAGCACGGAAAGCGTCACACAAAGCACGAACTCCATAGCTTTTAGCGACGAATCGCAGGAGTCTCCAAAACATTTAACTCATAAACCGAAGGGTGCGGCCCGGAATCGAACCCACAACCTTCGGAGCATGAGTCAAACGGCTTGACCACTTCACCACAGAGACAGAGACGTCTCAACAACTGATGTCTTATAGACACATCTCAACAACTACTGTCTTATACACACATCTCAACAACTACTGTCTTATAGACACATCTCACAACTGCTGTCTTACAGACACATCTCAACAACAGCTGTATTATGGACACATCTCAACAACTACTGTCTTATAGACACATCTCAACAACAGCTGTCTTATAGACACATCTCAACAACTGCTGTCTTATAGACACATCTCAACAACTACTGTCTTATAGGACACATCTCAACAACTGCTGTCTTATAGACACATCTCAACAACTACTGTCTTATAGACACATCTCAACAACTACTGTCTTATAGACACATCACAACAACTACTGTCTTATAGACACATCTCAACAGCTGCGGTCTTATAGACACATCTCAACAACTACTGTCTTATAGACACATCTCAACAACTACTGTCTTATAGACACATCTCAACAAACTGTTGTCTTATAGACACATCTCAACAACTACTGTCTTATAGACACATCTCAACAACTGCTGTCTTATAGACACATCTCAACAACTACTGTCTTATAGACACATCTCAACAACTGCTGTCTTATAGACACATGTCAAACATGACTTTTACTCCTCAGATTGGCTTATGTTAATGGATAACGCTGATCTACATAAAGAACATATTTTAACATAGTTTAGTTAGTCGACGGATCAACATCACGGCACACGGGTGTAACCCATAAGTGCCCCGTTCTACTCCGAACTCAAGCCTGAGTCTGGAGAATCTCAGCTCAGTGCTTGAACTCTGTAGCACCAGTGAGGATCCTGAAATTCATTGGGTAGATTTTTAACTCAAAATTTTGCCTAGGCAGCGCCATTAGGCTACTCTGTTTGATTTTCCAACTGTCAATGGATTGTTTTACGTGCGCAACAATACACACGGGCATCCTATCTCACTACCCAGAGACCAGGGAAATTGTGTTACTAGAAGTCCACGTGAAGACAACACGGCCCTCACCGGGGCTTGAACCGGGAACCTCCAGCACTCATAGCAAACACCATACCTTTAACATAGAACTACATAAACTAATGACAGAGTATATACAGGAAAGATACATTATAACAAGTGCATTAGTTAACATCAACAAATGAGTAAATGAAACAATAATTTCAGGACTTAGCAAACTCAGAATGTACGAGGGTAAGTTAATAAGTAAGTCACAAATGGCTGTAGAAAAATAACTAAATATGATAATAACTTGAAACCAGTTTATTTTATATACATACTTGTCCCTTTATTTCTCAACATAATTTCCACCAACATTGATGCACTTATCCCATCATTTTATCAGTCCTCCCAAACCGGCTGCATAGAACCGTGCTGCTTTGTTTTCTAAACCACGTTTTCACTTCACATTAAACTTTGGCGTCATTCGCGAAATGTCTCCCGCCAAGGTGGGTTTCATGTTTATGCTGACAAATGTTTGTCCCGTAAAGCGAGCATAGCTGTAGAAAAGGTTACAGGGCGAGTCATACTTAAGTCACACAGTTCTGTGGGATGGCGGTAAATGAGAACAAGCACGCAGTTCTATGCAGCCAACATGGGAGGACTGATAAAACGATGGAATAAGTGCGTCAATGTTG